>NCSJ02000002.1:0-415794 GCA_002812745.2 Scytalidium lignicola
CAGCAGCGGGGACCGGGGACTTGACAGGGGTGCTCTTCTAGAAGGTCCCAAGAAAAGATGCGCGGTTCGTGGGCTCGTGGCTACAAACAGTACGCGGGTACGTGGGTACGTGGTTGGTGCCAGGCGGGCATTTGCCCATGCTTTGAGTCATGCGTGCGCACTTGCCAGATCATCCACCTCCTCATCCTCTTGTCGCAGTACGGTCAAAAACGGTGGGCTCTAGTCTTTGCTGTGCTGTACGGTACAATACGGTAATATGACTGTGCTACTCCTACTACTACTCCTACTGCACTACTGGACTGTGCTACAACTCCCAGCGATAGAATGCTCTGCTGGACCAAGCTCATCGCGTCCATCTTCAACTCCTCCAGCCCGTTCCCCACAAAGCATGACAGGGCATCCAGGACAAGTCTCACAGGGCAGAGGTCAGGCAAGCCCTCTGATTGACGATCGTGCCCGCAAGTAGGAAGCGACTAGTCGTTGACCCGGGAAACACGAGTTGCGTTACAGTATTTGCTTGCTTGGCGTGCTTGGGAGGTCCATGGCTAGATTAACTTCACAACTTTCTTCTGGCTCTCCAGCTCTGTAGTTTCTCTGTCGTCCTTTGGCCGTTGCCAGCAGATTCAGGTAATAGTTCTACTTGAGGTATAACGGTCCTGCCCGCTTGCGACATTATGAGAACAAGCAAATATCAAGGAAAAGAAGGGGGAAAAGGAAAGATATCGTCAGCTAGGGAAAAGCATGACGAAAAAGAATCTTCTTTTACAAAGGGAAAAAGGATATGCTTGTACAGTACACCGCATGTACTGTAAATCCATGACGATGGCAATACCGATGGGCAATTACTCAACGATGAGAGTATCTCACTACAATACCACGAAGGCGAAAAATGGGCTAGCCAGCTTCCTTCCCGTTTCAGCCCAGCGCGGTGTGTTGACCAAGAATCTTCTTGCCCCACCAAAAAGAAAAGGACCCACTCACAAAGAAAAAAGGGGCCATTAGTCTTTGGCGCTAGAATCGCACTAGAAGGACTTGATTGACAGGTCGCATTTCAGCCAATGGAACCTTCCACATCATGATTGCATTCAGCCAATTAGAGCCATCGACCAACACAATCACCATGATCTCATCATCAGAGGCAGTCACTTTGCCGCTTCTAAGCTAGGTGTGGATCATGCATCAAACGCTTGCCTCGGATGCGGTATAGCGCGCACGTCTGGGCGAACATGGGTATTGACCCCATTGGCGTGCAACGGCCAGTTCGGGCAAGGCCAAGCGTTAGCTACTGCGCTCCTTCTCGTTTCCTCACAGCAAAAGAAACTCTCTCTTGCACACACTTCTCTTTGTCTGGGGTCGAAGTCAGATGTCAGCCCCCTTCACATTGAATACGGTGCTGAAGTAAGTTTCCAAGGAACAGGAATCGGCGGGTATGGAGTACCCACACAAAGGAAAACTACACAAAGCGCCACGAGGAGCGAAAAGCAAAAAAAAAAAACAAAAATTAAAAAAACAAGGAAACCTGGGAGAGCTCGGATTTTACGCCTTTTGATGACTGAGAGCAGAACATTGCAGTAGATAAAACACGAAAAGTCCAACATTCAAATCTACACACAGATTAATCAATCTCAACCAATAATCTTTCCAGAAATGCGAACCCATTATTTTCTTCTTCTTTTTTCTTCTTTAATTTGTTTTTAATCTAACTTTAACATTTTACCCCTCTCGAATCGATCAAATACCCTTACCGACCAACCCAGCCAAAGTGCAAGCCATGCGTAATACAGCACAAAACCAACACCAAAATATGACAAAGATAGCTTACCACGATTACGAATCTTAATACACCGCAGTACAGCAATTGGGAGGGATCAACCCGTGCACGGCACAGTACAGGAAAACACTAACCGTCTACACAGTAGGATTCAATGTTTTCTTTTGAAAAACGTAAAGCCTAGCTAGGCACTGTGGTACTGGATGGAGTGCTAGCTATCGGATTGTACAGTAGTTTTCAGCGACGGGGCCCAGCCAGCACCATCAGTCACAAGCTATTAAGCCATGATTTGTGATCCATCACTTCCGTTAGACATGAATAACATAAAACATATTACTGTACAAAAGTTTTCAAACAGATATACGTGCTCTTGTATTTCGTACCGGCTTACAACGCTAACATCTAAAATCATCTTTTGCGACGCCTCATCGCTCACCACTAAGCATCATGGCAGCTCGCCACTCAGACGGGATAACTAACTGTACATGGAATAGACATCTACAGGATTTCAAGAATCTAATTAAAATCACACATAATTCGGAATTAAACGAAGTCCATGGCCAAAAGAGGGCACAAGATGACCATTGTCAATTTAACAATTTTCGGTTTGCGTGTCATTGACTTTCACGCCTGATAAACAGATATACACGTGCGACAACTTGGCCCAAGCTGGATTGCAGATCTGCTCAACGGCTTATTCCGTACAACAGGCTGCCCAAGCAGTCAAAGATTGAGAGGCAGATGTAGACAGGCATGCGAGCATTAGTGCCTATTCACTGCGTGGTATCGTGGTATCGTGGAGTACAGTACCGTACCGTGGTGTGATGGTGTGGTTGCTGGGTTGTGTTGGGTTGGGTTAGCAGGTGGTGGTTGGTTACAAAGTACTAGGTTCTCACATCAAAAGGGTACGAAGTGACTTCGACCACAGAAGGAAATAAGTGACTTAGCCGCGCCAGCCAGCGAAAATAATCAAATAATCAGAGCGGAGAAAACCAAGGACTCAGATCTGACTGGTCGATCAACGGGTGAAATCGCTGAATCAGGTTTAGCCCCTGCCCCATTCTTTTCTTACTCCCGCTAAACTGCAAACAGCACAAAGAACCGTACTATCGGGCTACCGATGTCACTCTGTACAGTCCCGTACCATGTGTATCCGCTACTTACTGGTAGGAACTTTCCTCACGCTTCTGTAAATGGTAACCCATTTGCCACCACGGAAAAAGAAGAGCTTAAACGGCCAAAGACTTGGAGACTAGAGAAAAGCTTGGGGAAAGTAGCAGTGGCGCTAGGCTCCACTATTCCAGTATGATATGAGGCGACGATCGCGGAGCCTGAATCTGATAGGCTCGTGGTCTGCAGTCACCCCGCCCGGACAGTCAACTCCTACCAAAAGCTTATCAAGATTGAATATTGGTAATTGATGACAAACTCCCAATCACCATCGCAAACACCATATCAACTACCGAGGAACCAATGGTCCCGTATCAAAAATCGTAGGGGCCAATCCTCGCCAGCAATCTGGGGTTGCTACCGCGATAGGGAATTGATGCTCCTCGTGTGTTCAAGCCACAGATAGCGTTTTGGCTCAGGAAATACCGGTACCGTACGGATCCGTACTGTACAGTACTGCAATTATTACTCCGCAATATCGACATGCATGACCGTGATAGCCTCTGGCATCATATCGCAGTCAACTAACGCAACACCACGACCTGTGAAACGCCTGCCGTTGCTCATGTTCCCCTTCGGCCTTAAAATTCAAGCCCGAACCCTCCATATCGCACACACCGTTGACACCCTCTCACACACGGCCGTCCAACAGTCGTCAACCTATCTGCAAGCCTCTCCCGACGTCTCCGGTGACACTTTGACCCTTAAATATCCAGGCATTATTGATGCGATATAATCTAAAATCTTTGAAATTAACTATAGTATAACCTGGTATCAATTAATAATTTGATAGCTTTCTTGGCTTAATGAAATCAAGAAGCTACGCCACGAGGAGAAGGTGTTATTCTTGGGTACCTGCTCGTGCACCTCCATCCAACCCTCAGGCATCAAAAAAATACAAGTACGCAACCTTGGGTTTGTGCATCGGACCAATCACCTTTTAACTTGCCTCTCCATTGTCAGGAATCGACAACGCCCTATTCCAGAATAGTGCCTTACTCCGTCTGTAATAACATCGAGAATCCCAGATCCGAGAACGTTAAAAAGGAACAAAAAGATAATGATAAGGAATTAACCGTTGAGAGATTCCTGCACAGAGCTGCACACGCCTCAAGCCCGCACCATGCGTTATGCTACGGCAGGCCTTCTCTCTCTCATTGCTCATTATTCTCCGAGCGAGGACAGCCCTTCAGAAAAGACACTGTACCTCTGCACCGGTATCCCACTTTATTCGTTAGCACCATCTTGCCACCGATGGTATATCTCCGATATTTGATCTCTAATCAACTCATCATCTCAACAACTGCCGTCCCGGCTGTTGTTTGTTCGTTTTCCCCCTTTCTCTAATCTCAACATCGATGGTCTTTCCAGCCCTTGCAAAGCACTTCACATCTGAACTGTTTCGGCTTCAGAATACGCTACCATGGACACGGGATACTACTCTACAATACCATCCATCTGTCAGACCTAAGCTTTTTCAGGAATCCCAGGTTTTTGATAACAGTACTTAATAATTGCCCCTACTGCAAAAGACGGAGAAAGTCGGTACCAAAGTTCGATCTTCAAAAAGATGTACATCGTGCATAGGTACTCTACATGGGAACAGTACTGTCATGTACTACAAGAACTCCAGCCAAGATTCTGGAAGTCCAATCGGAGAATGTCGCGTGGCCCTTCACAGCGCACACACACCACATTACAGCCGCTCGAAAAGAAAAACCAAAACCAAATAATAAAAGACAAGCAAATGGCCTGAGAATACCGCACGGACAAGCTGCATTTTGCATTTTTAATTTCTTTTTCCAAGGTAAACCACTCTGTAGATCTTTCTACTGTGCAGCTCGGTACCGAAAGAATTGAGAGACAACATTGAATGAAAGATTTATCTCGCGTTTTCTTGCTTGGATCATGATGCATTCGGATATACATCCGAAAAAAAAAATATGCTGTCCCTCCTCTCCTTAATCATTCTGAAACGTTGACAGAGCGTCTCGCGCACAGGCTTCAATATGAAAATATCAAGGTTATTAATCCCCACGAGGTATAAGCCCGCGGTCTAAAATAGAGGAGCTGAGCTATTCATTTATTAAATGTCAGTGCGTTCCGTGATACAGGGCAGTTAGTATCTGTGAGAGATCTTCTTTTCTTTGTCCTTGGGATTCTAAGTTTCAATCCCTACGAAAATGTATTAAAAATTTTCTCTGCTAAAAGTATGCAGCGATTTTTGCGCCCTCTCTGCAACTGAAATCACTGGTTATGACTACATATTTGCTTTTCCTTTGCGACTACTCATGATTCAGCTAAGGTAAACACCGAAAAGGAATTTTTTTCAAAATTCTTAAGGACCATTTTCCTATCTAGACTCATGACGTCTCATGCCTACCTTGTCTTAGAAATGTGTTACACTGACAGTCTTCTTTTCTTTGTTATGTGATGTCACAAGTACGAAAAGGCTTAATGGCTTTCCCCCTATAGGTTGCGGTTACGAGAGGAGAGACAAACAATCGAAGGCGTTACGCTGGGGCAAGATGCGGTCAAACGAAAGGCGGCCCGAGGGATCCACCCAAGATCAGAACACGTTGAAAGTTCTAGATCCTCATACGAAGTGCACACCGTTAATTCCTATGTTGACGCATCAAAATATTTTGTTCTGATGAGCCGGTCTCACTCTCCCTCGTTGAAATAAGGTTCTGTTGAACCAACTTTCCGATGGACCCCGCACAACAGGACACATTTGTCTCATACAAACCAAATTCGTCTACGCGTAGTTCTGATTCAAGGTATACCGTAATTTGTAATTCGGCAACTGAAGTAACTATCCGCAAGTTTCTTAGAAGTCTCGTTTTCCAAGTAAAAGCGCCCATTTCTACTCCTAGTGATGAAACGGTCATGTGAATCCCTCCTGCGCTCCTTTGTCTTGTGTTTTACACTAACCACTAAAATTAGCATGTGAACCTTTAAACAGCTGTCAAAGTAAGATGATGATCTGGCCAAGCGTCTAGTTGTCTCTTGTACCCTTCGCCAAGAATACTTGACAACTCAATATAGAAGCCAAGATGTGCTCGCTTCCTGGCCCATCTGCGTACAAGGATAGGATCGGAGATCTTGCTCCTCTATCCCACTTTAAGTCTTAACTTTTACCAACGTGCTACTTCATCACAGGGGGATTAAGCCGTATTTCGGATTTCGATAACAGAGTGGCAATGTCTGCGGTGGATACAAAAAGGGAAGTGGCATCGAAAAAAAAGAGGCTGTCAGCCACCGGTGTTACCGGTAAGACGCTAGAAGCCCCGAAGAAGCGCGCTAGAACAAACTTCTTTTTCTGCACGTCGCCTGATCTGGCCCCTCCGAACGGGAAAAGGGGCGGGGCGCAAAGATTGACTCCGGAAATGACCGTTTTTTGTTGCTGGGAAATATATTCTTTGCCACCACCACCACCAATAAGGCGGTGATTTGTGTTGAGATTTTGTTGCCAAGCATCATCTGAGCCCATCGGGGTGGCGAGAAATCCTGCTTCTAGAAGGGCTAGTGTTTCCGGGTGTTGACGTGCAGGTCAGTTGAGGGTGGGATGAGCATTCTCGGTGGAGACCTACGGAGAAGCATCAGATGTGAGATCGCGAGAAAAACTCAGCCCAGTCAGCAGATTTAGAACGTAAGATAGCTAGGCCACGCTAGGATCGGATAGCCAAACGGGCCAAAGGAGCGTGCATACAGTATACAGTCACGATATGTGCTATAATTTAAAATGATATGGAGGCAAACCGCATAATAGAATGCACACTTGTGACGATGACAGCTACACTCAGCAACATTGCTGGAAATAAGAGGCTAAGTGCATAGAGTCGACTAAGCTGGAGGTAGGTAATGAGTGTACATGGCCGTTTATCTATCAAATGCCTTTTGTGAGCTACACATCTTAACCGCGTAACGAACAGAGTCTTCCTGCTAACTTCTGACCCTTTCATGTTGGATACTTCCGCTGACAGAGGTGCTCTGGAGGCTAGGAAACAGAAGTAACGAATCTAATTCCACCTTTGTAGCTTTAGCGAAATCTTATCAAGGGGAACACGTGGATCCCGATCTGACAAACTGCATGAATGCTTACATAGTACAGTTCGACATGCACAGAAAGATTATTACCGTGTATCGTCAACTGTACGACCAAGTTTGGAGGTATCACACGATTCAAAGGTTCCAGGGCCCAGTTGAGAAGGTTCGCCTGGCTAGCACTGCGATATCGAAGTAAGGCATGCACAGCAAACGGGGCGACTTTCAAGCCTGGGCGAAGACCAAGTGGTCACACGTATCCGCTCCACTGTAAGTGTTGTTCTCAATGGCGCTCAAGAATATGATGAATTCTCCTTTGGTAATAACTGTTGGCTATTTTCAGAATCAAAACTGGCCACCCGCCTTGGTTATTGCCGCCTGTTCACCATGGATGATGGAATACACCAGCTGGTTGGCCGAACCGGCCACGGCGATGCCAACGGCCTTGGTCCTGTTAAGGAAGGAGGATCAACTCTTAACACAATCTTGCGCACTTGTACGGTACTTCCGTACTAGACGCCATCACACAGGAGAAGGAGCCAAATCCACTTTCGTATCTGCATTGGCTGTGTGGGAAATTTTATTGTTCATCCCTTTCAGAAAATCTCCTTCACGCGCACTCTTCCTGCCTTCTCTGGTTGGCTCCCGTCAGCGCGAGGCTGCAGATGGCAGGTCCTTTTTGAATACGGCCGAGGTTCTTTCGTCACTGTGGGTGCTGGTGTCAGATAAATTATGCTGTATACAACACGATCGGAGCATTGAGCGGAGGAAGTACGAATAAGGTAAGTTAACCCCATGGTGACATTCCATGGAGTTCATTGTGGGTCTGATCCCACACCCAGCTTGTTGTGGATCTCTGATGATTGTTCTTTCACTGCATCTTACGTGTAGAGTTCTAAGTCGCAAGCCGATACCAAGCGTGGAGTTCACAAAGGTGAGTTTGGAAAGCAGATGCATCAGAAGTCTCTGTGTGCGTGGGTGTAGTCTTGACGTGGCGTTGTAGACACGGAAAAAACTTTCTATCCATGTTTTATTCTTAGTTTCTCGACGTGTTTCTGCGTGTAAAGTTCAATAAGATGCTCGAGTTGTTTTCTAAAATCCAAAATAGTGCACATTCCTCACTGGAATCCATAATAAACGCATAGTCCTAGTTCTATATGGAGTTCTGATCAGCCTATGTGCTTCATCTTTCCTTTATCTTCATCTGCCTTTACCTATCCTGACTACGGAGATATATGGTATGTTTGCTCTACCACAGTCGAAGTTGGATCCAGCTGGCTCGCTATAATCAGTGATCTTGGGAGTAGTGCGGTATTACTTGAGAAAACATTGATACGTATGAAAGTTGAGAATAGAGAATATGTCTCAGCATCTCATTTTGCTAGAAGTCACTTGATCTAGACTTTATAACNTTTTTGTTATTGATACACCACACTATGTCTGCTTGTTGTGTATGTTTTAGTTATTTGAGGGCGTTCCTTCCGTTCTGGGGGCAGCCGCTCTGGGAAAGGCATTTGTACACTAGGAGCATATTTCCTGTAAACACCNAAAAAAAGCACAAATCATCTCAGAATACATCTTTGCTCAGTGAAAATACCGTTTTGTTTTTGTCTTGCCTTGCCTTGCAATGCTAGTCATGGGCAAATGTTGTCATTGTCGTGAAACTCCATCCCCAGACATTTATCAATCGCAGCTGGTCCAATCGACTACGAATCTGGTATCCATAGCACCGTCACTGAAGGAAATCCTCTCCTTAAGTGATGCATCGGGATTCTCCAGAGTAGAGGATGCACTAGAACTCAATGCTATATTTCAAGATATCGATGGCGAGTCAATCCTTGACACTGAGTCTCCATCGATGTCTACACAGGAACGGAGTATATCAAGGAAAAGAAGCAGGAGTATATTCAGTTTGCAAAGTGTCAAGTCCAGGCTTCGAAAACGNTTTGAGTAGATCCTCGTCAGTTTCGAAACGTAATTACAGATCAAGCGGGGGTATCAGTGAAGGGGAAGCAGAACGTCGTGCCGAATTAAGGAGAATAAGACACCGGAGGATTCAACAAGAGTTGAGCAATGAGGCAATATATGATGAAGATGCAAAATCTTTCAGTACTATTGTTGGTAGTCCGAGAAGGAGGTTGCCTAGGGAAACTATTCCTTCTTTGCCTCCTGGTTCTGTTGAATACTCACGATTCAAAACGTTAGTTTGCTTCCAACTTAATTTAAATGCTGATAATTAACGCATCTAGACCGCACGTTCTCACATCAGAAAATAATAACTTGGAGGTTGACTTCCAGAAAGGAGAGCTTCACCTGCCTACTATTGACTGCAACTACTCCAGAGGCCTTGATACTATACATACAGCAACGAATCCAAGTTCTCCAAGAGATACAAGTCAGCCAATTCTAGATTCTTGCGGTATCTCAAAACCACAAAACGTAGAACCTGGTTTGAAGGATAGGCTTGGGCAGTCACCACCACCATCACCAAGATTAAGACCAGTCCGTTTATCGAGTATAGATGAGCCTGCAGCGGCATCACTATGGAGACTTTCGTTCACCTCTAATAATCGTGGTTCTTGTCTTAGATCATTAAGTCTGGAACGTACACGTCATCTTGATATAGGCACAGATGAATTTAGGTCCAATAAGCATCCCAGTCATTCCTGGTTCCAAAGACAACGATCACGTTCGTTTTCACTGGTGCCAAACGATTTACTATGCATAACATCAAATCCTGAAAGTTATAATCACACCCCAGAATTATGCAACGGGGGCAACGATGGAGGAGCATCCACAATAGTGCACCTCCAAGACATGAGTATCTCACGAAGATTAGCTTCTCTAAGTACTCTGAGTTTGACTTCATCTGCGGCGCTGCCTAGTTTGGATGACCACAAGCAAAATCCAGATATGACAGATAATCCTCGCATTATTTCAAATGTTATTTCTGGATCAGGGGAACACGGTTCGGGTCCCAGTTACCCAGGTGAAACATTACCACCATCCTTAGACAAAGTTCTCCAGACTACGGACATTCCATCATTTGATTCGTCCACTAGGGGTAGTATCCCTTCTACACCAGATAGCTCTTTTTTCAAACTACTCTCTTCATTTATCAAGAAGAATCCTGTTATCAAGAAACCTACTACCAACACAAAAGGTAAGCAATCTTATGAAACATTTACTGAATCTCTATCTTTGTATCTTCCGGTAGCTGATGATAAAGGAGACTTAAAAGAAAAGCAAAATGGAGCGGGAAGTGGTGGAGCCTCACTGCCTGAGATCATAATCTCAAAGTCTCTCACCTCTTCACCGCCGGCGAGATCTACTAATCTCTCAACAAACGATAGCAGCTCTATAGTGGGCTCTGAGACTGAAAGCTTTCGCCATCGTGAATCAGAGTTAAGGACCATCAGAGCCAGGTTTGCACTCTCTAAACGTGAATCTAGTCCTCAAAGTCCTTATATAAGCAAATTCCGCGAAGAGTTCGACAGAGAGAGCGTTATTCCAGATGAGATACTATTGCAGCAAGCAGTTGCGGAAGGATCTTCTTCACAATTTGCAAGGTGGGTCTCCCAAAATTTCACCTCTTCTAGTATTGACGACCCCAGACCCCGTATTGGATTTGGATACAAGTTTTGCAATTCACCAGGAAGCCTATCTTCTAAGATTTCCATCAAAGCTTCTGAATCTCCAACACATATTTCATATGGAATAACAGGTCAAGTGGTGGAACCACTGGTTCAAACAACAGCATCAGACACAGAAGTGGAAATCAGGAACTCGGTAGGAACGAGTGATCCAGGAGCTATAATTAGAAATACAAAGAAAAACCATGGCGATAGCCGGAGTGTGCATAGCAAATTCTCGTTGAAACTAGGACATAGCTGGAACTGGAAGCATAAGAAAGGTTCAAATGAGCAAGAAGATGATGAGTTAACCAATATAGTTCAGTTAAAGCCAGATGAAAGCGATGTTAGTACGGCTCATTTTACCCATGATGCCACATCCATGCTGCAAGCATCGACAAATCCTGGAAGAGAGGAGCATCAAGAGCAGTTTATTAGAACGAGAAGAGGAGCAGAAAGCTTATCTATCTATTCAGAAGACAGCGGATTAGTCATAGATGCCCCAGCATCGAAAACCTGCAAAAGGCCGCCTAGCAATTTAGGGATCGAGACCACTGACAGTCCAGAAACAATCAGGAGAGAAAGTCTGCAAGGAGTTGCTCTTGTTGATATCACGGATGTAGAATGCTTGAAAGATCATCTACCAGAGCAGAACAGCTCTCGAAATGGGCTTGCTGATCACATAACTATTGTCGATAATGCAGCAGAGACCCGAACATCTAAAAGCAATGCCCATTTCAAATTAAGGAAGAAAGTGAAAGAGATATTTTATGAATTACGGTCTAAAGGCCAACCTCTCCGTGGAGAGGTCTGTCATGAAAACAGTGATCGTGCTTCTAGTCATACAGCCTCTTCTAAGATGAAAAATAACTTCATGAATGAAGCAGAAATATCAGGATGCAATGGATTATCAGACACTCATCAGCAGCGGGAGAAAGGTGGGAGATACGAGATTAAGGGAGTTAGAGTTACAAACCGTAGCTCATGTAATGAAGAGTCCAATCTCATCCAAGTCTTCCAGGATACCGATAGCGACGAGTTAAGGGTTAGTATTGGAGATCCCCGGTTTTACGAAGATTGCGTTGCGCTCCCAACTGCAAAGAGGGACGGTAAATGGGCGTCGCAAGAATTTGGTTCGATAACACCCGCGCAGCTAGATTGAGGATGATTCTGGACCAGTTTTGGAGATATAACTGATCTCCACAAGTATTCATCATCGATCCTGGGTATATTCTTAGAGGATTCGTGGTCAAGAAAAGTTTGACCTACATCGATTCTAAAATCAATGCGAAAAGAGGAAAACAAAGTGTCCAAGCAAACAGACTACTTGTATTAATGGTCCAAGCCTATATATGACGTCAGGAATTATTGCTAGGCTTGGGTGTCTTTATATACTCTTATGTATATGCCCTTACGCATACATGGGATTGGGAGCTTCGTCTCCGGATATCACTATCGCACTCTTGCAATGCAAAGGAGTATGTATTAACGAGTCAATCACTAGAACAGGAGCAAGAAAGTAGTTTCTATCTCACCGAGCTGGGTGTAAATCTAACATCCAGAGGTTACAGAACGCCTGGTATGACAGCCTTTCGCTTCGCAACCTTCTGTCTCCCAAATCTATCCCTGTACCATTTCTTGCCCTGGAGAGACCTTGGTAGCATGGTAGAGACTTCATTAGCCACGAAGTTCCTTCCTGGAATAAAATCTTTGCCACCCATAATCCAATACCCACCCCATTCGATCCATTCACATAGATAATGTGGGTATAAAATCCATCTAAACAGCCCTCCTTCTGGGATAACATAATGTTTCTCTGCTTTCTTCCCGCCCATATTCTTCTCGCTGCGCATCGATCGTAGAATGCTATCGTGGAATATATTCCCGCTTAAACCTACAAAGAAGATTGATAGACCAAGGAGGAATTGTGGAGATGAGGGTAATTGTAAGCTGGATGCAGGTCCATAACCAGATAGCCAACCGCCTATTTGGATTCCGTTCATCAATTGGAAGCATACGGCAGCTAACCAGATTATTGGATGAATTGGGGACATTGAAGGAGCTAGAAGCGGGTATATTATGGCACGGTAGAGGTAGTGAAGGACCTGTTCAACTCGGCTGAGTCAGCTGAAGGGCCATTTTACTTACAAGTAAAGGGCAGGAGGTTTATGGTGCGCATACGAAAAGATTGGCCATCAGCTTATTTTGCCACGGTAGTTCTTTGATCCCTAGCTCGGTAGGAAGATTGTAATGTATATAGAGAAGAGTAATAAACCCAGGTACTTCCATCGTGATCCAACCAATCCGGCCAGGGACATTGATTCGGCTCTCAACAGAGGTTTTCCCTGCAGGATAATATGTCACAATCCATTGTATGAGAGTAATCTACATTGCTATTATCAACTTGTATATTCCAGAAGCAAGGCGCCCATATGGTCGGACTTGACTAAGAAAGGTTACGTACCAGTGGAAACCACTGAAACAGGTATGTTACAAGTTCCCAATTTTCCCTTGATGGTGGAATCCAATTCTCAAGGACTACCATATTGGGCCAAGGAAGGATGATATTATTTTGCCAGGAGGTTTATGTATTAATTGGGATCTCTAGGTTGAAAGGAGGTTGAAGTAAGGAGGTAGTGACATACCTTAGAGCAAACAAGGCAAACATCAGCCTTGTCAGCCTTGCGAGATCCCCGCATCGAACCCTCAGCCTTGCGTTATATCTCCTTAATGGCCTCATACATCGTGTGAGATACTGCTCAGGATATTTGAGGGTTAGCTACTAATATAGTAATAAGTAAGTTGGAACCACATTTACATACAGCCAGTATCTAATCTCCGTCTCACAGCTGGCTGAGAGTGTACAATGACCGACCCAATGCTCCATCAACAACTTCTTAAATACGGCTCAGCCCTAAAAGCGTTCGCATCATCCACCTCAAAATTCCTCATCCTAAAATCAATCCCCGAAGCAACCTCTCCCTCCGACCGGAAAACCGACGCCCTCTATATCCTAGACTCATCTTTTAACCCACCAACCCTAGCTCACCTCCGAATAGCCACCTCAGCAATCCTCCACGACGAAAAATGTCCCCCATCAAGCAACAAACGTCTCCTCCTCCTCCTCGCAACCCAGAACGCAGATAAAGCGCCTAAACCAGCCTCCTTCGACCAGCGCCTTACAATGATGGATATCTTCGCCACAGACCTCCTCAATGAACTAAAGCAATCACAATCACAATCACAATCATCAGGCCCTTCTCCTTCTCCTCCTCCCAAACTAGGTATAGACATCGGCGTAACAACCCTCCCCTACTTCGTCGGAAAAGCCACCGAAATCGCATCCAGCGGCCTCTATCCCGCCTCAACGCCCCAAGTCCACCTAACAGGTTACGACACCTTGGTCAGAATCCTCGATCCAAAGTACTACCCCCCAACGCACGATTTATCTATCTTAGGTCCCTTCCTAGAGAAACACCGGCTGCGAGTGACGTACCGCGCTGATGATAGCTGGGGATCGAGGTTGGAGCAGGATGAGTACTTGAAGGGGATTTTGGGGGGGGGAGATGGAGGGGATTGGAGGGAAGACGGAGTGGGTTGGGCAGGGGAGGATTGAGCTTGTTGAGGGGAGGAAGGCTGGGGAGGAGGTTGTTAGTTCGACGAAGGTTAGGGATGCGGTTAAGAATGGTGATGAAGAGTTGCTGGGGAAGCTTGTGACTAAAGGCGTGGCGGAGTGGGTTTTGAAGGAGGGGCTGTATAGGGAGAAGTGATGGTGAGGTTTAATGATCAGTTTTGAAAATAAAATATCGACTGGTTGGTGATAGATATATAAGGGATATAGTATGAGTGTGGCCAGCCTATATGTCTGGTTGGATATCAGGGATTGAGATCTTTACCTTAGGATAGGTAAATTATGATATAAAGAACGTAAGTATATAATCCAAACTCTCTTAAGATATATTTACATCATGAATTATCTTCACTATATCAATAATTTTGTTACACCTCCCCACTAACGTCATTCAAAATACTTTACACATGACCAGATAAATCATTCACTCAAACTGCTCCATTCTATTCCCAACAGAACAACACGTAAACCACAACGCCAACCACCCCTTTTGTAATATCCTAACCTTCCTAAATAAATGATATACATGAAACAGCCTGTTCCCTTACCCCCTTCCCTTCCAAGACCTCCTCGAATCCTTTTTTTCTTCTTCCCTCTTTCTCACCGATTCTCAACACAAACGGCAAGCAATTCATCCGCAAAAGTCACACTCTCATCCCCCTCCTTAGTTACCGTACTAAAAAACTCCGCCCTTCCAAAATGCATATCCACCATCTCTATACTAGCCTTCCCCGGTGGCCTCATCTGCCCATTATAGCCATTATATTTATTATTATTCCAACTACTGATATTCATCGGCATCAGTGTAGAGGAACCCGATCCTCCTCCGCCACTAACTCCGTCAACACTATCAGGGAAATCCCTTACGTCCACATTCACGTCCTGGCTTACGAGAATACCGCCAAATGGGTGTTGTTCCTGGGAAATTGTATGGACCAGGTTATTTTCCGATGAATTGTCGGGTTTAACTAATACGTGGTGGTCATCGTATCTCGAGCTCTGACTACGCTTCTTCCAGCGGTGTATTCGAGCGGGTGATTTAGGAGCCGAAGTTGTCTGATATACTTTCCCATCATCATTGCCGTTACCGAATGTATTCGTGCTTTGCCTGCTGAATATCTTGCGGGGAGTGGTTAGTCTCACATTAGGTGTTCTTGCTTGACGAGTGGCTGCATCTAATATAGGTGAGAATTCACGATATGTCTTTCTCGCAAAAACGGCATGGTCAGGCGAGTTCTTGTATACATGTTGTAGCGCTTTAAATAGATTTAGAGGAATGAATTCCAAATTTTTTCCATGTGCGCTGCTATGGATCGGAGCCATTAATCTGAATGCGATCAAAATTGCTGTGCCTGGTGGTGAGATCTCAGTTACTCCTCGGCATGGAGCTTGGAAAGGTTTGGATATCAGGAGAGCATCATTGAAGACAGTATCAGCGATTTCGTTCCTCAGCGCCTCAAGAGTTGCGAGGAACTGAGTAGCTAAAAGCTGTTCTTTAGGATGCGATGTTGACTGTATAGTATTCTGGAGATGTTTTGTGCATTGGATAACATTTTTGCCATCCATAGTCTTCAGGTAATCAAGAAACCATCCTTCCAAATTGTTGAACGGAAGCTGCATGGTTGGAAGTTGATTGATTCCATTCCTGCACACAAGAACGTCAAACCTACCGCTTACAGCAGCTCTGATGCTGAAGCAAGCAAGATGAACACCAGGTTCGAGTATAGGAGATGTCTTTGCAAGATCTGACATATTCCCTAGATAACGCCGAAGATCGCCTACATCGACTTGCATGCTTCGAGCAAGAATAGGAGCAACATTCCTGGGCACTGCAAAACGCCAGCCTGAAGCTTGGAGCTGGTTGCAATCATGTCTGCTAAGTTTATTGACAAGGAAAAGCAATTGACCACTACCCAGTATAGGCGCCGAAACCCCTTGATGTTCAATATCCGCAGAACTAGCAGGAGTAGTTTGTCTTGAACCTTTCTTCCCGGGTTTTCTGCCAGTATTAATGATAGCCGGGAATAAAACGCCTACTTCTTCAAGAGATTTGTTGACTTGCTCAGCTAGATTTGCAGCCGCTATACAAAATAGTTCCCTGAAAATGATAGAGTAGTCATCCACCGGAACGCCTTGATCAGTAACGAGATTTATGCCGCTCTTTCTAGCATGAGCAGAATCTTTTTGCCTTAGCTGAGGTATATGGGCCAGCATTCCTGGAAGGAGCTTGGTGACTCCAGGCCAGTAATAAGAAGTCCTGTAGATCCATAAAAAGACGGGATGAGAAACATTGAACACATCGTCAAAGCTCTATATTAATTAAACATAAAATCCAGTAATACGGATAGGCATGTATACATACACGTTCGATAAAAGCATCTGTAATCTTTCTGCTTGGCAAAAGACCCTCAGGGGACACCATGAGTCTACCATCCGGATCAAAATAAGCAGCAGCAAGTGACACTTTCTGTGCTCTATCTGCGGCTAGTCTTCTTCGATGTTGAGCAACCAATGTCAAGGCAAGAAAAATAAAGCAGCTTCCAACTGACTACGCATGAATAAGCTTATATAAACGTTAAAGAAGTTGACAAAATCATACCAATATAATAACCACAATAACTGTAGAATTTCTGGACATGCTATCCGGAACATGATTGGAAGGCTTCAAACGGTATTGGGTTCCAACTGATGCAATCCAATGCATGCCAGATACCGCACCCGACAAAATAACTGCACACAAAGCACGCCTCCAGAAAGAAGCCGCCCACGAAGAGCGCCAACGGAAGAATATGCCAAGAGCGCCAATGCTAGCAACCACGGCTATTGCAGCAGCACCAACGATATGTCCTATACTGTATATACAGACATAGTTGATGATTCCTGCTTGCCCGAGGTAGTGCATCCCACAGACACTGAAGCCTACAATTGCACCGCCAAGGACGACTCTCAGAATATGAACTCTCTCGTCAGTACCAACAGCCCAGAATGCTAGCGTGAGAACGATAATAGGGACGAAGAATGATAAGCCCGTGTATCCAGGATTGTAAGCAATCTGACCAAATGCAGCACCATCTCCAAGGATGAGGGCACGGTTTCCGATGAAATGCATGCACCAAACAGAAATACCACCCATGGATATGGCAGAGCATATAAGAATAAACCTTCAATTCGTTAGATCCTCTTGCTCTTTTCTCGTCTAATGTCGGAAAATAAGGGATCATACCAGTTGAATAGACCTCTTGTTGCGGTTCTTCGATTGATGAGTTCTAGGGTAGTGAGAGCCCCAATATAGCTGATCACGTATGACAGGACCACATAGCCGGGACTAACTCTTTTCGCGATTATATGTCCAACTAGGGCCTCCCATTTGAGGTACTCCAGATCGTCGGTGGATGCCATGATGAGATAGCAAATGGTAAGTTACATCTAGAATAGAAGATCTGATCCTACCCCGTGTAGAACGAAATAGTTTAATAAATATATATCCTCTCTCGGTGCTAAAGACCCAAATGGATCGATTTAGAAGAGCTCGTCGTCCTGTTGACGAGAGTGGAAGACATGATCTCCGTGAGAGTAAGTGCAAAGACAAAGGAATAGCACCGGTATTATTCCCTCATGATATAAACCGCCACACTGAAAGCCACTAGCTTTAGGTTGGAGTCTTCGATATACTTGGGGACGCCTTCTATGTTTCTGTAACACGAAGAATCGGACTTGGGATTTGTTCTGTAGAAATTGGAAGTTTGTTGAAACAGCCATCGAAAGTCTTATTACCGTGGATGGCGTGTGGACGGATAAGGCCCATGCACATGTCACAGCGCGACAAGCAACTACGGTTTGTAGTCCGCACGCCATGGCCATCGAGCATTATAGTCACGCTGTAGGGCTTTCAGCTAGCACAGATCAGGGCAGAAACTTGCCCCGGAGAGGCGTCAATCCCGAAGTCGACAAATAGAACCAACTCACTCACGAAATAGTGAAAGTCCACTTTATGGGGGAAGTCAAAGTGTAGGCTACATAACGTAAGGAAAGTTGGAAGCAACTTTGGTATCCTGGAACTTACCGTGCTTTCGAAACCTTTGTTTTTGCATCTTGCATCTATTGCAGAGGAGAGCGATGTAAAGGAAAGTAAGAGATCATTTTTGCGCATTCGCTGGATTGGACTAGACAACAGGGAAACTCCTTACTCCTTACTCAAATGATCAAGGGGGGAAAAGCTGGATAATGGGGAATCTGTATTTGGCTGGTTGTGTCTTACCGTGACGGCACAGAAGGGGCGGAGAGGAAAGTCATTCGATGTCCTGCCAAATTGAGGAGGCGTGAGGCTAGAGGCTTGCGGCTGGGGAATCGGACGATGTCCCAAAAGAAACCGCCTCCACTGTGGCTTTTACCATTCGCAGATCTAGATCAACTTTTGACAATTAAAAATGTAATGGTTTTGTTGTATGACATGTGATAAGAAGTCAATACGTTTGTATAAAGTAATTACTGTGTATATTAGAGGCTAATTGAATTATTATGTAATATCATATTATTTTAATATTCAATTTGCAACTTGATATTTAATATAGCTGTTGGATTTGTTAAAAGGCCATTTTTGATTACTTTTGCGGTAAATTTCAGTTGAATTACGTTATCCCCATATCCACCCTCAGATACTGTTTGTGCTAGTTCTAAACTGGGTTAGCAGATGTTGATGCTTAAACCGATAGCAACTTACTTATGATAAGAAGGATACTCGTATGTAGTGCAATATGGCATATAACCCATTCTCGTGGGTGTGGTGTAGCAAAGCCTTCAATAATATTTGAATCTGGTGTGGTGGTAAACACAAGGTTGTGATAATTCTGTAATACCTCACTATAACACTCATTAGCTTATTGCCCACGTATTAAAATAACTAACTTTGATAAAACAAGAGTAGAAAGTAAGTTATTACTTACACGGACTGACTTAGGATCTGATTTGTTCACCTTGTGACCAAGAACATGCTTTCTCAAATTGCCAAATGTAGAAAAAGCAGTAAGGTCGGTGTCGTCAAGTTGCCCCGAGAAACCTCGATGGTGAACCCTATGTTTTCGATACCAAAAAATTATAACTCGTTGGAGGAATCAGCAAATGATAAGTATCGTCGCTAACTCTATAACTATTCACTGATTTCTGGATTCACTAATTTCTGAATAATCCATCACTTTATGAGAAATGAAGATTTGTTATATTTCGACACCTGCAGCATAAAGCTGCCATTCCTTAATTTTATGCTCATTCTCCCCCGTAGTCACAAACTTCCTGAATGAGGCCGACAAGGATACGGTTCATGGTCCCAGCTACTTCCTTTCCATGTCGATCAAGCAGCCCGTCCCTCTTCTCAGCATTCTTCATCAACTATGCCAGCCTGTCTCTCGCAAACTCATTCTGAATGGTTCATTTCCCGCCGGCGGCAAACTAAGAATAGCAAATTCTCAGTACTCGGTTACCCTTAACTTCAGCTTTTCCTCTTCTCTGCTTTCGATGATGGTCGTAGGTAGCACTTCAGGCTTGTCACGATTGGAGATTTCAGCACCCCGGCAATCTTTCCTTGGACTGCTGTAGGCGGCAGTTCTAGGATTACTTTCAAATCCTAGTAGCCATGATATGTAAAAGACGCCTCTCGATAACGCTTGCATATATTCTATTCTAGCCTGGTTAATAAGCTTCACCAGTGCCATCTGAACCCCAACCCAATCTAAGCCTCACAAAACGGGCCAGTTCAGTAGACCCATCTGCCTGTATGCCCTTCTCTTCCATATCTTTGAGTATCCTATTGATATAACCCCCCGCTGCAGATAAGTGAAGGATATGGGCAATGGCGCGGTGGATTGCAAGAAGCCGAGGCGAGGGGAGGTCGATCGTTCGGGTTTCCGTGAGGTAGAGCGTACGAGTGACTGGGAGAGGATCTCGTAGGACAATAGAGGGGAGAAACGTTTCAATTCGGTAGGTATGCGGTTGTTGGTCTGCTGAAAGAGGCGTGAAGAAAACCCGAAAGTCGCCAAAGAGCCGATGAAAGTTAAGACCAAGAGTGAGGGCATTATGTGGTCGATCAATGTCAGTGCCTTCAATTAAGTGTAAAACGCCATGATCAAACATATTAGGGATCTCAAATGCGGCTTTTTTAGAAGAGTTCTAGGTAAATTTGAATTAGTTAAGAAGGCTAAGGGGAAATCTACGAATGTAATACATACTAAATGAGAACTTGGATCGCCTTTCGTCAAAGAATGTGGGAGAATATAAGCTACCTCTAAAGGCTCAAATTGGTTGACACCTTGGAAAAGTAAATTATTATCATCATCTTTAGCGTTATTACCATTATCATTTAAACGATTTATCGCTTCATCTTGATCGAATCTACGTGATATCACACAACGATGGTGGTCACGTACGAGACAAGCACCGCGGAGAGCTGATACTTAGGCCAGCGTGCCAGCAAGCTCTTGATCTCTTCCTTGTGCTTGTTGGACTGCAGAATGATATACGGGAGAAGGTTGAGGAGTTTTTCTAGTGGAAGCTTTCACTAGGAAATACAAACGTTAATATAGATCAAGAGAAGAAGAAGTTTAACCTCACAAGGTAAAAAGAAACTATCGAGTAAATAATCTGCAAAGTCAAAAAGAGCAATGCGAAGTTCCTCCTCGACATTCTTGTTGTCAAAATCGACATCTTCATCCATTGAAAGCTTCATAGACTGGAAAAACGCTTTCAAGAAAATATCTCGGGATTTTTCTGACCTTGCATGTTCGTACATAAGGCAAAGAAGTACAGTACGCTTATATTTGTCATTGTTGTTGTTATCTACAGCTTCAAAGTGGTTGATGATGCGGTCAAATCGTCTCTTAGCTTGGGCGCGTTGATCTACTCCTAATGGAGGTTCAGCACGAAGTTGTAATTGAACCTTCCACATCGCGCGATATTCGCCTTGGGAATGTTCTCGTAGCTTTCCCCCGAGGGAGGAAGCGTGGCGTTGATAGCCTACGACCTAGGGAAGGAGACCGGGAAAGATGGCATTCAGCTCTTGCGCTTTGGACATGTGCTAGCAGTTACGGAAACTGTTTGTTAGATACAGCAATGGGCAGGAAGCTCGGTTCCCGAACTTCTTCTCGTATAGAACGTAAGTATGGAGGACGTAGTCTGTCCCGCTATGGGGCTTCCTAACCTGTCCTAAAATACACCTAATTTAGATCAATACCTTGCCAACTGCTGCTTCTACCGTGCCGTTCTTGTACATGGCACTCACCATGGGATACCTCTTTTTCCAATCCTTCTAGCTTTCATTCCATAGGCAATACCACATAATAATAAATCCTTCCACTATAATCTGATATATTAACACCTCTTTTTATTGTGATATAAAAGAACAAAAATAGAGAGGGTGGTGTAGGCCGTAGATCAGCGGCCAGGCTCCGTACTTCGATCTGTAAGCGGCCTGTGCCTACAGAGTACCCACGTGGCGCTGAATCAGGGGCTCGTCACCTCGCCTGTGGCACAGATCAACTTTTGGTTATCGAAAAGTCTATCTTACCCGCATTCCCAATCCAGTATTCAGTCCCGATGGTGGGAAAACTGTATGGCCCGCTCGGGGGGGATATACTGGAAACGGAATATATCAAGTGCGAACGTTCTAGACTCTTTTTATAGATAAGAATGGAGTATTGCTTTGCGCAAACAAAATGGTATTCTCCACTGGACTACCTCAATAATCTCCACTTTTTAGATAGAGCCATAGGAATATTCAGGACAGAAATATAGAGCACGTCCTGCCCCATATTCCCTTTTATGTGGAGTATATTCTAGAATTCTGTATTCTCCACTGCTGTTGCTCGATTTGGCATCAAAATAGTAAAACGGGTCAAAATATGAGTACGGTATATAGAAATTACTATTGTACAAAGCCAATAGTTCACTAGATTATGATGACTGATAGAAACCACACTCCTTCGAGTCACTATCATATCCCAAGCAAATATCTTTCCAAAAAAAAAAATACCCTTTGATTATTCTTTGCACTTAACACCGTGTATAGTTACACACATTTATATCTATTTCCAAAAGTGTATACAAATGGCAAAAAAGCCTCTTAACCCCAAGTCTTCAACGCCCTCATGCTACCCTCCTGATCGAGCGCCTTGTGCATATCGAAACTATTCCACAGCAGATGTGGCTCATGTCCCCACCCACGTCTCAAACATTCAAACTCTGCTTTCCTGAAATAATCTTCCAAGATTGGCTGATACTCTGGATGCGCACACTTCTGGATGATGACCCTTGCTCGCTCCCTAGGGCTGAGTCCTCTCACATCAGCTAGACCTTGCTCGGTGACAATGACGTCGAGATCGTGTTCAGTTTGATCAACGTGTGTGCACATAGGTACGATACAACTGGTGCCGATCTTATCTGTCTTGCTAGGCCGTGTAGAAGGCGTGTGCATGATGCTGTATTTTGAGCTCCGTAAGAAGTCCGCGGAGCCACCAAGGCCATTCAACATCCGGGATCCGAAGACGCAAGTAGAATTAGCGTGAGCATAGATATCGACTTCAACGGGAGTATTCATTCCGATAACACCGAGACGGCGGATAATTTCGGGGCTGTTGGAGACTTGTTGGCTGCGGAGAAGGAGCTTGTTATGGTATCTTTCCCAGCCATCGTAAAACCGCTTGAAGCCCTCGGGGGAGAAGCGAATTGAGGTTGCAGTTGCAAAGTCTAGGCGATCGGAGTCGAAGAGGTCAAGGAAGGTGTCTTGGAGGACCTACAAGAGATGCTAATATTAGCAACTTATCAAAAGCCACATAATGGAAGGTTTCGTAGGGAACTTAGTCAAGACTGTGACTTAAGCAAAGGATTCCAAGACTGAATAATCACATACCTCAGTCCAGACTTTCAGCTTCTCAAACTTCGAGTTTGCCAACCCTCCAATAACAGCATTGGCAATATTTCCGATACCACTCTGTATTGGTAGTAGATTCTTTGGCAGCCTTCCATGTGCAACCTCGTGTTCCAAAAACTCGATCAAATGTGAAGCAATGGCCTCGGATGAGGCATCCGCCGGAGAATTTGGTTGGGTTTGATCTTGATAATCGGATTCTACGATGGCGACGATTTTTTCGGAGTCAACGGGAATATAAGTAGTGCCAATTCTGTCTTCAGGAGCCATGATTAGGTACGGTTTTCGCCCAGGAGGAAGATCGGTCATTGTAATGTCATGGAGACCTTCGAAAGAGGGCATGGAGGTGTTTACTTCGACGATGATCTGCAAAGCATTTAGTTTGTGAACAGGAAAAGGTATGGTAATGCTTCATTGTGTATCTTTAACACTCTGGCATAGCAACAGTAAAGGTTTTTCGATTTATCTGAAAGCCGCTTTGAGGGTTCCATATTTGGACAACATACCTTATCGGCCATCTGGATCAATTCAGCAGATGCCCCTACGGACGCTCCAGGAACAATTCCTCCGTCTTCCGTAATAGCTGTAGCCTCAACAATAACGACATCAAGCTTGTTGTTTGGTTTATCTTTTGTATAAAATCCCTGAAGAACATCCTCATTAGCTAAGTCTGTACGTATGGTGTCTTCATTACTTCTAAGCTTCTCAATCATCTAAATTATTTCCCCGCTGATTTCCGAGGACTCTAATTCTCTACTGCTTGATTTTCTGAAATCAATTGAAGGAAGATATATCACTCACATAAACTAGATCCACAGGAAACATGCTAAGATGCTTATCGAAGAATTTAATGTTCCCATTATTAATTCCTTTAGCAATTTCCTTTCCAACTTGATGCGGTGCTCGACGCTCAATCATGTTCAATGCTGCCCAACGATTCTCAGTCTCCGCACCACTGGAGGCACCCACAAAGAGCGAGTACTTTAATTTGCCTTGCAGCCCATTATTTTCCACGTGATCGGCGAGCATGGTCGGGATTTTCCTAAAAATCGATCAAAATCTTGTCCATGGCAAGTATGATGTATTCTGATATCAAAGGCATCGTCTCATATAGCTGAAAATATCAATTGATCGATCTGGAACACTTACTTTGGATATCCCACACCAGTAAATCCCGACCATCCGATATAAGCGCCATTGGGGAAATGCGACAAGAGATCCTCTGGATGAGCCAATTTCTTCAGGAGAGAAGGTCTCCGCACGCGAGCTTTTAAAGCTGCAGAAGCCTGGAGAATCGCTGAGGAAGACATTCTGCCCTTTCCACTCCTTTGCTTGTTACCTTATGCCAAACAATCGCACCAGCGTCAATCTAACGCCAAGAAACTCTAATGAACAAAAAGAAAATCAAAAAAATCTTAGGGAGAGGAGAGTCGAACAGCCCGTAAGAAAGGGAGGAAGAAACAGGGAGGGTAAGGTGTTTTATTTATGTTGATTAGGGTGGATCGTATCATACGATTGGAGCTGTCAGTAACGAGCTCTCCTGCGTGATTGAAGCTCTACCTGCCCCGCTATTTTCTACCATGACCTCATGCCACAAGCTTAGTGAGCCTCCGGAGTAACTACTCGGCAATGCACTGGCGCGATCGGGCGGCGTGAGTACCGGTAGCCGCGGAGCCGCCGTTATCGCACTGATTCGGCTAAGACCAGCCTTTTGAGCGGACATTTTCAAATTCTCTGCAACATCATAGGCTGATAGGGTTTCTTTCTTTTTAATCTATGCATAAATACTTTTATACAAGGTTCTGATTCCCGGACCAAGGGAAAAGAATCGATGGATTTACCTTGTCTCACCTAATCTCCGGCGAGACCCCTTCCCATATAACCAAACACCAAGATATCTCTGCCAAATATGATGACAAGCTCTGTCGAGCTGTCCAGTCTAGAGTCATAACTATTAAGTTTAGTAGACATAGCCTGCTACCTAACCTCTTGCATTTCCCTTCGTTTAGGATTTGTAGCCTCCTCTTTGGTCTCCTGCATCTCCCGTCTTAGATGCACAGCAGCCGCCTCCCGTGCCATCCTCATCTCCCCGGCACTCAACCTTAAATCACGACTAAAATCCCCGAATGCAACCAACAGATCATGCAATCCACCCTTCAGTGCCGCAAGCAATGTGTCAACTTCCGGGCATTCCATTTTCCGGTCCACATCTGTCCAATGGAACCCAATGCTCCCCTTAAACCTTTCTAATGTTGTTACGGTTGACGTGAGTACCTGGATTAGAAGTTTGATATCTCGCTGGACATTCCCATACTTATCTTCCGTAAGAGAGCACACTGCAAGCCGCGTTATTGAGTCTATGGCATCGACGATTATACTTACGTCACCATAAGGCGAGCCAAGAACGATCGTTGTAATTCTACGGCAATAGGTCTGTTGAAATGGCAAGCCAAATGGAGTGCGCAAGAATGAAGCAGCATACTCCATGAAAAAGCCTTTAATCCCTTGTGGAGAGACCGCGGCCTGCTGTTGTGGAGTTAGAATCTTCTCTGTGGCCTGTATCGCTTTTGCCCTCAAGGATCCTCCTTCGCCAGGAGAAACATTACGGGTCTTTGCAAACGTCTCAAGAGACTGAGCAACGCTTGCTGCCCTTGTTGTAGGTGGTGGTGATGCCGTAAATAAGTCGCCAGGCTTTTGAAGTCCGTCTTTCAGCGGCTGGGTGAGCCGCGGCAATTCCTTTGCAGGGTCTTGTATTATTGTAGGGACTGCTGCCTCTTTTGGCTTGTGGTTCTGGGACTCATTGATACGAGATGTGACGCCGTTGATTTGTTCAAGGCATGCATTTAGGATCTGGGACCAAGCAGACCCCCCTGTTCTGTCAATATCTTCGAAGATGACCTTTCTTCTGCCCTCAAAACGTTGCGCTATATACACGAGTTCCCAAAATGCAAAAGCCTGGAGAACATTAGTCATAGCTTAGTATGGGGGCAGGATGGTGTGGCTCACCCTTGTCTGTAATTTCTTGCCCTTGAGACCGGTTAATAAACTTCCATTAGGATCTCTCGACTCATACGTAATGGGCCTGTCATTCTTAAGTGGTTCCTGCGCAACATAAGCTGAAAACGCTGTATTTCCAACCTCCCACATCAATATGAGCAAGAATCCCGCCTCAAAAGTTCTAAACAGCACAGTGTAGTGGAAAGGTCCAATAGTCGGTAACGAGGTTGATTTTGGCAGATTCCAGAAAATCTTTGCAAACATCCTCGTCCATCCCCATGCAAAATGCCGCATGTTAAAAGAGTAAACAAACGGTATTATGGGAATAGTTATAGAGTATAAAATAGGGCATATGACAGTCATGATGCCCGCACGTTTTAAGGCACTTAGGGCCAACCTAGGAAACTCGTTCTTTAGTTGGGTCCGAGGAGGGACAACTAAATGCGGTCGTTGGTCTGATGATGACTGAGGTTTGGTTTTCGTAACTGGCATATTAATCCGGTCATAATCGTAGAAAAGATGGTACGCCGCCTGCAAGAGTGATGCAAGCAGCAAGAAACTCGTCAAATAAATAGGTCGTTCATTGATATTTGGGCGGCCAGTTCTTGCTCCAGAAATGATCCTATTCAAATTGGCGCTTTCAGAAGCAGACCAGATGAAGATCTCACTGAAGAACCATGCCGAGAAGAAATACCACCCGATTGTCTGAATAGTTTGCCATCTTGGCGCATATCTCACAAACGTTTCAAGGCCGGAGTTAGTTGTTCGTAAACCGACGTGAAGTTGAGCTACTCGAAGGATGAATATTGAAAACGCGCAAATAAATAGTAAGCCAGTACGAATACCAGCCATTCCTAATGGGAACCATGACCAGAAAACTAGTGCTACGTTAGAGGGGTAGAAAATGTATCTAAATTAGATTTCAGCGCTTACGTGAGTTCTTTGGACCAATTATGACAGCTTCTGCATAGCAAAGTAGAGATATGAAAGCTGTTCCTTTTGCAAATCTCCTATGCAAAGCTGGTGTGAGGAAGTCTTTATATGGTCGAACCCGCGCTGGAGGCGCCATCCTGCGAGTTAAGAGCTCCTGTTGCTCTCCTTAGACAGTAATAACTTAACAAAGAGCTATATCTGAATTCAAGGCTGTCGTGTCATCATCCCATTGTTATTGTGCTGGTCGAGGACTTGCGCAACGAGAGAATTGGTTGCTATTGACTTGGTTTCCAGGCAAAATATATGTGGTAAGGCGGACGCGAGCTCACCAGACAACGCCAAGATATTTTGACGCTAGTGGCAGGTACGTCAACTCGATTGATTGCACCTGATGCTTATCCAGTGAGGCAACAGCATTTTACATAGACATTAGTCCTCGCAATCCCCTCAACTCTTTATCCTCCCACATCCGATAGACGTTTGAATATTCTTCTGATCGGGTCAGGCACCCGATACTCCGCATTTCAATGTCCTTCGATCAACTATCTTCCATAGAGGCGCAGCCAATAGCCAGCCGCCGACAAGATGATTCGCAGTACTCTGATGACCCAGAATTTAGTCGATTAAGTCAACAGTTATCTTCGAAATTATTCACATTAACAGGGTAAGATTTGGCGCTCTCTGTCCTAAAGTATAGCGCAGATACTGACGAGCACTATAGCAACATATCGAGACTATCGAACGAGATCGCATTACTGGGTACAAAGCGGGATACAGAGCGCGTGCGGGAAAGAGTACATGATTTACTAGAGGAGTCAAAAGCTGGCTTTAAGGAAGTTGGAGAAGGTGTCAAAAAGATTCAAGCTTGGGAGGATCCAAACGTAAGTCTATATAGCATCTAGCTTTTGCATCGCGGAATGGCTAATGGCAGAATAATAGCCTTCGCAGAAATACACTCAACAGAAGCTTGCCCGGGAATTGCAGAATAATCTCCAAGAGTTCCAATCTGTCCAGCGTCAAGCTCTCGAGAAAGAACGTTCCTCAGCTGCCGCATCACGAGCAGCACTAGAAGAAGCACAAGCCACAAATGCGGAAGGAGGTTCTGCCCAAGTAGGCCAGCAACAATCCCAAGAGCAGTTACGATTAGCGTCGCAAGATGAAGTGGACTTCCAAGATTCTCTGATTGTAGAGCGGGAGGCGGAGATCCGGAACAGTAAGTTGTTATCTGGTGTGGTACTATTTTAACTCGTTTACTGACCTATACACAAAGTTGAACAGGGAGTTACCGAGCTCAATGAGCTCTTTAGAGATGTTGCTCATATAATTTGTAAGTTATTTCATATTTGGAAGCAAAGGACTGGCAATTCTAATAATGCGCAGCTGAACAAGGCGAACAAATCGACTCTATTGCGCAGAATGTAGACAATACGCGGACCCACGTTCGAGGGGCTGATTTAGAGTTACGAAGCGCTGCTAGATATCAGAAGAATGCAAGATCGAAGGCTTGTTGTTTGTTGCTTATATTGGCGGTTATATTGACGATTATTGTGCTAGCAGCAGTTTTGGGCTGAGGATAATGAGAGCAGCTGAGATACGATATGACTTTAACAGGCGTTATGGATTCACTTGGTGCGGACATATTTTTTGGAAGTTTTATCAGATTGTGATTATGAGAGTTTATGTCAGGACCTTCAGCGCAAAGCATTCACTGTACAGCAGATAGCTTTCGTACGAAGCTCGTTATATAGCTACTAAGACTAATCAACTTTATAATCAGTTTAATTTGGCCTTGAGCTAGTAATGAACTAAAGTCTAATTTTAAAGATCAAAGATATGTAGAATGAATTAGTATGAATCGGACGAATAATTTCGTCGGTATTGCGTATCATAGTGAAATTGACATCATCGCAAGGCTAAACGTCAGGGGCCCGACCTACAGTACAACGCGCCCAGCAATCGCGTATCAATGATCAAACAATGTCCTCGAAGAACTAATTTTACGACAATTAACGGCGGAAATGAACTTAAATCTGGATCACAGAAGCCTGGAACAGGCATTCCAAGGTCGACCAGATATACAAGAGGCAATAAAAAGAGCATCATGTATGTACCGCAATCTCTATTCAGCCTGAAACTACATCGTCCACTGCTTTGGAGCAAAAAAACAGCTACGCATGGGCAGATCCTACTTCAGCAGAGCCTTAATTTACGTTGCGCTTCGGACTTAAAGCCATCTAAAGATTGTGCGAAATATCAGGCTAACATTGAAGCTCTATATAGCAACTACACCATTAATCGAACTCTTCAACGAAATCTCTCGCCATGTATGCAATCTCTTAACCACCATCCCTTCCGAACCAGCCTCCAAACGGCGCCGTCTAGATGAGCCTCTCACAGAAAGGCTGGCAGTGAACGGAGCCTCCCAATCCAATGGATCCAGCCTCACTGGACCATCGATTACTATCCTCGACCCTGCAGTCCTGTTAGAGATTAAGGACATATCAATTGTGCTACCACAAAGGAAGAAATATACATTATGTTTCACGCCGACGCATCTCTACGCGCGGTCTCCAGATTCAAAAGACCCTGTTTTGGGCATCAGTTATGCGTGGAATGATCTCGGTGAGCCCTCATTATATACCTTCTCTCAGAATTCAAAGTTTTATTTTAAAACACAACACACACAAAAAAGGCGGTATCCTAACACCCCATATAAAAAGAACACATCTTCTGCCTCCCCGTCCCCGAAAAGGCCCAGAAACAATACAACTACATCCTCTTCCCCAAAGACTCCAACCTCCCCGTCCTCAAACCCGTCCCAGGCTCGCAACTCCCCCCCGACCCCCTCGTCTTCACCATCAGCGACATTGCCCCTAAACCAGGCAGCATATCTGGCGCCGACCTAGCCACCGCCTCAGCCGTCTCAGACGACTACAAAACCCTCTTCGACTGGGCCATATCCACGCGAGTCCGCGCCGCTCACAATCCAGTCAAGATCACCGAAGCAGATTCTTCACTCTTCGCATCCACGCTCCGACAGCCTCAACGGCCCTCTGAAAAGGCGGTCCACGTGAAAGCCTTCCGCGGCTCGAAAGATGGGTACCTTTTCTTCCTACCCAGCGGTATCCTCTGGGGGTTCAAGAAGCCGCTGATTTTCTTACCCCATAACCGCATTGCTGGAGTGTCGTATACCAATGTTCTACAACGCACGTTTAATCTGACCATTGAGGCTGATATGTCACTATCATCACCATCTACTGGTACTGCTGCTGGAGTACCCGCAGCAACGGAGGAAAGGGAAGAGGAGATTGAATTCGCAATGTTAGATCAGGAGGATTTCTCCGCGATCGATGAGTACGTGAAGCGGCATGGACTCCAAGACCGCAGCATGGCGGAGCAGCGACGAGCGAAGCGTCTGAACGTTAACGTCGTCAAAGACGAGGATGGGAATGTTGTTGGGAATGCTGAAGCGGGGGAGTTGGAGCGCGCGGCTATGGAGGCGGGACAGTTGAAGAAGCAGAAGCTGCAGGGTGATGGTGCGGCGCAACTACTAGGGACGGGGTTTAATATCAACATGGATGAAGATGAGGAAGATGAGGACGAGGAGGATTACGATCCTGGGAGTGAAGGGGAGAGTGAGGGGGAGGGGGATGAATCTAGTGAGGATACAGAGGAAGATGGTGAGGGCGAAGGGGATGATGAAGATGAGGATGAGGAAGAAGGTGAGGAGTAGGAGATTGCTCCTATTCGAATCTTTCTCTCTCTCTCTCTCTCTCTCTCTCTCTCAAGACAGAGATATAATTGACTAATTCTTTCCACCACTCAAACATTATCCCATGATGGGATTGCCTACTTGAATAAAAAGAAGGGGTTTAAATAACCCTACTCATATCACCGTATAACCACGTGACCTATCATATTGTAAAATTATACCTTTAGTGAATTACAAACATGCAAGTAGAAAAGGCAAAACCCCCCAAGATCTATCTACCCACGTATAAATAGATTCCCTTCATCTATAATGAGGTTTACTGCTTCGCAGGCTGTAAATGATTCCCTAATTCCGACTTTCAATCCTCATTTCTCAGTGGTCATATCTTCATTTGTGTCGTGGCATTAGATATTATGCAAAAAGGAAAACAAGTGAAACAAAGGGGCAGGGGAAAGAAAAAAATCAAAGATGAGACAAGCATGTTTCAAAAAATGAATTTTTACATTCTTTCTTTTCATCTCTCAGCTTCCCTCCACCCGTAAAAGCTAAACCTAAAGCTAAGCTACAAGTATTAATCAATCCACCCTTAACCCCTCTCAACCTCTTTCCACACAACGTACCAAATCATAGCACGAAAGCGGTGAAGGAGAAGAAAATAAGGCACCAAAAGACTGCGCTCTCCCAATGTGACCAAACTGCTTTTCCCCTCTTTTGTAAGAAGGGAGTTTGATGATCTCCAAAGGTAACAGCCGCCGGGACACAAAACTAGAACACCTCTCTGTTCTGTTCAGGTCCAAGAATGAAAGTCAAAGGAAGACATCCACACCTTCAACATACACACAACTCTATCCCCCTCATCCCCCAAAAAGNAAAAAAAGNAAAAGAGAAAAGAAACCAAAGTAAAACCTAGGCACCTGAGCCAATCCTTCTATTTTTCACCCACTTTTCCCTTCTATAAACAAAATATACACCAGGCATTAACTTTTGTGCCTTTCAAACCTAAACNTTTTTTTCTCCCTAGAATGACCAAATTTTTCGATCACTCATCCGGATTCCTTCTAATACACACACCCAACCCAATCCAAGTCTGCTGTCTATTCTGAGCGTTAAACAGGNAAAAAAGAAGTCAGACGATACGCTCAAAAAGGGTCAGAATAATCATTAAGGTAGCACAAATTTCAAACGATTTTTGCAAAAAGAAAAAGATAAAACTAGTGACACGAGCACTGGCTTTAAGCTAAAGGAATGTAGCTTGCTAGAGAACGTGATGGGGTATATTGCGCAAAATATAATAGACAATAAGTAATCCGCCGGTATTTAATATATGAACAAAGGAAAAGGAATATCATTAATCCGTTTCGTGTAATCGTATCTGCACAATCATGTACAATATAAACATAATCCAGCCCAGGTGGCTGTGGATGAAGTGCTGACGGCAGTTTAGAGTCTTAAGAAGCTGCCGCGGCATTCTTTCCCAGGTTAATAGGGAACTTCTCGGTGAAAAAGCGCATGATTTTAGCTTTCTTAGATCGATTTCTCTGTAACTGAGCAGCAACCTGAACCATAGGACCGACAATGTCCTCGTCACCGAGTTGAGGAAACTTGCCCTCGCTTCGGGGATCGTTCAAGCTCGGGATCTTGGTCATCATATTGCTGTCAGTGCCATCCACCAGTGTGGCATGTTTCAACGTCGCAAACGCGTCGCCATCGCTTTCGGCGGTATTTGCAATCGTGATTTTATTATTCTGTTTCCATTGCGCATCCACTTCAGCCCACTTCTGCTCCGTCAACTTATAGATTTTGGAAGTGACGCCATAGTTTTCTCCGGTGCGCACCAAGTGCTTAGTATAATTCACCCTAGCCTGGTCCCAATTGGCGCGAAGCTGACGGCAAGCCTCGAGGTCGAATATTTCGGGGATGTAAGGCTCTGGATGGATCGTGAAATTGGCGTGTCCGAGCTTGTTAGCCCACTCATCATTAGGGTCTGCAATGTGCAAGGGCGGGATCTCCGAAGATGGCACAAGGTGCGTCGCTCGCTGACTTGTGGGATGGAATGAGGAGATAGACGGTTTTGTGCTTAGAGGAGGCGATGGCAATACCTGGCCTTGGGGCGTGGCAACGGCATCAACAGACACAGCACTTGCCGACCACGCCTCTGCCGGCTCGGCAACCGATGGAGATTGCAATGGCGACTGCAACTGCGTTTGATGCGCTTTCGTCGAAGTGTCTATCATAAGAGGAGGAAGTAGAGGAGTGGTGGCCATAGGCTCATGAATCTCCTCAATAGTAGCGCTGTTTGCCTTCTCGATGTCAATGGGAGAAGGAAGCGATATCTCTTCTCGGCTACCGAGGATGCTCCTTGTTGGTGTTGGCGGCATTTGAAGCATATGCCTCTCAACTCCCTCACGAATCGAGTTGGATAGAGAAGAAGAACGGCTCGACGCGGCGCGAGAACCATTGTTTTCTCGATAGCTGCTGGGAGCAAAGACGTTATTGTTCTCAAGCTTTCGTAATCGCCATTTCTTAGAGAAAGATGGCAATCGGGTGCCGAACCGAGTTGCAAATCCAGAAAGGGCAGACTCGTTCGAACGCCTCTTTTTTGATCGTGAGGCGGGCGAAAATGATCCATCATCGAAGAGTCCGTTGGTGAAGTCATAGTCAAAGTCACCTGTAAAGGGTGGTGGTGGTGGTGATGCTGAGCTTTCAACATTTGACGAATCGCGATGCATGCAGTGTGGATCATCGCCTATATATCAAAAGTATTAGGCCAACAGGGTTCTTCTCACATGAGATTTTTGAAAACAAAAAACAAAAACAAAGCAAAATATAAAAGATATGCGACAGAACTTACACAAACAATCCCAATCTCCATTCGCGTCGTCGAACATGTCAAAGTCTTCGTCGCGTTCTTGTGGTTCCTCTTCAACGTCAGGTAAGGAGCGTTTGCTAGCCTTGGAGTTGGATGCACTGAAGGTAGGCGAAGCTGGACTCTCCGCTGCCGAAGAAAACTGAGGCGACTCAATTGATGAGGTCGAGCTGGGATACCTTAAGTGACTTCGAAGAGAGAAAGTTGAAGTTGCCGGAGACGTGTTCTCCGACATATTCGTAGGGGTACTGTATATGCTCTGAATGTTTTGCGTGGTGGTGGTGCTGCTGCTGCGTGTACTTCTTGTTGTGTTATGGGTGCTCAAAGTGATAAGCGTGTTTTGCGAGCTTTGGGTGTAGAAATAAGACATTGAAGGGTCCACACCCGAGTTAGAAATGCCTTCTTTCTTGCGTTGCTCCACCAGTTGTGGCAGCAAGAGGGGTTTCAGTTTCGGAGACATGGTCGTTGATTTATGGCATGCGAGATGATCGCGTTCCCTGGTGGTCCTGGTTGTTGTGGCCGAGGTAGTGGTGGTGGTTGTCGTGGAGAGTTTCGAGACAATACAACTAGGACTCTCGGTGCACCCATGAATTCTGCCCTGCCTTTTACTGAGCGGATAACGACATAATGTGGTCGTACTTCCTTTGCTGCTTGCCTGACGGAGGTGGTGTAGTAGCTGTCCGTCGAGCTCCTTCTTCTGGCTCTCACACGTGGATAGGCTCCGCTGGAATGGAGGCGGCCCTGTCTCCAGACGACCACGTAGGTCGGGGGAATCGACTGGCGTTTGAGTGTTGGTGTTGAGGATATGCAGGCGCTTTCTTCGTGGACTACCAATCACACTTTTTCTTATTTTTCTCTTTAAATTGAGCCAACGTATGAATGAATCACCGCATGGGGGTTTTGAAGAGCGGCCTCACGTGAGAGAGGAAAAATGACCGGGGAGCTGCAACGTTAAAAAAGGGCTGGACGAAATGCGTTGGCCCAATGGGGCTGTGGATGCTGCGAATGACTCGACTGGGCGACGATGCTACTGAGGGGTGCAACGAGCGGCGGTGAAAGAACGACGTTACTTTCCAGCGAAGGACGAGGGATACCAGTGTAAGAAAAAGAAGAGGTGAGTAAGAGAAGGAGGAGGAGAAAGAGAGAGAAAGAGAGAGCACGAGAGAAAGGAAGCAAATACAGTACGGTAGTCTACGAAGTGGAGGGGCGTTGGGGATCGCAGCAGATTTTTGAGATGTGTTTGTCCCATAAAGTGCGTGCTTTTTTTCTTCCTTGCCGGGCCAGAACCGCCCCTCCCGGGGAAAGAAGAGCCTGGCACCTGGGAAGGAGGACGGGATTAACAGGACGAACCAGGCTAGATTGGGAGGGTGCGTCTATTTTGACGAGGTGGAAGCCGCCGGCGAGCCCTGCATCTTCTGCTTCTGTCTTTTGCTGTTGATTTCTAACCCGCTGTGGCTACCGCTCACCAATCTCACCCACTCCACTTCCCTCCACTTCTGCTCTCGGAACGGGGATTGTGCGCTTACAAAGGTCGTGCCTCCTAAAAGTTACGGGACCTTCTGTTAGTGCTCCTCACTATTCAGCGCTAATCAGGGACCATCTCCAAACCATCCTGATATCTCAGAGGCTACTTCGTGCCAATTCGGTTGCCGAACAGGTATCTGGAACATTCGCCGCTGTCCGGAGCTGCCTGGCTCGCTTGCCTGGCGCAGGTGCCTTGGATAGCAGGCAGGAAGGCATTGCAGGGCAGGTCAAGCCGGGGCTGGGCTAACTTATTGACTTTCCCAGTTTTCTACTGGGTCGCTGCCATTCTGACAGGAGGGGATCCGCCCGTGTCACTGACAGGGCCTCAGGAACGGTTCCTCTTTTGTACGCTCCAGTGCTCCAGTATGCTCCACCCACCACCGAACCAAGGATTTCCCACTTTTTTTGTTCCTTCCCTTGCGCCTCCCACGGCCAATCGCAAGATGCGCGGAAACCTGCCACACCCCCGACTCCACGTTGCCGGGAGTGAGAAGTTCGTGGTTTTTTGGCGCGGCGTCTTTTGCTAGCGAGTTGCTGCTTTCGGTAAGGCGCCGGTGACGGAAGAGGTACTCACACTTTCGCGGACTTTTACCACTCTTTGGCCTTACTTTGGCCTTACACAGTCACAATACACAGCGAAGGTTCTCCGTACCGCACCAGTGCTCCCATCAGACCGGTTTGTGTTTTCTCAAGATAGCGCTAAGCAAAAGAGTCTTCCCTCCTAGCAGCACCGCCATCACTTGCCCTTCTGAGGCTTGCCGGTCCTTGGGGCCTCGACCGATTCCAATTTTTTGGGCTTTGGTCATCTTCCCCATCTTGCTTGTTGTCGTTGACCAGTGATGCTCTGACTCCTAACGCCGTACCGTAGTATCGAGAATGTCACCCGAGGTCCGGCAGTCCTTCGTCTATGGAGCCAGCAGAGAGTAATCAATATTGTACTGTACTGTGCTGTAATTAGCAGCCTGCCAACAACCCTGGTGGATATGCTGTCACCTCGACAGCAACTCCAGCAATTGGTGGCACGCCAGAAGCAGTACCCGCACGTCACCACCGTCGCTTGGATCGCTGCCCTCTTGTGCCTCTACCTCTTCAACCTTTCCGTGCGCCTCCTTGACCAACTCTTTCCCAACCCTCCCACGCCTTCTTGTGTTTGGGCGTCGAGCTTTGTGGTTTGTTGTGCACACCCTCTCGTTGTCGGGTACCTGCACCACCTGCACCACCGAGCCATGATTGAGCGCCCTACCGCGGCCGGCCTCCTGGTGCTTCAGAGCAAATGTCTCACCCCAAGACTCCAAAGCTCCAGACACCCTGCGCCAACTCCGTCATTGACAACAGGGTCGCATTGTAAAAGCACTCGTTGCTGGAGCATTGGCAACGGGAGCTTCCCTCAGACTTGCATATGATCTTGTCAGTGCATGGCGGTGGTCGACGGGGCCTATCTTTGTGCAGCTTGTCAGGCTTTTACAACTTTTCACTTCGGGCATTTACTGGTCGCGCGAGGAGGACTCAGAGGGAGAAGCTGGACGATGGTTGGATCGGTTGCGAGTGCCTGAAAAGATTGCGCCCGAAATCTCTGCATCTGATTGTTTGCCCACCACCGACCGCGGAGTCCTCACGTGATTGGACGGGGCTCCATCCGGCCATCATGGGGCATTGTCCGGGTCAGGGGCAGGAAAACATGGTGGTCCGAACTTTTACACAACCTGACAACTTCCCGTCTCTCAATCGCCAAGACAAGATGTCTTNCCCCCCACCACCATCACCTCTTCATTTATACAGTGCACAAATCAGCCAGTGACCTCACCAGCCACGACATAACTATCCCTCGCATGCTTGTGCGTTAGGCATACATTCCTTCAATAATCCTGCAATTGCAAGCTACATGTGGCTTTCTAATTTGTGGGTAGATTGATAAATTCCCGCAAGTTTCCCACCATTGGTTTATTATTTTTTTTACTTCCGGTTTTTTCTTTCCTTTTTTCACAAAGAGAGAGGTTTTTCACTCATCATCAGCAAACATTTTTGTTAACAGTTCATCCTCGCGGGTGTGATAATGGTACCACTGTGGGATCATGATATATAACACTGCAAGTTATTCATTGCCCAGAGACGGCATATTCTGGAGCCATGGAAGCTGCACTGCATTAATCGTCACACTGCATGGCATCCTCTCAACAAGTACTTGAACGCCAAAAAGGACGGTTTATTCTGCAAATTTCCGGCATGCAAGTTGATGTCGTACAAGGACGGGAAGAGAAAAAAATTGTTGGTGGTGGCTGAATTGGCCAATAACTGATCCCCTCAATCCCGTCATATCTTTTTTTCATCCGAACCATTACACAGCCTTCTCCGCGTTTGCAAGAGCTAGACGGCTCGATGCGGGGCCGATCCCGATCTCATGAGAGATAGCAAGGCCGATTGACGGTAAGAATGGTGTGACCCGTAAACTCTCGGATCCGGTCGTTGTGTAGAAGATACCGCGCTGTAATAATGATGAATAAGAGGCGTATGCGTAATGTGCCATGCGTTGGATGCAGAAAAGCTGTCAGGTCCAATGCCGAGTCCAGATTTCCCGCTCGACTTCAGTGCCGTCAAACTGCAAGACGTAGATGTCAGCTATTGGCCAAATTTAGATTAACCCTTAGACCGACCTTAAAACCGATCTCTTGAATATCTTGAAATCCTTCCGAGAGGACGGGCTTCTGAAAACGAGAAACAAACCCATTGAAGGCTAATTTTGGCAATATAGTGCGTTTTTCTGGGTTCATCTGCAGATCACCACACCATGAGCTTTATTGACTTTACAATAATAATAGACGGCACACGAGTCGTGCTCAAATCTTCGCACAGGAAGTAANTAGTTGGGGGATTAATGGGGAGGGGTTGGAGGGGAGCGTACCTCACTGTTCAACGCTCTTACAACATCATTGTGCTCACAAACATCCATCTTTGTTGTAAATAATACGCAGCGTATGGGTACAGAATTTTTCTTCGCAAGAGCAGTCCACTTGCTCCGAGTGTCTGAATCTGCGTTGGTGTTGTCTTAAAGATGGTGAGTACACTCTGAAGTACATCATGCCATGTAAGTTTGAAAGGGGTAGCAGGGGATTACTCACCCACCACAACAGACTTCCCCTCGTCTAGATACTCCTGTGTAACTTTCAGGCATTTCTCCCGCTATCCAGATTTAGTTTAATATTGCACATGATACTAATTTTAGCTCATACCGTTTTCAAGATATCCTGATTAACTCTAGTATAGCCAAGGGGTTGCAAATATTTCCAATAGAAGGTTGACTTTCCAGCCCCTGGACTACCAACAAACAGAACGATGTCCTTAGGATTTATTTTCGTATAAGATAGTGCAGCTGTGCAAGGGGTTAGTGCGACATTGAAACTTCCGAAAGTCGACTTACCATCCCCAGAAGAAGCAGTGCTAATGTAGTCAGACGGCAGGAAAGTGCGTTTGAAAGGTCTCGGAGATTCTTTGAGAAAATACTCCTCGGGTGTGTAAAATTTAATGCCTACGTTCTCGGCGAAGTTTCTATAGGGGCGCAAAATTTTAGTAGAAGCTTTCACTTTTGGCAGGGTACTCGCCATACCTGTCCGAACATGAAAAGTCTTTAGGTTTTCCACCACCGGCGAGCCGCCCTCCAGCGTCACCAACAAATATGGATTCTTCATGAAGGATATCCTTGGCTGCTATTCCATAGTCTCTGAGCAGTTCTGACCACATACCAGTCCGCGGCTTTCGATATATATCTTTAGCCGTAGCAGCATATACAGTAATAGGTAAATCAAGCTGGGTCAAAACCCCTGAAACCTTAGTCTTAAAGGAATCTAATCGAGCACGGTGTGCTTTAGGCAGCTTTGGGTCTGCTGTCAGAGAGATGCCAGCCTGGTTAGAGACCACTACAACACGATATCTGATGGAATGTCAGCCAGTGGACTCTAAAGAGGTAACGGTTAGCCAACCCGTCAGTGTATAGCTTTCGTAAGATCCCTGGTACTGTTGGATGCCACCATTTCCAGTCTTGTCCATCAGTGCCATGCTTTTTGCCTGAGGACGTAGATATTAATGTAGAGTCCTATTATGACGTTGACATAAGTACTGCTATTGGCAAAGAGGCATAAGTTCAGCTTACAAAATCAAAGGCTGCAATTTTATCTCCTTTTTCAGCAAGGTCCTGATGGACTTCAGGTATAATTGATGGGCGGTATTGGCCAACCAGAAGAGTGGCTGGACTGTCATCATAGGGAGCTCTTTCTTCCCAGGTAATCTTCTCGGGAGGCTTTTGAGAAGTAGGAGTGAAGAAAGAAGCAACTGCGTTNNTTCTGCTGTAAATGTCAGAAAAATTTCAAGGCTTTTGTGAATGGATATACTATACGTGTCGTTGTAGATTGCACTTTACGTTTAAGAGGAGGTGGAGAAACTGATCCTTCGGTGATTTGCCGTTTGAGGCTACCTCCAGGTTTAGACATCTTAGCCCACCTGAGTACACTCACACATCTGAAAAGGAGCGCCAGAATGAACCGTTTGTTAACATCAAGTATAGAGAAGTCGTGACAGGGGTTGACGTTGTAGGAATTCGCGAAATAGGAACGAAGTCACGTGGTGTATAGCACTGGATCCTAATTAAAAGTCTCTCTCTAGATTCATTAACCTAACGGATAACAGAGCTACGTGATAAATAAAGCTGTACAAATTCTATTCAATGTGGCACATTTTTAACATAGCACTTGAATTATATTTACATATATGCATATTATTGTTACATCTCAGACTCATCCTTATATCCTTTTGATATTACTCATACAAACCCCGCTATGACCCAAGAAGCCAGTCAGGTTGCCTTTTAATGGAATCCTCTCTTTCAAGAAGTGGGCGCAAAGTATTCATGACAAAATCCAACTCGACTTCGTCGGGATTCCATTTTGTTTTCACTTCGTCCCAAACCTCAAGAGTCCTCGACTTTCCGGTACATTTCGCAAAGGCTCGAAGTGCCCACGTGACCATCCACTTTGATATGTATAAATCTTCTGTTTCGTCATGTATAGATTGCATGAAAGCCTGCCAGACACTTTCTAGTCTCTCCTGGGTCCAACTGCTGTACCGAATGCCGCCATGGTTGGCGAATCCCTTGAGAAGAGCTAGGAAAATGGCCCCGTTAAGAGGAACATTGAACCATTTCATTTCGTCCAGGAACTTGGCAGTCTTTTCTAAATCACCTTCTTGAACAGCAAAGTAGTTGACCAGGATCCTGTAGGTTTGAACATCGGGAGCAACAACGGATCGTCTCTGAGCCCTAGCACGTTTGGAGGGATCCTTTTTCAGAGATTTTGCCATCTTCATTAAGATGAGATTGATTTGCCGCCTTTCCTTATAGTCCCTGGGAGGCAGTCGGGCCTCTGAACGCTCTAAATGCATTCTTTTCATTCGCTCATAGATATTTTCTGCAGCATTGGCTTCTTTTGCACTAATAAGGGCAGATACCATGGCGTTCAAAACAACGGTATCCACTATTTCGCCAGCTTCGACTAAGTCTCGGTATGCTGCACGCGCTCCATCTCCATCACCCTTAAGGCCATGATAATGGATCAAGCTAACATGATGATATCGGTTGAATGCAAATCCACGGGCTTCCATCTCTTTATAAATCATTTCAGCTAATGTGAACTTTCCAGCTTTACACGCAACGTCGAATAGAACATTGAAAGTAGCTTCATTCCCTCTGACGCCTGCGATATGCTCCATTTCTCGCCACATGTGTAATGCTGCCTCCACTTCCGCTGCTGTAGATGTACCCACATACCGGGCTGCAAATGATATCGCACTCGTCCATTCAGCGGTACTCAGAGGAATGGATGTTTCCTTCATATCATCAATAATAGAGAGATATCGCAGCATTGACTGCTCATCCTTCCGCTCCACAACTGACAAGTGCCGCAGAAGCTTGTGACGAGTGCTAGCAGGAAGATAAGGAGCGCGTGGTCTTGGTAAGGTTCGATACAGCTGGTAAATTTCCATAGGGTCCTTAGAGAAGTCCTTCAGAGCCTCTTCAAGGTCGTGCAGCTTGAGTTTTGTCTCAGAATCAGCGGGCCACTCATACCGCAGAGGCGGCCATTCGTCTTCCTCCTTATCAGAAACGGTTATACGGGGACTGCCTGCGGGCTGGAAATGGAAATTCTTCGGAGGGCCTAATGTATCTTGCAGATTTGCGTAAGAAGTCTCGCCATATTCGTCAACCAATGCTATGAGCTCTTCTTTTGTATGTACTTGGGTTGAGCACACAGCCTTAGTATGGGATTGTCGTGGAGTATTTCTAATCGTATATATTGGACGTGAGTCTCTAACTAAAAGAGGTCTCATCAATGGCTTTGGTAAAGATGGATGCAATTTCTTCGGGGTGTGTTGCTGACAGTGACCCGCGGCGACTAGAGAGTTGACAAACCAAGCCTCTAGACCCGCGGTTGGTGATAGGTTCTGTCCAGAAAGACGGCGAGAGCTTCTCCATGATGACCGATTATATTGTTTCTGCGTTATGTCTTGAGGACATAAGACTCCCAAAAGCTCCCTGGAAGCTATCTTCGTGGCGAGGGAAGCTCTCGTCGAGGAGGGCGAGCTGCAAAAGATGGACATGAGCCGCCTGGCATCGTTGCACAGCTGCTACCTTCCCCAGTATTCCATTGAAATATGTCAATATCTTCACTATATTTTGCTATACTTGGGTTTGCTTCCAAGCAATTGTGCTTCGGTCCTTGACGCAGATTGATATTTCAAAGCTAATGTTCGCGATGTCAAAATACTATTGAAACCTACGGAATTTGCCGACGGACTCCCAAAAAGTTCCGTTCGCGAAAAGGACTAACTTCATCGCAACAACAGCTGAGCTTTCATTATCAGCCGTAAGCTCTTGCTAATCATTCCAGATCATATTCAATGAGGTGTTAGTTATAACCATTGGCAATCGATCCTGCCAGCTGCAAAAATGGGTGGGCTTCGACTCAAACCTGCTCGAATCTACCAAACGGCATCACTTCTGTTAGAATCACAAAGTATTAGCCAACCGCCACCATGGTATACAACAATTGGATTGATCCCTCCTTCCGAGATCCTAACACGGCCTCAGCCTGTCCAACACCGAGAGCTTAATCCCAAAATGCGAACCAAAAAACCCAGCAAAATGTTCAAACCTCAACCGATTGTATATGAAGAAGACCGTTTACGAAAAGAATTCTACAAAGATCACCCTTGGGAATTAGCAAGGCCACGAGTTGTCTTAGAGCAGGATGGAAAGGATGGGCAAAGATGCGATTGGAGCAAAATACGGCAAAAACAAAGGCCGTTAACTGGAGAAAGGTATGACAACCTTATGATCTCTCCTAAAGGAGTCGTATTGACATATTTGCAGTGTAGTACAACGCCAATTATGGCTCATGCATAATGTCTCTGACATGACCACAAGTCGAGCATACGATATAGCACGTAAAGAATTCTACGCGCTCCGACAGGAAGAAGAGATTGAACGAAGAATAGCCAAAGAGGAAGCATTATCTACAGGGGCTTACTTTGGTAAGGGTCATTTGGAAGTGGGTATGGAATTAGAAGATAAGGCATATGAACAGTGGAAAGCCTGGGCTGCGAAACAGGTTGAGATGATAGAGATGCAAAGGTCTGCTGCGTATAGTGGTATTCCCACGCCCGATGAGGACAAAGTAAGCCCAACGACAGATGAGATTGCTGTTGTAGAGGAACCAGCAGAAGTTGTATAGTATTGGAGACACTTTGAGATGTCTTCATTTTACTGTACAACAGTCTCACGATGTAATATCAACAACTGTATACATATTTACGATCTCGGTATCGAGCTGTATCGAACCAACTTAGAATACAAGTTTTACTCGATAAGGAAGAATGTGATTATTTAGTTTATTTATCATGTTGAACTCTACAAGAATAAATAGCCAGGCAAGAGAGCAGGAGCTAGCAGTATAATCTCTACTCTACCAAAAATCCTTTCCAAATCACCGCTTTCCGTTTTCCTTTCTTGTTAATAGCTTTCTCTAATTCTTCCCATTGGACTAGGAATCTGTCACAGATTCCCGTCCACAACAAAATCTTTCCACTCAAACTCAGTGTTTTAATTCTTGCCCAGCTTTCCACATACACTATCTTCATCTTATATAACGGAGCCAAACCAAAAAACTTCAAGATAAAACTCGCAAGAATGACAATCACTGCTGTTGCTGGTCCGTTTGTGAGAATTACATCTGGATAATTGGATCCATCATTCGACTTTGATCCCGATGAAGGGTAAAAGGCCTTTAAGCAGCCTATCAAACAGCTGAGGGATGAGAACGGGGCGGTGTACAATGGCTGGTGGATTTTTCTCGCTCGAGGAACAGTGTGTACATTCCAGGTCCCAGTAATGGGATCCAATTGACCTGGTTCAGATGGCTCAAAATTTCCACTTAGATTCTTGGATGCTTCTCTGTACTTGGATTGTATCCGGGCTTCAAATTCTGCTGCTTTGCCAGCAGAAAAGCTGTCTCCCGACGAAACTATATACGTCCGACGGTTGTACCTCGTAGGGTCAAAGTCACGGATTAGAGATATCATTTCTGCCGTATGACCGCCTGACCCTAGGACCACCATCATAAAGCCTGGAGTTGTCCTAGGGTATTTTATGGATGGATGGGTATGCGGGCGTGATGTTGACGGCAGAACATAAAGAAGCCGAAGCTATGGGACTAGCTGTCAACTTCTAATAGGTTACCAAAAGTCTAGATTGAGAACTTACGAAGCAGGTCGTGGTCAAAACGAGTATTGCAGCTATAGCAAGCCGCGAGGCTGTGATATCAGTCATCTTGAGGACACGAGGCTGAACCTTTTCGTAGCTTGGTGTCGGAGACGAAGCCAAGCTGCAATTTCCTAATACGAGAGCATCATCTTAGGATTGATGAGGCAGTATTTGTTTACAACTTGAAAGTAGAACGACAATCATGCAGATAATTAATGCGACGAACGTGGAAGTTGTTCGATTTGCTCGGGTACTGAGATACAGTAGTTGTTCATATATCAACACACTAGTGTCCGTTTGTCAGTTGTAACAATTACAGTAACCGACATCTCTGCGAAGCGAAAACCCCCCTGTAAAGTACAACATCAATTGAATTCAGTTAAAGGTAAATATGCGATAGGCTTTTCTATATTGACTGATGAGCTAATATGGCGATAGCTTGGAAATGGCATAGGGTGATTGCGACTCAAATGTGGATGTTTCGTTGAGTGTCATTTCGTTATCACCGTTGAAGAGCTCTGACGTCGAAGCTTGGTAAAGCCAAACTTTGTCCTATATTACAATGCATGACGGCTTGCAACGATCTCAGTAACCCTCCTTGATTAACTTGGAAAGTATCCTCATGGATAAAGAAGGAAAGGGTGGCGTGTGATTGGCCTGCTAATTTGTTCTCCGTGTGGCAGCAGAGCCTCAGTATTTCGATAAGGCAACTCATATCTAGAATATCACCCCAGTGGATTTTTATCCTATCCCGGATGGCCCTGTGTCATTTTTGCAATTAGAATTGGGTTTGAAGTTGATGTTCTGGAAGTTAGATCGCCCTACAATTCTGTACCACACGATCCACTCACCTCAAAGCAGGCAATACCAACTAGATCAACTCTAACGGCCCATCTCTTGGGATAACGCATTAATGATTCATGTCTTTCGGCTTGACACTAGCCAATAATGAATAAATTAAAACCGAGATGACTAATATCCAGAGTTATATAACAACCGACAGTGATTCCCACCGCTTCAATCAGTAGTAACTCATGCCTCATGCTAAGGCTGTCACCAAAGGAAGGAGTACCTGTGAATGTAAATCTTCTCACCGGGCGGTCGATCGAATTGCGAAATTATGCATATTTCTACTAGATAGCGTGGCTGTTGAGATCATTCCGTTCCATTACTTACTTTTATATATATCTATCCACCACTGCCATATGATGCAAGTAATAGAATTGTTGAAATAATTAACGATTAATAAGTGAATAATTTAGCACTTAGTACTCTCCTGTGTATGAGGGCTCGAGAATGACGTCTGGGATATTAATAATTAATCTGTTCTTTCGGTGAGAGTTTAAGCATAAAGAAGTAAAGAGTAGCTCTAAGTTTGATGAATCCACTCTCATGGCTGGCAACACCCATATATTCTTGCAAAATCCGTTTCTGAATAAATGTAGCTGAAAGCTGTCCTGCATCAGTCTTCACGAAGTCTTAGAGTCCAATTTCAAAGTTTTCACTAACAATAGTGTTTGTTTCAGATCTGTCAGTTTATTGGCTCTTGTGAATATCTCTCGTAGAAGTGCCTGAGAATATCAAGAAGGAATGGCACACATGACTGACTATTCATTGAGGATAGGCAAATCTCAGGACACATTAATATTATTTCTCCCTCTACAAATATGCTGTTTTACAATCTTGTATCAATGGTGAATATTTGGTGGTATATATATATTGTTATATCACTGCTGCAGAGTTGAAAGTCACCATCTGTCTATAAATTTCTTATTCGTGTGGGGGGGGGGGACGGAAGCGGCTTGTGCAGCTTTAACATATTCCTCTACTCGATACTGGAGGATGATACCTTCCTTGAATGATCTTTTAGCTGCGATCGCAACCCTCTCAACATATTCCCCATGCGTAGGGTATAATGATTTGAGCTTGTCGTTGTCAAATGGTATTGTCCTCCCTCCTAAAGACATCCCATCAAAGCCCTCGTAAGTTGCAATAGGGACAGTCAACTCAGGCAGGCAAATACCACCCTCAACATTGCCATCTACGTTACGTAAGAGTTTAGGCGTGTTATTGCTGGTGTCCATAAGCATTAGAGGCATCCGTGGTGGTTTGGATTCACCTCGAATCCACTGACGCATGTGACGATATGCTGCATCTATCGTCGGAAGCCAATCCACATCACTAGGTCTTAGAGCGTCACCTGGGGCTTTCACATTGTCGCGGTTGGCCGTGTTCGCAATCTTCTTAAGTATCCCGCTGTTGGCGTGTGACGACCCTGTGATTTCCCAATACCGGAACTTATCAGTATCTGGTTGAAGAGAGCCACAAGTATGATAGACTAATGCTTCAGTTTCACTGTTGATCTCCATGACTGGAATTGTCAAATCAGACCGCACTCTAGTCGTTATAGATCGGCTGTGCTTCCTTGGGACTGGGTGCGCAGGTTCAGGGCTGAAATCGGCGGAACGCCCTGCACATACGAGAGGCATGATTGCATGGAAGATATTTTCGAGCGGCTGCACACCGTTTGTGTAGGCTAGGATGCGAGTGCCGGATTGAGAACCGCCAACCGCAATAATCTCTCGAGGTTTAAGCCCACCAAGTAGAAGGGGACGACCAATGACTGGTTCAATCTCATCCCTCAACAGTTTTCCAGCTTGTGTAAATATATCGTATGAGAGAGCGTCATCAAGAATGCTAAGACTGCTATAACGCTGAGGATCCCAGTGCTTTAGACCAACGGGGTCAATTTCATAACCGTCGAGACCAATCTTCTGGGCCGATACAGATACGTATGCAAATCTAGCATCGTATAGACCAGTTGCGTTTGAGAAGGAGATTTCATAACCATTAGAGACGTTTGCCCACTCAACAATAACAGTTCCGGAGAAATTTGCATCTCTCGGCCTGTGTACCAGGACACGCGTTTTATACAGGTCGCTGGTAGATCGATTTAATTTCCAGAGACCATCCGATGTCAGATTACCTTCAGGCTTATACCGCGTGGCAGTTCCACTCAAGAAGAATTCTTCTTCCATATAGCCTATGTCATCGATATTGCCATAATAGGCTCCGAAGGGATAGCCGTGCTTTCCACCAGTGATGGGACCTTCCAGTGTTGGTGTTGAATCAGCCATCATCCTTTAGTTTTTATACTTTAAGTTCTTCTGCTCGCCGTCCTTATTTCTTGGACAAGGTAAATTTAGCGCAATTTGTTGCTTGAGACCTTTGCAGGCCTGATTTGCAGACAAGAGGATACGTGACATATTGGCCGGTCAATGGGTCAGTTATACGTTCACAATGAAGTGCAAAGTACATAGCCTTGAATCAGGAAAAGTTATTGTAAATCTACACACCTAGCGTGTCCTTATATCTATACACCACCAAATTACGATAAACATAGGAAAGTTTAAGCGAGAACATATTTTTGCGAGGAAAATATAAACGAGAGCATTTTGGCATCAAAACTCTCCTACTTTGATTAACATTTTACAATAAATTTATATAAAACATATATAATTAAAACTAATAATTCATTTAATTCGAACAAGTTATTTAAATACATGTTATTTAAACTAATTTTAATTCGTTANTTTTTTTGAAATATTTACGTATAAAGTTACAAGCTGGTGTGGTGTTGTGTGTACTGTGGTAGATATAAGGACACGCTAGTGTAGATTTAGCTCAGGCCTAACTTTAACGTCGATTATTTTAGCTATCTCACCCCTACATCTATAGCGCTTATTCTTACAATTGTCCTGCAGTACTAGCTCAAAAGAGGAAATTGACTCGGAAGCGAGAACAACATGTTTGCATGAAATCCTTGCAATCTCAAGCCCATGTTTCTTCCCGCATTAATACAGTAACAAAGATCTGCAGGTTCAAAAGCGGCAAGACATTCTCTTAACGCTGTTATTTGCAAAAATTCAATCCCCAAATCCCCCCAAATGCACAACACCCAAACACCTAACCCCTAGTAATTGCGCTGTAACACACACAATATTAGAATCTCAATCCTCTGCCTTCTCATATCTGCGCACAACTAAGGACAACCGTCCGAAGTTAACACAAGAGTCGATCGTACCGCATGTCCGTCTTCAACTCTTGAGCGAACGCTGTTGCCTGACCTAAACCGAAATTACTCCCAATCTCTTCTAATTTCTTTATAACCCAACTACGGAGTGTAGTAGGAGCGTCTCGTACGGATCCCGCTGTACGTAATGGCTCAATAAGTGAGAAGATGCAACTAAGCCTGGGTGTCGGGCCAAAGTGATCCCAAGTATCGTAATTACCCAGAACGAACGGAACACTGTAGCAAATATCCTGTGCCATTTCATTAAGTACCACGCGTGACTGTTCACATTGTTTGCAACAACTCATTTGTCTCTCGGGGTTCGCGGATGTTGGGAATTTGCAACGACAGATATGGCTGAGAAATTCGTTATTAATAAATATCCGAGCACAGCGGTAGTTGTTCCAGACGGTAGCAAGCTGGAAACCAGGATAGATATGGTAGTAACCACGGTAACAATTGTCATCATTCTCTGCAAGAGAGACTGTCTTGTATCGTAGGTCACATGGTAGCTTTGCTGCCCATTCTCCTAAGTCTCCCTCTATTGAGAGGAGCTCCGATATGACAATAGTAGTATCGCTGAGTTTCTGTGATTTGATAGTAGCGTTTAAATTGGTGAGTCGGACAATGATATTAAGTAACTCACTGAGAACTTTTTCGTCCTCGGTTTGGAATGGGCGTGAGCGGTCTGACCATTTGATCATGGAATATGGAACATGTACCCCCATTCGGAGAGAATTGAAAATCTGTCTCATATTAGCATGTTTGCGCTTCGTGGGGTTTGTGGATTTGGCATACAATAAAAGAGTATAGTTGCAAGAAGATCCTAACACCAGCTCGTTCCTTGAACTGCTCTAGACCTCGGAGTTTCACTAACCCTATGGCGCCATCAATGTGCTGATTCCACGTTCGTAATGATTGGGGGCCTCGATAAGTTATAGTCTTATGAATTGAAAAGTCAGAATAGGGAAGATCTTAAAAAGGGTTAACCCATACCTCATACAAACTCAGAAACATGACAGCCCAAAGCATCGAAGTACGCTTGGAAAGTGCCTCGTCTAGGAGAGTTGCCTGTGCCTTCCGTAGTGCCAAAGTATACGTCCGCAACACCCACTGCAACAAATCTTGATTTTGATATGCATTTGACAATGCTGCAATCCCCAATGAGATTAGAGTTGTATGCAACACACCACGATGAGGGGACAGACGGTGGGCTGGGGACAATCGCCAGTCAAAAACATACTTGTCGAAAAAGAAACAAATGCCCTGATCTTCGATAGGCGTCGGCAGTGTATGTAAGCTGACATAGGTTTCGTCTATAGGCAACCAAAATGATCCGATATTATCTGATAACGCCTGTACAATATCGCCGCTTGACTCCGTCTGGGGTGGAGACTGAGTGTTGTTGCTTGACTTGTTGCTTGGATGAGCCTTTGGGCCTTGGGAAATCAGAAATTTCTGAGAAACCTTCTCAGTTTGGTCCTTGAACACCAGATCCAATGGATCTCTGTATCCAGAGCACTCCCAATTTGACCTGGTACACTGCGAGCAGGATGGCCTCAGTTGGTCACACTGAGTGTGTCAGAGCTGAGGACTCTTTAACGAATTGGGAATGTTAGGTAGAAAGCATGTCTACTCACTTTTATCCGCCTAAGTCGACAGCCTTCACAGTTAGTACGTAGCCTACGACGGAAGACCATTGCATGAATACGACTCCGAAGCGGAACTCTCTTGCAGCACGAAAACAGCCTTCTCTCCGAGATGCGTAATTACCCAAATTTGAAAGAAGGATAGCGTGGCACAGCTGAAAAGGGCGGCACGCGGTGGACAATGTTACAGGAGTACTTCGCCCCAGATCTACGACGATGAGGAGAAGAGAGTTATACGCGTCTCACTTCCTAAGGCTCTAGCGCTATCGCTTGCGAAATAACTTGCTGCTTTGGGGTTCACCAATGTCGCTGTAAGGTGAAATCCACATCTACACCTTTCCTATGAGCCAAAAGGAGTTATCCCTTGAGCCTTAACTCAAACTCCAAATTATTCTAATCAGTATTCGAGGCCACTATGACGAATGCCAGTTCTCGTTCCACAGTACTAAAACCCAGCCCCGTTCTAGGTATATATATCTTCTTCATCTCATCGCAAATATATGGCTTCGTTATACCGCCAAGCATTCCCCCGTCTCGACTTGGTATTTTCTTTCGTTAAATAATAGCCAGCCTTTTTATTGTTCATTTATTTTAGAGTTGTTCTTTAGACGCATTCAATAGTTCCTATCGGTTTCACCATGACGGTCTGTCTGCGTAAGTCTTGCCAAGAGTTATAGATCACCAATCACTGGCAACTAACTCCTTGAGTCTTGAATTCAGCTCTCAATGATCCAAATACCTCATGGAAGGAATATTGTCCCTCAGCCTTCGCTGCCATCTTGTTTGCTATCCTTTTTGGCTTAACATTGGGCATGCATATCTTTCAAGCCGTGAAACTGCATAAAACGTTCTGTTGGGTGGTCATCATGGGAGCGGCTTGGGAGTTTCTGGCTTACATTTTTCGTTTTTTGTCTGTTGAAAATCCTACCAAAAGTTCGTCGTATGAGGGATCCACGTTATTAGTACTTCTAGCACCACTGTGGATCAATGCGTTTGAATATATGTTGTTAGGACGCATGATCTACTTCTTCTTACCGAGCCAGGAGATGTTCGGAATCACAGCCAAAAGGATAGGGACTTACTTCGTGACTGGTGATATTATGTGAGTCCAAAATTTCTTTCTCGCAATCGGAAAATTGATATGTGACAATTATGTCTCAACTCAACATGCTTTTTGAACTTCAAGTCTTATAATATTTTGCATTGCACTAACTATTGGTAGCTCTTTTATCACCCAGCTTTTGGGTGGTGTTATGATCATCAAGTCAACTAATCTTACGGGGCTCCATATATATACAGTAGGTTGCGTCCTTCAAGCAGTGGTTGTCCTGATATATCTATTCCTCGTTTATACCTTCCATAAACGAGTATCGCGAGAAGCCGACCCAAGCGCAGCTAAAGAAGCCAAACGCATGGTACTTATCATTTACATTTCCACAGCTATGATAATGGTAAGGAAAATTCGCACTATATTAGGTATTCACATGATACTAACTCATAAGGTTCGAATTATTTTTCGAATAGTCGAGTTTTCTGCTGGCGTTGGGAGTTCCCTGACAGCTACAATTGAAGGACATGAAGCCTATGTTTATGTGTTCGATGCGCTTCCATTATTCTTTGCACTTGCTCTTCTTAATCTGGTACATCCGGGGACTATCCTCATCGGGCCAGAGAGTGAATTTAAGAAGATTCCGAACTTCCCCTAGTACTAGAAAAATGGACATGGAACATGTGGCTCGCACTTGTCATTTACATAAATTAAGTCTTCAAGAAGTATTCCCGGAATACACTCACTCAGTTCCACACACACCATTCCACACTCCAATACACAGTTTGAAGTCTTCTTTCATCAATATCTACTACGATTAGGCTAAATTAAAAGAGTATGAGCAAGGACCTATAACCCTCTATCGTTCATTCGAAAGAGCATTGATTTTATTCGTCGCAGTGTTCTCATGTATCTTCGGAGAAGCTCATGAAAATTTAAAATAACTCCCTAGCAAGTCTTTAGGACAATGGGATGAATGTAGTCATAAAAAACATATTCAGAGAATTAAAATTGGCTATAGATTCAGAGAGTTACAAATTACCGTAGGCAGTAACCGTTCAGTCACATCTGGACGGTGGTGTACACCACAAATAAGCTGTGCGTACAGCGAGGTGGTAGAAATCCACAGGTTGCAACACGGTCTATTCTCTCTAATCTTGCTCTCCAAGGTGGTGGGTATGCTGTACGTTCCGGACTTTGTGAACTGCATGGTAGATCAGCGTTAAGCGGAAATGTTCTCTTGCTACTGTAAATGTTCTCTTGCTACTGTGAATGTTCCTTGAGCCCGCGTCCTTGTACTTCATACCACAGTAATATCCCACTCGGTTAAGCTCGCCAGGCAAAAAATCGACGACCAGGAATATCATCCACCCAAAACCTCTCTTTCACCAGTCACACATCAAAGAGACTTAAGGCAACTTCGCTAAAAAAAGGCTTTTAAAGCCTGTGGGGTCCCAGGGGATACACATGTAATTTTGCTGCAAATCATATTCAAATTTCGCTAATTAAAGTTTTATGCTCAACGGCATGTTGCATAATTAACCGAGCCATTAAAATCAAACAAAACTTGTCATAAAAGTTAAATTTGCATAAATTTGCATAAGTGACTCCATCTCTGGCGGTCGAGGGGATACACACTGTGCAGAACAAAAGTTCTTTCTTCATGATCCGATGGCTTTTTAGATGCATTGAAAGTTAGAAGCCGTTTAATTAAATTTGATTGTGGCGTAGGAACGAGATCGCGACAATGGACTACAGTATGTAGTTGTGGAAATAATTGCTCTCAAATGCTCATCATCTTCTCTCATGTACTCAACTACTCTGACTTCCTTCGCGTCCACAAAACACCGTCATCCAAGCTTCTTTAGACCATGGCAGATGACTCTGTAAAGTCTTGTCCAAACCATGATGTCTATCTTGATAAGAGTCTATGTCCGCTGTGCAGACAGCCAGCAAACCCAGGAACCTCAATTATCGGTGTGTCTGTCCCTCATGGAAGGAGTGCCGCAGCCCTTTTAACAGCAGTTATAGATCTAAGTAAAAGCCACCATATAGTTCCCGAATGCAAAAGCCCTTATATTCAGGGCCCAAACCGCGAGAACTTGAAAACCTGGTTTCACCAGTCATGTTACAGTATCTTAGATAGCAGCTATATATCCTCAGAGAAGCCTGCCTTTGATGATTTTCGGGACTTTGCAGCCTCTGTCAAAGTGTTGTATGACCCTCCTGACAAGGAAGAGAGAGATGTTATATCTGCTCGGGAGGGGCTTTTTAGTCGTCATACCACTTGTATCCTCTCCGAGAGTTTCAGGCAGGATTTGATTGAGAAATTCCCTGCAGAGATTCAATCCATTATTCTGAATTACATTGGTCCCTGCTGGTTCTTGATCGTACTCGGTGAGACACGTAGATTAATAGAAGAGCTACGAAATACTCGGAAAATCCAACGTGGAGAGCTCGATTTTTCACAGGGAATTCATATCGGCAGGACAATGTACCAAGGAAATTTTTACATTTCCAGACTTAGCAGCACCCCACTAGAACCGAAACCTGAAGAAACCTTTGATATACAGCACCTAAATCCGCAGACTAATATAAAAAAGGTTGTATTATCACAAGACCATATTGGTATCCGGAAAATACAACTATTGGATGAAGATTCTAAGCCATTACCAGATGGTTCTCCATGGTATGAAATCTTTGATATTCCAACTTCTCATACAGTGTTCCACGTTATAGATACTGTGAGTCGTGACATCCCTTTTAGTGCATCTAAAAAGCTGAGAAAAATACAAGAGCCTATTCGTTNAAAAAAATCCAATACCTCTCCAGTCCTTCAAGCACACTTTCTAGGATTTGGAGTAGCCCATTTGTCCCTCAAATTCAACCATGGAACCTTTATCACACTCGGGAGAGCTGCAGGCTGGATTTGATTAAGCTTAGCACCAAGGTTCAAGGTCTTCTTGTATGCTGTTACGGTTCCAGGAATATTGGGATGTATGGCTACCCAGGTACTGAAAATGAATTCAAACGATTTACAGCCTTGGTCACAAAACTTTCAGGAAACAGAGCGTTCTGGATTTTCTTCCCAATAAATCAGGACGAATTCATTTCGGTAGCTTGGGTTAGACGAGTTAGACGTTTTAAAGGAGTAGCATCTAATTCTGCATTGGTTGTAAGTGCAAACACCTCTCAGTTTTCGCATTCTTCAGTTACTTACTGTTATAGGTACAAACTAATAGGAACAGAGCGATCACATTTGGGCCGTATTTGGTTCCTTCATTTCAAGATAACTATGAATTCCATTCCCTAGTTAGGAATGGCGATGGGCTTATTTCTGGGATCATCCATGATGGTTTAGATCCGTCGTCGAGAGGTATTTGGGAGTTTGGGGTCACTTGCGAGACCCAATACAAAACAAATGCCCCCGAGTCGAAGCCAAGCCTTGACCCGTATATCCCACCGCAAATTCCTCCCCTTAGGAAAGTATATGCAAATTCATGGTACATGACAAAGGCTTCCTTAAAAGATCTCCTCAAAGTTCAAATATGCAGAGATATGGATCAGTCACATTGCCCTTGTATTGGTCTTCTTCTTTTTACAACGATGGCCACCTGGAGTCACTTGGGCAAATCCGGTGGGACAAGGAGATGTCCCGGGATATTCTTGCACCTATTTATATCGAGAACAGCACGTTTAATAGGAAAAATTATATCAAAATTATCCGAACAGCTACAGCACGTCTTGGAGCTGATATAGACAATCATGAATCGCAAACGCTACCAGAATACGGTACTATTGTTTGGTGGTTTGGAAATTTAGGGGATAGAATTATTATATACGATAATTAGATTTTTGAACACTACCTACGTGCAATGATCAATATTCCGTAGGGTTGGATATCTAGCGATGTGCTTTCTAGTAGGAGTAAAGACCTTTGGCTGAATAGACAAATGTTTACGGCCGATGAAGATACTTTAGGCTACAGGGAACTAACATCACACTCTCATATATGATCTTATCTATGAAGCTCTAAAGAGAATAATTGATTGCTAATATAGGGATTTGCTGGTTCAAACAGAAGTGAAAATAAAACCACATAAGCATCGCAGACTAATAACCTCTTTGCTCTACGAGGACCGCGAGTTTACTATATTTAATTGTAGGATCAACCCGTCGACGTCCACCGCCCTCTGGTGGAGACTCTTGGATGACAGCCCATCCTCTCTCGTTNAAAAAAGACTTCATGCCAAAGGTGAGTCCAGACAGCAATGGAAGAAAGCTCGATTAATAGGATTTGGCATACCGGCCTCGATGTATGATGAGGTATAGTTAGATTTTCAGTGGTCAACCCAGCGTACTACAATTAAGAATGTTTGAAACATTGTAGTAGGCAGGAGTGCATCATCTCTGACACGAACAAAGTATTCTAGAGGCGACTGAGCAAAGTGAGGGAAGTTTAGAAGAGACGTTCTTTACTTTCGGCCATGTTAGAGCATGTAAAAGTAAAGGAAAACTAAGCCAATACCATAGTTGATGGCATGGTTTCAACATCGAAGCCTAACGCCACATATACAAATTGAAAGAGGAAGATCATAATTATTTTACTCTCCCACTACATATATTTACAAGTATCAGATGTATTAAGTATGGAACAAAATTGTGATCTTGCTCATCTCAATATTTGTAACTGGTTAAAAGTGGTAGCACAGCTTAGAGGAAAATATGCTTGTACAATATTACAGCTACTACATAAGAAGCAAAAGAATCACCCTTCTATGACGAGATAATATTTTTGATGTACATTATCCCCAAGAGAGTTATTAACCATCCATCTACTATATCCTAAGTCCATGTCAACATACTCTAATCTGTGGCAAACGTATCTCATCTCCCGTGGTCAACGAACGTCCAGTACGCTGATGGGTGTAGTCGCCAGTGCGGAAGTTCTTTCTGCTGTTTCCTTTGGCATTTATGGTAATATTCAAGGTAAGGTATTTGATCTCGTTGTCGCCGTTGTTATTAGTGGTGTTGAGTTAACAGGAAGTATATTCAAATTGTAACCCTAGAGCTTCGAGACTGGCCCTTCCCATCGCTCTCCTCTCGGTAGTGGCGTATTATATTTCTGATGCACTCTATTAAACAAGAAGTCACAGCTACCAAAATGAAAAGTATTACCAATCCACAGATTGTCAAAATAATCCAGCATTCTACGTTACACTTCCAGTAGTCGTTGTTAATCGTCATTGTTCCTTCCGTACAATTAGAAATAAACGCCGGGATTGAACACTCTTCAGCTTTCTTTTGGTATAATCCTCGAAGCTAAGTTTATCAGATCAAATAAGCGATCTTTCTCCACCTCTATCCTCGTTCAAGACATCTGCTGGTTTTGTTATGACCACTGATGTTAATGCAGGTAGCGTTGTGAATAGGTAGAAAACGACAGGATAATTGTGAAGGTACGTAGGTAGGATAAAGACGATGGAAGGGAAGGGCAATAAGACCGATAACTCAAAAATTAAAGCGAAATAGTCGATGATATGCCCAGACTGGTCAGTCCAAATTCAAAGGACAATCCATTCGGGTGTTTAGAGTGGTTGTGCTCAGTTTAGAAATATAACGCGGGAGTTAAATCCTAGAGAGTAAAGCAGTTCGGTATGGTCAAAGGTAGTCAATAATGATTGTTGGTATTCAGATAATTGGAATATGGTGAGATGGAAGAGGTGTGGGATTTATAGCCTCTTGTGCTATGGGTTGAGAACCCTTGCCTTGATATAGGAGCAACAAGTCTTCAAGCAAGAATTTCAGTTAACCGCTGACCATATCATTAACCAAATGCAACGATCAAGAGGTCAAAGCAGCAGCGTAAAAATTTTGATGTTAGAGACATGACTAGAGTCTTAAACTACATGTTCATCCATGCTGGTCATCTTACTGTCGCAGTCAGCGATGCTTCAAGAGTATTAACACCTACTCATCTTCCAGTCAAAAGCAAACGATATAAATCGTTGATGGTAGCTGCGGGTCACACTGGATGAGGACATATCGTAAAGAACATATTAGGCTCATTTTGCCAGCCCTGCATTGGCAGTTGCCACGTGTATGAAGACTATTGTTAGAATCTTTCTGGCCTGCTTAAGGATACTAGAAATAGCCGTGGTGAATTGGTTCCTGTGAGGTATACCTTGTAGGCATGTACAAGGAGGCTTCGATCTAGATCACTGGCAAATAACATAACGTGACTTCGTGAAAATGGTCAAAACAGTTAAAATATCGCAGGCAAATTGGAAGCAAAGATATCAACTTTGTTGGTTTGGAGCCTGATCATGTAAAGGAAGTTCTTCATTAAACTGCCTAGGATCAATTCTGATTTCAAAGAGGAGGAAAACTACGCAAGCACTTCGTTGTTAGATGTTGGCCAGTCATTCGTGCCTCATTGAGATTCTCTGTTGCAGTTGAATGCGCTCACGCCTAGCCCCTTGAACCCCTCACGCCCCTCTAAGTCCCCCTTTAAGCCTGAGGACTCACCGCTCGACCGGGCTCGCCAGAAGCATAGATTGACTGGCAGAATGTTATGACTTATGCAGTTTGACCTGTATGTTCAAGCACAATTCTATGTTAGTAGAGCACAATACATGGCTCCATTGCGTGGTCGCAATACTATGAAATGCTTTTATTGCAATCAAAAGTCACCAGTCAAATATAATCCTTCTGTTTCTCAGTGGAAATGCGATCGCTGTGATGCGGTAAACTATTTGGATGAAGTGAGTCCCTTATACAGCGCGTAACGCAGCAATAATAACGAGCCTGTAGAACGGTGAAATAACAGATCCTCCTGTCGATACAATCTATGAAGCTTCAAGCGCCCAGCAATATGCCTTTCCAAGGCCTGTTTCTCCATCGCAAGCCCCCGAAGCCACTCTCTTCTGCGCCGCATGTTTGAAAAACCAACATCTGTACACAGCATCTCTTGCTCAATACGATGTGGAAATTGATCCTGGCCATCCTCAGTATAAAGAACTTGAACGAAAATATTTTACATTTAGAAGGGACTTGGAACGGAGGTATCCACAAGTATGCAAGGACTGCGAGCCAAAAGTGCTTGAGCGCATGAGGGAGGCAGGGAAAGCAGCAAAGTCCGATTATCTGAGACGGCTCATGGACAAAAGTCGAGAGAAGAGATTAAGTCCTAAAACAAATGCGGTCACTTTTGACAGCAGCGTGAACGTTGTTGGGCGCACACTGTTTTACCTCGGGCTTGCAGGGCAAGTTCTTTGGAACACGAGGACATTGGCAATGGCAGTGAAACCGAACCAGGCTATCTCAGGAGACGCTTGGCTTCCTGTGAATATATCGTCTTCGTTGTTTGCTGTATCCAGATTTGGATCCTTAATGCTATCTTGGGAACAGCTGGTCCGTTCAAGTCTACTTTGCAGTTTTTGTGCGATCTGGTGGAATCCTATGTTTAAGCAGATGAACAAGGGATTCACGAACCATATTAAAGGTTTTGACGAATGGTATAAGTATCAAGGGATCCTCCTGATCGCTAGGACTATGTTTTTCTGGCTTATGGGGACTGGGGTATTCATCGATGCGTCTTCTAATGGAAGTATTGGTGCCCATGCTTTTATGTTTGCATTTCTTATTTTCGTAAGCTGCATTATCAAGTTCCCTGTCTTATATTTCCTGACAAGTTTTTAGGTCACAATCGCTTCTCGACGCTCTCTGAGGGTTGATCTTACTCCACTTTGGTCATCCACTCCAACGAGCATCCCGAACGTAGGACCAAGTGCTACAAGTCCAGATCGACCCATGGGGGGTATCTCAGATGCTCTGGATGAGATCATGTCTACTCCGTCACGTGGGGAAAAGAATATCAATCTATTCAAAGACGTGAATAATCCATCTACTGACGAAATGCTACAAAATTCCTCCATGTCACCCTCCGGTCCATTATTGTCTGATTCTTCCAGCTGGCAGCTTTCGGACGAATCTCATTTCCAACAAGGAGCAAATTTGTCGGACAGACCAAATACATATATGGGCCAGAAAGAGTCGGCCCATTACCTACAAACTGGGGAATTGCCGTCACGGTTAAGACGAGTAGATCTAGATATGGCCATTAGACGAGACGAAGACGAGATGGATTGGACACCGCTAAACTCAGAGCACCGAGCATTCAATCCAGCTCGCTCTTCTCAGCGAACTACTGAAGGCTTTAGCCAAGCACCTGTAGGGGACCAGAGCTCCAAATTCTGGTATAAGATTCCTCCAGCTCCTAAACCATTAGCACACAAGTTATGGAATCCTGCGTTGAAACCTAGATTAAGCGTCACATCCCCAGAGATTAAAGAGAACTTTTTCAACACCATGACGGGTAAAAATCGCCTGGCAGAAACACATGAGCCAAGGGGAAGTCCGAAGGAAAAGAGGGAAGTTGAATTTGCGCTGCCCAAGTTTTTTCCACCGGAGCCTCCGAATGAGTCAGATCTTGTTCTCGAAAACTTGATGTCCTCCTTCTCCTTAAGTCAGGATCAGCCCGAACTAGATGCACCACGGAGACAGCGCCGAAAACCCCAAGTTCATCATTTATTTCAAGCGATTATACTTGCCATTGCGCTCTGGTTCTGGAATGACGCATCAAGGAATCCTTCAGAACATTCAAGAAATCTCCTTCTGGGGTCTATAATGGTGAGCGCAGGGGTTGGATTTCGGACAATACTAGACAATACTGTTTTTGATAGCAGAAACAAGAATAGAAGTGTGTGGAGTTCCTTTTGGATATGTGTGGGTATTCTTGAGATTGGGTTCGCAGCGGTGGGGATGTCAGAAATTTTAGCTGGGAATTTGCATAATCCTACATGTAGTTCCTTGGGAAATGTACTTATTGGGACGATGTTTGTTCAGGAGATATGGCTTGCATCATTTTCTCATAGATAGGAGGATGGCTTACATAAAATGCAAGATCTTCATTGTTGCGACAACGGATTGATGTGATGTTGTTTAATCGAGTGGAGTAGGCTAGGACATTTTCAAAGGACATTCATACCTTGAAATAAAACCTCAATATAAGAACTTATGTTTTAAGGATCTCACCAACAGCTTAGCTGGGTCTTAGTCGTGGTCTCGCGCTAATAGACGCGATATACGCCCTCTGGGGAAGCGAATTCCCCAAGTCGCCAAACCTCAAAAGCTTTCAGCCTCACATAAGGCCAGCTGTTTCACCTTTCCGAACGAGAAATATCAACGGCATCTCAGCCTTTCGCATTAAACATGGACGATACAGAGCGACGAACAGCAAAGCGCTCGCGCTTCGATCAAACTGAACCAGAAGTAAAACGATCATCGAGATTCGATAGACGATCACGCTCGCCTCCAAACCGCGAATCTGCTCGCAGCAGAAGTCCTGCAAGAAGATCTTCAAAGAGTCCAGCTCCAGAATCTGCAAAGAAGCTCGATCCAGCAGCGGCGGCGGGTATGTGAATTGACCATTTTAGGAGTATTTACGGACTGTACTAATACCTCTCTCTACAGCTGCTGCGGCGGCAAGAATCAATGAGCAACTAAAATCAAAGAAAGGAATCCAGCATGTTGATGTCCCTCCTATTAGATCGGTATGGTTTGCTATGAATTATTGGGATAGGTGTACTAACTCATGATATAGTCCAACAGTCCCGCTCCGCCTGCTAGATCTACCTCAGCAGCTAGCAACAGCACGGGCACGGTTAATGGTGAAATGTATATAGCAGATGGCGACTACATCAAAGATATTGAAGTTAACGATCTGCGAAATCGGTACACACTGACTAAAGGTTCTACTCAAAAGATGGTAAATATCCCTTGTGTTAATATCGCACTGATAGATCAGGTTTCTTTCAATGAATTATGCTAGCAGACAGCTTCCCCCCTCACGTTTCTTAGCTCTTTTACTTGTGTGTGGGACTTTCAAGCTTACCTAAAGCGCGATAGTACTCAATGTATAACCCTCTTTGGCATCTGCTGACTCCCGCTGCGTGACATTTAGATTAAGGATGACACCGGCGCTGGTACGCTCCACCTACAACTTTGACTTTTGTATAGAGTTTACATGTTGACTTTTAAAGATGTCACGACGCGTGGAAGTTATTACCCCGATAAAAGCATGGCAACCGCTGCTGTAGGAACCATTTCATTAAGTTTGTCCTTTGATCTTTAGCTAACGATGAATTAGAATCCTCCGCTTTACCTCCATGTTACCAGTACGACCAAGAAAGGCCTCGAAGAAGCAGTCAAGAAGATCGAAGAACTCATGAAACAGGAACTACCAAATCTTGTTGACGAGCGACGCTTTCGACGGAGAGAGCCCGAGGTTGAACGAGATGAATTTGGCCGAGTCAGTTCTCTGGGTCAGTTGTGATATATTCTGTGATTTGCTAACAAGTAGTAGCGCAAATGGCCAGAGGAGAAGATCCCCATCAACTTTGAATCTCTTCCCGGTTTTAACCTTCGTGCTCAAGTTGTAGGTCATGGTGGAGCATATGTCAAACATATTCAACAGGAAACCAGATGTCGCGTCCAGATTAAGGGTCGCGGCTCTGGATTTATGGAGCATGCCACTGGCCGTGAAAGCGATGAGGACATGTATCTACATGTTGCGTACGTATGGTGGTGAGTTGGTTTGTAGTGTTATACCTAGCTGATCCCGGTGCAGTGGCCCAGATCCAAATGAGGTCCAGAAAGCGAAAGAGTTATGCGAAGATCTCCTCGCAAACGTAAGAATACAGTACGAGGAATTCAAAAGCCGGCCTCCACAACGGAGCTATGGCGGTAGTCAAAATACAGGATACGGCGGGGAGCGTGGTTACGGTGATCGCAACCAAGACAGATCGCACTCTTATGGAGGAGGGTATGGAGGTTATAGTCACTCTCCAACTCCCACCACTCCAGGGACGGCGATCAGCCCTCCCGGCGCCGGCGCTCCTGGTGCTGGTAGTCCTACTTCAGGAGCAGACTACGCTGCTCAGTATGCTCAGTATTATGGTGGTGCAGATCCCTATGCGGCTTATGGGGGATATGCAGCGTAATTTCTTTCATCCCTTCTGACTTTGCTCTGTACTAAATTTTTCTTTAGGTATGTGCAATATTATCAACAATATATGGCGGCCGCGGCAGCAGCACAACAGCAATCTCCTCCAGGGGCACTAGGTACTTCAAGCTCCGCACCTCCACCACCACCCAGCGAAGCCCCCCCTCCGCCACCGCCAGGCTCAGCAGCTCCCCCTCCACCACCACCCTCAAATGCACCCCCTGGAACTGGTTCTTATAGCGCTGTTCCTCCCCCCCCAGGAATGTGATCGGTTATGATCCTATCTCTGCCATATTTCGATTGAGTTTTCTGCTTTCATTCATCTTCAGATGTGAGGCATATGGATCTTTCAGTCATCGCATTCTTGTACTATAATCACCAGTGGACACGGCCTTGTCCTAGCAAAGTGCGTTCTAAATCTCAATCTAGCAATTCAATACTCTTTAGGAGTTCCTCTCCGTCGTCTCGTTCTTGTATTGCTTCCGCTTCCGTATCTTTGAAAGTGAGTCGGGACCCGTAAGATATACAGAGCTCTTCTCCAGTTCTAATGTCTCTTAAAGTTGTATATGTGATAAGGAGGTTGGTGAGATCTCGTTCCCAGCCTACGTTTTGATGTAGGCTAGAGTGGTTGAACATGCTTCCAAGGCCTAAGACGACTGCTTGGGTTGTCGAGGGAACCTCGGAGGTGTAAATACTTCCGTTAGCCTTTTCGTTGCCACATTTGTATGGCCAGTTACTGTGATGGTGTTAGATCATTATGTTCTAGCAATATAAAGGTCAACCTTGGTCATTACTAGGTATAGTTGTAGAGATTTGTCTTCCTAATATGTTTCTCGTTCTCAACGGGGTCTAGAACCAATACTGGACAAACCTCAAGTACTGTTCTAGCTGGGATATCTTTACCCGCAAAAATTCCACGACCTATTCGTATGGATACCAAAGTCAGTATTTATCGTATTATACATGGTATTGCCCGTCAGCTAGCAGGTTTCTACCGGAGTTTCATTATTGCAACACAAGACCTTTAGGTGTATCCATGACGAGTAACAACCCTTCCTCTCTCTTCAGCTGGATCCCTCCGATAATTCCTCCTCCAGTGATACCCATGCTGACCAGTGATCTGATCTTCACTCTCTTAAGACGCTTCCCTTCGCTATCATGCTGACTTCAAAAATTTATCCCATCGAGCGGTGGAAATGGAGTCACTTATGCACAACTATGCAAACTATACTTTTATGACGGGCTTTCTTTAATTTTAGTGGCTCGGTTGGTTATGCAACATCCCGTTGTAGAATTTCAAGTGTATACACCAATAATATTACTTCGCTTAAGCTTATGCATATGGTCGAGGGGATAGTGGGCTGCCAATCGATAAGCGGGCGGTGAGGGTGGCAGAATTTCACGGCACTCGACTTCCCCCTGTCACTGCCTGTCTCTTGGTTCCTAAAGTAAGAGCTACATGGCTTAATAAAAGAGACTAGCAATGGCGCATCAGCGCAGTACCTCAACAGTTGATGCAGTTAAAGAGCCTCATTCAGTGTCCCTGAAAGTACTCAGGTAACTTTTTCACTTTCTTACGCCTCCAAGCTCACAATCCTTTCCTCTGACATCAACCGACCCTAGGCTCTCCAAGCCATCTCTCTCTGTCCAACACCCTCTCCCCTACACCCCATCCTCCTCTCCACTAAAGGCGACATCTCCTTCTCCCTCTTCCTCATTAGCCTATCCGATTAGCAACTTCACCGACACCTCGCCCTTCATCCTTTCTCCAGTCCTCACACTCCCACCAGCATTTGGTTCCGCCTATGTCGGCGAAACGTTCAGCTGCACGCTATGCGCAAACAATGAGGTCCTACCCTCTTCCTACACAGGTGTTCAAAGAACAATAAGCAATGTACGAATCGAAGCTGAGATGAAGACGCCGTCTTCAGATACACCCGTGCCATTGACTCTACTATCCGCCGAAGATCACGCAGCAGCAGCTCCATCACCTCCTCAAGAGAGTTCAGACGAGGAGAAAGACGAAGAAGAAGAAGATGATGATGATGACAAGGCAGCAGTAGCAACAGAGAAACCAGAAAAGAAAGACACCAGCAAGACAGGTGTAGATCTAGCTCCTAGCCACAGCCTACAAAAGATCGTAAACTTCGACCTGAAAGAAGAAGGATCCCACGTCCTCGCCGTTACAATCGTGTATTCCGAAACGACACCTACCAGTGGCCGAGTCCGGACGTTCAGGAAATTATACCAGTTTGTCTGTAAGTCCTGCATGGTTGTTCGCACCAAGACAGGTCTGCTCCCGTCCCCAACAGCAACAACAGCAGCAGCAGCGAGCGATGAGGCCGAGGCCGATGCTAGCAGCGAAGGAACATCACAGACGCCGCCTCGCCGTGGTCGGAAATGGGCTCTGGAAGCACAGCTCGAGAATAGCGGGGATGAAATCCTCACTCTCGATATTGTAGTCTTGGAAACGCGAGAGGGGTTCAGGAGTCAGGGACTTAATTGGGAGGTGTTTGGGGAAGGGGAGGAGATGGAGCGGCCGGTTCTTTTGCCGGGAGATGTGCAACAGGTCTGTTTTATTGTTGAGGAAGAGGTTGGTGGAGAGGAGACGAAGCCGGATGTGAATGGGAGATTGGTGTTTGGGGTCCTGAGTATTGGATGGAGAGGACCGATGGGTGATAGAGGGTTTTTAACTACAGGGCTTTTAGGGACTAGGATAAAATAGAGCAGATTCTATAAACTTAAACTTAAACTCAAAGCCACTGGACGAAAGTGAAGTCTACAGTACATGATGTTAGAACGTTTGACACTGATAAGATCATTTAAATGCCTCAAATCGAATGTAATTCAGGACGATAAGACATTAAATGTTATCTAGCCTTCTCTCTCAGATGCATGCTACGCAGTATCAAAATCGATCTAAAATCCATGCATCAAAAAACCAGCTTTTTGTTCATGATAGAACACCATCCTATATACTCCAAACAAGAAAGAAAAATGAGTTGAACGTCAAATATGCTTTGCTTTTCGGCTCCCGCTTCCCAAAGATCCCAAGTACCAACCAACCATGCTTAATGTATTTATTATCTTACACCACCTTCCACCTCAGGGTTTTCCCACATTTCTCAAATCGTCAATCTCATTGTTACTGGTTATTTCCCTTACAACCTCAAAATTCCAATCGTCTTCTTATTCGATGACCAAGCCATCAGGAAGGCCTAGCATGCTAGGCACAGCTTTTCTTCCAACCTTCTTTTTCTTACCATCAGTATCAATTCTAGGGATACCATTGTATACTCGTGGCTCTTTCATCAAAGTCGGATCCAATCTGGCTGGGATACGACTCACTACAGTCCTATAGTCACCCGGGAACTTGGCCGTTGGAGTCGGTACAGCCGCGGAAACCCAGAGATGATCGGACCTGTCTTCTAGGAAATCTTGTGAACGAGCAGCCTTGGAGTTAAAGAAGCCCGATTTTCCTCGAGCTCGCTTGGCAAGGATTATGCTTTCAAAGAGCTGGATCGATGGAGATGTTAATGGCGTTGTCTCGCGCTCATGGATGAATTCATTGAAACCTATAATTTCTCAGAGTTAGCTTATTTGAGTTTAAAACTATCCAGAGTGTAGTCAGATATGCATACCTTGCGTCTGTTTTAACATTTCCATGTACCCATTTTGATCACCCGGCAAACTTTTAATAAAACCGTCCATATCAAACCCGTACAACTGGCCCTGTTTCTGCTGATCCTTGGAAGGTCGGTGCAGAAACTTCCTATATGTATACAGGAGAGTTGCGAAGCACCGCACAAACGCTGCCCGTATACGATCCGGATGGAATGCGGAAGGACAAACTAACGATACTTGGCCTAAACAACGACCATGAGACATAGTGGTGCAACTGTTACATTTGAATAGTCCATCGTGGTCCGCCTTCTCATCACAAATGGAGCAAAGGAATGGAGAATCTTGATGTTGAACAACAAAGCAATGGCCTTCAACCCAGACAGTATTGCTTGTATTGTGGACCGGCTGCACAAGCATGGTTGGCATTATAGTAGAAGCAGCAATAGTAGAGGCTGCATATGCTGACGGAGCATAGCCGTATACGGATCTGCTGTCAACTGAGATTGCAGAAGTTGACAGTCTTGGAGTGTGACCATTAGCAAAAGGCATACTAGGTCTACGAAGCGTAGGCTGTCTCTCGAGACCACCGAAAGAAGAACTCCTCCGCGACGATTCCACCGATTCAAAATACCCAGACCGTCTTTCTCTTAGTGTCGCAGCAAAATTGTTATCATTCCGAGATACGGGAGTAGTAGGAGTGGTGGGCAGCGAGAATCCACCAGAGACGGGCGATAGTGAAGGTGGGGGACTCGGTTTTGTAGACCTGCTTGTAGATGGTCGCTCAACTCGAGTGTGATCGTTCTTCGATTGGAGGAAGGCATTGAAAACTAGTCTTCTAGTCATAGGAGGTGGATCAGGCGTTCCAAATGTCGCTGAATTCTGAGTCACAAACTTTGCGAGTGTGCTCTTCGGAGCATTTTGAGTGAAAATAGACTCACTCTCTGACGAGAAAGCATTATATGGAAAAGTCTCAATAGCGTATGGCGGTGGTCCAACAGCAACACCATAACGATTGTGGTGCGGTGCTGCAAGTTGGAGTAGCGATACAAGCTTCCGGCGTTGCTGTCGTGGCAAAGATGGAGGTGGTATAGCTGATTCAACCGAATCCTGGTCTAGGTCTACTAAAACGAAGTCGTCTTCGGGAAGTATTATATTATCATATCTTCTTTCAATGCCGACTATATAAGGACATGGTGCCTCAAGTGCTGAAAGCAATCTCGCTGGGAGAACTGGTATGAAAATGCTGGCCCATTTAAACGGGTAAAGCAAGTTTATCAGAGCCTTGCATGCAAGATGAAGCATTGCTGTGTGAGAGGACAAGAAGATGATTCTGGACTCCGAAAGTGCATATTCAAATAGAGCGACGATATTTGGAATGCTAAGAGCCCTAAACAAGGCATAGAGATCTGTATCTCTAGACTCAGGGAGCTCGTTCGAAGCTTCTTTTCTTGCAAAGAGACGTAGTTCCCTGACTGCCAGCTCAACTTGAGTTTTTGATGATATGGGACTCAGAGCCTCGGTACAGAGGTTGACCACATATCGTTCCAATGGTTGCCATCGTCCCACCTTTGGAGAGCTCGCAGGTACTCTTAAGATAGCGCTATCTGTCATTGGTACGACAACAGCTCGCAGCCATTCCTTCCAAAATGCGGTGAGACTTGGATCTCTGCCAAGGATGCCATAAGCTCTGGGAGTCCAAAGTCCCGTCTCACCATCCGTCAGTCCATCAATCTTAGCAGCCGCCGCGTGTCGTACAGGCCTTAACATATCAGTCATAAGAGTAATTTTCTCCTCTACTGCACTGATCTGCTCCTCCAATGCTTCTCTGGCATCTGAACCCGATACAATACTAGGCAGATGAGCTAGCAACTGTGAGAGATGTGCTCGCTCTGAGGCTAACCTTTCTCCGAGACTAGCTGCGAGTTCTCGCTCCTCATTCGTCATGTGAGACTGCCTCCATGCCTCGCAGCGTCTTTCAACCTCCGCTGCAGCATCTGCATGAACAGGCATCCAGACGATAACCGTGATACCATATATCTTTGAATTGTTATCTGATGTCATGGCAAATCCATGCCATGTAGATCGAGGACGCTCATCGGCTGAAACAATATTGATATCGTTGGGGAAAGCAAACATTGGTACATAGTCTGGAAATCTACCTCTTCTCTTCAGATCTTCTGTGGCGTGCTTTGGCGGATATCTGTCTAGCAGGACAGGCTCAAAACGCTTCTTCAGAGGGTGCATATGTGGATCTGAATTTATAGGCTCAGGCGGTGGGATAACTGAATTGTAATTGCTCAATCGCCTTGCTGTTCGCACGGAATCTAGAATCAAGTAATTAGTATTGTACAAGTAAGATCTCGAGTTATATGAGGTATATGAGGTGTAAAGGTTGATGTACTGCCATGAAGCAGCCAGCTTTTTATGCTGTGTGGGGGTAATTCGACTTACTAGTTCTATGAACAACAGTTGATTGTCTTTTGACGCTGTTCATATCCCTAAAGCTGAGTTTTCTCCTGATGCTTCCACCAACACTTCTCAGAGGATTTTTCCTTTGTTGACCAAATCCATACCCATCTGAACCTGCAACTTGTAGCCTCTCTGGTCTCTGAGCAGTCATCGGTGGTGCGATGTGCATTTGAGCTCCAGCACTGAATGTCAAATCATCCAAGAACGATTCTCTCTCCTGAGCAAACTTGACCAATGCCTTGTCAAAATCGAATCCGCTTAGTGAATGTTCAAATCCGCCATTCATTGTAGGAGTGTTCAATGAATCCTCTATGCCGCTTGAAAAGCCTCTAATTGTCATGCTACTGCGGTTGCTACGCGTGCCTTCGAGTTCGTCGAGTGTGGAAATCGAGGTTCGTGGTTCGTAGGAGAGTCGGAACTGATTCCAAGAATTGTGGTGCGAATGTCGAGCTGTAGCTCTGCCACCACTTGACTTGGCTGGTGAGGACGGACTCTCCCCTTCACTATTCTCCTCAATTGTAGCCTCTATCTTTCCTGGAGAGACAGGTGGAGGACCGGACGAGGAGTTGTCCCGGCCATGAGGAAAGCTGAAAGGTTCATCGTCGTAGGAAAGCGAATCGATACCTGCAATCCAGAAGTAGTCTGCGAGAGGGGTTGAATCGTCCATCTCTAAACCTTTGCCTAGTGTTGTCGTGGTTATTGAGAGAACCGTAGGTGAACTCGCCGTGGGAGGGGCAAGTGTTCGTCTTAGAATGCCGTATCACACATCGAGAAGCTGAAGAACTGCAAAAGCAAAATTAACTTCTCAGGGAGGTTGAGCTTGTCAGGAGCATAAAGGAGAAGCTTGAAGAAGCAAATCAGTTCGTAGTCAGCACATTTGTGTGCAGAGCAAAGGCAGAGATGGAAGTTGCGGTCTCGAAATCCCTTTGAACTCCAAAAGCCGTGACTAGCCTTGACCGCGTTGTGCCGTTTTCGATCTGCGTGGTCGCTCGAAGCTGAAGTCCAGACAGAAATTCAACCTTGAGCAAGAGCAAACTCGAGGATCAAAGGGACTACGACACGCAGTGTGCCCCGATCGAGATCGAGATAGCAGACCTCGAAAGAGGGTTTGGCGGTGCCCAGAGGAGACTGAGGGTTAGTGAGAGTCCGGAGAGCCAAAGTGGGACTTTGGTGCTGTGATTCAGGGTCGTCCACACACTACACAAATACCGACACACACACACACACTTTTTCTTATCGCTTCCCGCGTCTGTTGATTGATTGCCCTAAGGGATCAAAGCGCAGGGGACGATCTCCTCCAACATCAAAAGCAGCTTTTTCTTTTCGGTGATTTTATTTTCAAAAACAACTACGAAAAACTTGGAAGTTGTTTCCTCGAGCACGTTCCAATGGCCCCCTTTCGGGAGTCTTTAGTCCTACTTGATCGACCAGGGGGTGGGTTGTTTCTCGAGGCGAACGCGACAGTATGCAGGATTCATAACGTTTTCCTCTTGCTGCGGCTACGGTCCAAGTAACTTACCAGCAAACATCGTCAGGGGAGGGACTTAGCACCACTTGCACCACCACCGCGCAGGACCCTAGAGCACGCCGTGCACGCGTATGTGACCACGCCGAACGGTTAGGCTGGGAGCAGCTCCTCCAAGCACCGTGTGTCTTGCTGCACAGTTGGCAGAAATGAAACAGGGCGGTTTGCAGTGGGTTGATTGATGGTCTCCCCTTGGGGCGAAACATAGCCTCTTAATTTAGAAGAACGAACACGCCTCGTCACTTGAAGACGTCTTTCTGCAACCAGTCAGGAACCCCGTTTACAGTGCTTACCCCCTGAAGTGGAAGAAGAAGCACGCACAACTTTCTCAACTGCAGTGGGGCGGCCGACAGCCCATTGTGCCGTACGCTCCTCCTTGCTTTTTGGGGCCAGCCCAACGTGGCAGTGAGTGAGAGCAGCTTGATGAGTCGACCTTGATTCGATCAAGCACACGAGGCTCGAGAAAGACATGTCACATTTTCCCTTCTTGCCCACGACCGTTTGTGGATGCCCTCCCATGCCCTGGAAAGCCCCATGGAATCTAGGCAAGCCGTTGTCCGTTTGCATTTGCGGTTGACCAAGAACCCAGTTAGACGAAAAGGGGTAAAAAAGGGCTCGACTGCTCGACTACACACCTCCACCACGTATCTGCAAGTACCCCGACAAGACTGTAAGATGGGCAGTCGGAAGCGTGCCCAGATGTCAGATTCGCGCCCCCAAGACCTGGCTACGATGCAATAGGATAACCGAAGCATACGTTGACCCCGTTCCTGGAATTCTTTGACGAGGTCCCTCCTACTTACGGTACTTGTACTGGACAACACTTCTGCTATAGATAGCAGTAGCGCCCTCGTTGTCCCAAAACAAGCATGATCCTGTTCTGCACCTCACAATAGGGTTATATATTAAATCCGGCCCCCAAATATAATTCAAAATGTGAATTGTACAAAAAGAAGCGGTGTCCGGGGTTTAAAGATACGAAATCCAGGGATAGTATACGGGAAGTATAGCCATGCAATGGCATGCCAATGGCTCAAGACAAAGACTTTACGACATTACGACAGCATTTCCCGCCGCACACGACACACTGGCTAGTTTGACTTACTTTTTTCCCGTCCACACCCACTCTCTCATCCTCAGCTCCCCATGCTTTGTAGTACAATACAGCACAGTACTCCGTACAATATTGTATAATATCAAAAGCGAGAAACTGTGGTCCTACTTGTAATCAACGTTGTGTAGCCACGGGACAAGGGGTGCCATGAGACAAATTCTCGAATCCCGACCCTCTCGGGGAGATGAATCTAGGAATCTTGCAGCTTAACGAACAATGATAATTACTGTAAACAATTTTAATTAAAAAAAAGGAAGTCATTCATTAAATAATTCTAATGTTCCTTTACTCCCGTCTCCAGGATTATCCCGTTAGAAACTTTCAGCTACAATTTGACTTTTTTGTCAACATTTACAAAAGTAAAAAAGCAACGTTGACGAAAGTTCCCAGTCTCCAGAGCGAAATCACGAAATTATAAATCTATGTTAGAGTCCGAGTCCGAGTCCGAGTCTTGAGGAATAATGCAAACAAATATTGCAAAATACATCCTTTTTCTTAATTTTCCACAGAAGACCNTTTTTTCCTAGAGCATATCTTTATGCCGCTATAGCAGGATAAAGAAAACCCCAAAGGTCCGATGCTAAATACTTTTCTCTGCAATGTATTAATTACAGTATTGAAAATATCTCTTACGAAAAGACAGAATCCCGCTTACATTTTTGTCTTCTATAAGTACCTCCGTTTGTCCGAAAAAGGGAATTAAATTAAATATAAACCCTCCAATACTCCTATAATGCCTAGTTTTTTCCCCAGCAAACTCACACAGAATCAAACAACGATGCTGAATTGAATAGAAAGCCAAGTTGATTTCATCATTACAAGTATAAGCTTTGTGCAGCAACAATGTCCCTCCTTATCTTCGTAAGCGATTCCTCGAACTTGGTCGCCAGTTCATCCGATCCCATAACCTTTGCTGCCTGGGCCATCTGTCGAAGTAACTCCTCAAGACGGCGGAAAAGACGAATGAGAGAACCCTCGTACACATCCGTCATTTTACTATTATTACACATATTCGTCAGCAAAAGAGCACTCATAAAAAAACATTAAGACCAATCATCATGCATGCATGCTAAAAACCTACCAGATCTCCGCAAAGCTTTTCCCGCTCGCCCAAGTCAGCACAACTTCCATGAGCTGATACTTGAAGCTTTGTATATACTCGTCTTCATTGATATTCATCTTGCTTTCCCGGCTGACCTTGGCAATAATTCTTGCTTGGGCTTGGATTTCACTAAAGGGCTTCTTCAATTCCTCTCTCAGTGGTGGGCATTGACTCTTCTCTTCAAAAATGAAGCAGGACAGGACCGCAGCGCACATTTCCGGGCTAAGCTCGTTGAAGAATCGATTGAAGAGGAGTTCTGAGAGGAGAAGTTCATGACCATCGCCTGTGGAGGATATTTCGCATGCGACGCGAGCCTTTAACTCCACCACTTCTTGATCGTTGATGAATCCGAGACGACGTAGCACTCGCTTACGGGCTTTGAGCTCATCAAGTTGCAGGATAGCTTGTGAATCTGTAATCTCCTTCTTCTTCTCCTTGATCTTCTTACCCATTTCTATCTTTCCAGCATATTGGTTATAGAGATCAGGAAGACGCGGCGAGTTGTGGAGAGGGTTGGAAAGTAGGCGAGATTCGATGATCTCAATCTTCCGAAGAAGTTTCTTGAACGAGTCGTCTGTTATATTCATATCCTCTATGGGATCTAGGAGAGCAACACCATCCGGGAATCGTCGTTTAACTTCGGATATGGACTTTCCAACCGTATTCCGTTGTTCAACTGAATGTAGTTCTTTGGGTAAATATATACGGAGCTTGCCAATTTCCTCGATGCAAGTTAGCAGTAGTGGGACGACTTCCATCTTGCCATTCTCGCCGTCAGCTGGTGGCTGAACACCAGGGGGTAGCTCCTCATTCGTCTTTGTAGTGACTGTAGATCCCTCTGACACTGACAAAAGAACGTCAACAACATATCGTTCTTGTGCTGGAAGATCATCTGGATTTTGGTTCTTAGCCGTCTTTCGCGGAGTGAACTTCACCACAGCCCCCCATCCGAAATCATAATCCTTATGTTTGATGTGAACCAGCCGCCCTGGCTGTATAAACTGTAGACAGTAGTTTGGGTGGGTGATGACAGATTTCATATCCTTCGTATAATCTGCCAATTGTTTTCGCAAATCAAAATAATCCTTAATCGTAGGTTCATCCTGGATTTTGATGTCATCTCTCTCGGCTTGTAGAGCTGAGAGATCTTCTTCTAAGCTAGGTAAATTTGCTGCGTTCTGGAATTGAAAGAAGCAGTGTTCTAGCATGAACTCCGGTGATATGCCCTCAACCCTAATCAGATTTAGAATCATGTTGTAACCAAGGTAAAACGCAGAATTAAGCTTGTCTTGTTGTCCTCGTACGATTTCCTTAGCTTGCGGCGATTCCATCTTGTCGTTTATCATCATAATGACTACACCTCTTTCATCAAGACCACGTCTTCCAGCACGGCCAGACATTTGAATGAATTCTGATGGCGTAAGGTACCGCATAGATGTACCGTCGAACTTCTCTACACTCGTGAAGACAACCGTCTTAGCTGGCATATTTAGACCAATAGAGAACGTCTCGGTAGCGAAAAGGACCTTGATCAAGTTTTCCTGAAACAAAATCTCGATAGTCTCCTTCAAGATGGGTAGTAATCCAGAATGATGAACTCCAATACCACGACGAAGAAGTGGTAATATATGCTGTACCTGAGGCAATTGTTTGTCTTCGTCCGATAAAGACTCAATCGCACTCTCGAAGACCTTCGACACCATAGCTTTCTCGGAATCGTCGTTGAAAGCCATTGTACTCATCTGCAATGCATATGCCTCGCACTCTCTTTTGCTAAAGCTGAATACAATAACAGGGTTATAGTGCTTCAGCATAATCATCCGCACGATCTTATAGATATCGGATCCCTCTTTATTACCTCCTTTATTGGTCTTTTTATTCTTTCCGTGTCCTTTTTGTTTAGCATTTATATCTCCCGGATCTGCCCCCTTCTTCTCTTCTATCGACACCATCGCCTTTTGAAAGTTATCCTCCCGAAAGTTGCCGTTCTCATCAACAACTAGGTAGATACCATCTGCTCCGGCAGGGAAAAAATAGTGCTGTAACGGCGTTGGACGGAAATCCGTGTATACAATGTGACAAGGCTGATGATGTATTTTCGTGATCCATTCGGCGAATTGCATGGCATTGGGAATGGTTGCGGACAGGAAGACATATCTAACTTTATCTGGCAGCAAGATAATTGTCTCTTCCCAGACGACACCTCTAGACTTGTCTCTCATGTAATGAATTTCATCGAATACCACCCACTGGACTTCTCGCATGATTTCGGAACCTCGATACAACATAGATCGAAGAATTTCAGTCGTCATAACCAAACAAGTTGCGGTTGGATTGATTGTAACATCACCCGTCATAAGACCAACATCGCCAAACTCTGCTGCAAACTCTCGGTATTTCTGGTTACTCAGCGCCTTAATTGGACTGGTGTAGATAACCCTTTGGTTGTTCTTCAAGCTCTGAGCAATCGCATATTCGGCGACAACAGTCTTTCCAGCGCTAGTATGTGCCGACACCAACACACTCTCCTCTCTTTCAATTGATGCGATGGACACTTTCTGGAAGGGATCCAGCTCAAAGGGCCATACCCGTGCCGGATTTTCAGGAGACTTGTGTTCTGATATGGGGACGTAGTTGTAACCTGGAGGAAGAGAAACTTGATGCTGGATGTTATGTTGAAGCAGTAAAGATCCCTCCTGCTTGACAGCTTGCAGACCGCTTGATTGAGCGACTTCTCTCGATTGCGCCGTTTCGAAAGTATCTGTAACCACGGGCTCCTCTTCTTGTTCTTTGCGCCTCCTCTTTGCATCTCTTTCAGCGGTTGCAGCACCGTCTTCCGACTCGGCCAATTCCTCCGACTCCTCTGGAGTAGCAACCGGCTCTTCATCTTGCAGCTGCGCGTCTCCATCTTCCGTCTCTTGTGGTTCCTCCGGCACCTCTACTGCATCCTTAATATCTCCATTCAAACTCCTCTTCTTGCTCTTGTCCTTCTGTTTCTTGTCTTTCTTTGGTTTGACTAGCCGGGGAGCTTGAGGCTTGTCATCAAATACATCAAACAGCCCCTCATCCATTTTCGGCGACGACTCTCGAGTCGAGGACGTCTATGAGCAAAAAGGATATCGGGAGCAAAGAGACTTCCGACCGATGACAAAAAAGAAATCGATTAGGAACTTTATCAACCGAGCAACACCCAAAAATTTACAAGGGTACTTGACAAAGAGAACCCGGCGAAAAGTTTAACCGAGAAAGTTGGTGTGTGTGTGTTGCATTAACTTATTAGGCTTGGTACGGAAACGAGAAAGAGAGCTCGCTCGCTCACTCAAAATCGAACGACACATCCTCATTTTCCACTCTCTATCAACAACCCTCCCCCCCCCTCGACGTCCAATTCCCTCAAAGGCAAGCTTTCCCCCCTCAATTGCTTTTTCAATTCCCAAAAAAGGGGAGGCTTACCATTGAATTAAATATTCCAGATGCTATCTCGAGCTGCAGTTCGCGCTTCCTCCACGGCCTCGGTGGTCGCCCGCCGCGGCTTCCACTCCACCCGAACTCAAATGTCATCCCCATACCACTACCCCGAAGGACCACGAAGCAACCTTCCCTTCAACCCGCTCGCGAGAGGGTTTGGGATTAAATACTGGACCGTGATGTTTCTTGGTATGCTAGAATGAAATCCAATCCCCGATTCGGGTCTTTTGTCGCAGGACAGGCCTTCATGACAAGATAATCAGCTGACTGGAGGTTTTTTTTTAAATCTAGGCTTCACGGCTCCGGTTGGCATCGCCATGTGGCAGACATTGAAGGAGAAATGAACTCGAAATATTACCAGGAATGAAGTTCTAGGTTTTTTGCGGGCTCTAGAATGAGGAGGTTAGATGGGTTGTTTCTATATCAACACTTATGTACTGTACAAATTACCACACATGGCTTTTTTGTCACGATGCCTTTTTCTTCTTTTTCTTTTCGTAATTCTTAGACGTGCTTATATATGTGACACTTTGTTGTTTGGTGTGATGGATATTACTCGGCCTGGCCTGTTCATCAATCCTCAGAAGTAAATCCCTTGCATGACCACGTATAGTACTTTCCACTCCAGATCCCGATCAAACACCGAGATGCCACCAAGGTTCACACCTTAACCATTACTCTAGTATCGAATGCATGTCTATCCATCAATTGGAAATCGTAGCATCCCTCAAACTCCGATTTCATCGTCATAAGCTCGTCAATGCCCCTCTGTACTTGTTCAGGATCATTGCCATTGAGTACCTCAATCGAGGCCGTTAATATCCACTTATCCTCGGGATCAAAGGGAGTGAGGGTTTCAAAAGCAGGGAGTCTGCTGTTAATTCGCAGCGATCCATCCTGCTCTTTCTCTTGAAGCTCATCGGGTATTCGTAAATGGCGGGTTAAGCAAAACACAGCGTTACCAAGGACGAATCTATATGTCTCTTCAATGATCTCCCGAACAAACCTACCAATTGAACTGTCAGGCGTCTAATCTTTAATTAAAAACCCCCTCCTGTTAGTGACTTACTTGTGTTCCATTCCCACCAGTATCTTGCAAAGAGATTTCTCGTCCTCGATGCTTACTATAAGGCGGCTATTTACCGGTCTAGCCCCTGCGGGATCGGGAAGGTCTGTCCAGCGAAGAGTACCTAGCATGTCATCGCATACTAACTCACTATAATTCTAGAGGATTAGGAATTGAGTAGCAAGTGCAAGCAAGTCAATATGAGGAGACATACGGTCCATCATTCGCCGATCTGATTTCGGTCCCCGACACCACTGGCTGACTAAACTGGTCCCGTTGCACATCGTATAGAAGTGCAATGGTATAGGACTGCCGGACCAACTGTTCGTGAAGGTTCTTCCACAGAGGCATCTTATGCTGAGAGCCAGGGTTTCCCGGTGAGCCAAGGTTTCCCAGCAGTTTGGGATTGACGCCGGGGAGATTGCGTTTCCTTGGGCCTTGCCATATCAATCGCCGGCGGATGAGAAGGTCGGGGTTCATGCCGCAGTAGCCTTGGAGGATACGTAAGGCCCGGACCTTATCATCGGGCTGGATGTAGGTGGTGAGGAATAATTCGTGCATTATTGCGTTTTAATATTTTGCTCCTAGTATAGGTCCTGTCAAACTCATGTTATTGATGGACACGTGCAAAACTATGTATAACATGGAGTAAGAGGTCGAACTTGCTAACAAGCCCCAACTTAAGCCATGCCTTGTTGAATGTTCCATACCTTTTTGCTAAGGAAACATGGAGAGAGGGGGTACAAAATATGGATTAAGGGGTTGAATGACCGGAACCAGATCCATACAATAAGCGTGTTGTTTCGCAGAGAGAGCTTCCGTCAGGTTACCATAGCATGTCTCAACAAAATAAACCTCGAGCGGGGTGTTTTCTTCCGAAAATGTTTCAACATGCGACGGCTATAGTATCAATTCCAATCCGATCAAGTCCTTGGTTATGGAAAATGCATATTGGTTGGTGAAAGATGTGTTGCTGGTCAAGACGGAGCACGTGAATCTCCTGCAGGAGTGTGAATTGATAGATCTCGATTTGACCTAATTCGCACGAGGCTGAGAAGCATCAGATGGGGTACTTCCGCAGTAAAGTAAGGCACGCACAAGGCCAGCGAATCACGAGTAACACCGGCATCGGTTCGGAGATAAGCGAGATCCCTGGGGCATCGATGCATGCTGCGAGATGGATGCACCTCGACAGGACAAGCCCAGAGGTTCGAGAGCTACAGTCCAGTAATTACATGTACGGAGTTCCGTACAAGTACTGTGTAAAGTAAAGTAGAGAAGCGGGTGACGACGCACGGGTGGAACATTTTGCACCTCCGCCCGCCGAAACCGATATCGTCTGCAGTCGAAGCTGGTGCAAATGTGCAATGCCCCCCAAATCCAGTAAGTAATTGGAGACCAAACATTTCCCCCCTCGAAGATGGAGTGATTTCTGCCCGACCAACACGCCACCAGTCCGTGGGCAATGCTGCAAAGTACTGTAGAAGAACCCAAAACGTAGCAAAGGAATGAGTTATGCAGAAGCTGGTTTTATGCCCGCGGACCACGGGTTACAGGATGGGTGTTTGTGGTGGTTGTGGTACGAGTTCGCCTCGATCGGAGCCAGCCGGCTTGAAAAACGTTCTCTCTGTCTTCGCGGGCGGTTGTGACTGTATCCCGTGAAAAGCAAAACAATCTCCACGAGAAAAAAGAGCCTTTCTACTGCCCTTTCGTCCTTCTCCAATTCCCTTTCCCCCACAAGCTCGAGTTACCCCAAATATCCGTGAATAGCTGCTGCCTCTCTTTGCACGGCCAAACCCGTGGTCTTTAGTGGTCGTGCGTGCCCCCAATCAGACATCAATCGCTACTTACAGTCCGTCCATCCGGCGCGCACGCTATCACAAGCTACGTTCTGACCTGGCAAAAAAGTCCTTTTTCCGTCCTTTTCCCCCCCNCCATCTTTCGGTGGTCGGCACAATCTCGCGTGCATTTCTCAAGTGCTGTCGTGCTTTCGTGCTTGGGTCTTTTATCAGTAAACAACGCACACGCACGCATACACAAGTGCGCCCACTACTGTGTACAGCGACCTCTGGAGCATAAATTCGACGCCCTTCCCTTCAAATCCAGAGGCCGGTTGTGGAAGTTTTTTCAATAAGTTAGGGTCGTCACAGCAGCGTTGATTTACTAGCGATACCTTGGTTGGTCACCTCTAGTAACATACCTGCCTCAATCTTTATCATCACCCCAAAAAGAAAAAACGATGTTTGCGACTCGCGCCCTTCGACAGGCTGCTCACGCCGAGCGTACCCCAATGATTAAGTTCTTGGGCAAGCGCCAGCTTCCATGTAAGCTTCTTCTTCACCTTTTCTCACTTTTCATCGTAGCAAAAGAAAAATCTCTCTAACATCACTATCAAATCCCCAGCTTCCGTCGACCACACCCCTCACCCCCACCCAGCATCTCCAACACACCAGGTCCCCAAGGACTTCCAGCAATCCTCATCCACCTCCTTCTCCTCCTACAGACAACAAGCCCAACAACATGGTCCCTTGGCTCGAAGCGTAGCCCGCAGCAATGCCGGAATTGGCGCGGCTTCCGGCCATCTGCTTGGCCCCGTGGACCCTAGCAAGGGTGTGTACTTCGACCGCAACGAACTGCCAGCCCGATTCCGACGCACTCCCCTCGAAATGGCTGAGATCGATGCCATTGAGACCGGCGGCGCTACTTTAGTTTGCTGAAGCAACTACTATTATATTTTTTTTAAAAGAAATGCGAACCCGTGTATGAAATGTAACAACAGGTCGAGGTTCTTTTTTGTGAAATGATACCAAAATAGACTTGGGCTTGCTTCTTCTATCTCTTATTGTTTTCGCATGAATTTGGGCGGGGGTGGTCAATGATTTGTGCTGAAATATAATTTACTTTGTGAAGAGAAATTGGGTGTGCGCAGCAAATGCTGGATTCTTTTGGCATTGGACGAGTTATGGAAGAGTATTGAAGACACGATGTTCTACTGAGGACGAGACTGGACGAGATTGGTTGCCACGCTTTTTTTTCTCGATATCTGGATATCTGTTGCAGCTCTCCTCGACACATGAGATGTCTTCTCTTTTTGCTTTCTCCGGCAGGCATTGTCTGTAACTACTATGCATAGTTATTACCAATATAAAAAAATCCCCCTCAAATCTATACTCTCAGTGATATCATGCAATAATTGAGCAATTGTGCATAATCCTTGACTAGACCTGTAGTTTGTAGATGACATCGTTAAGAGCACGTGCAATATTCCCCATGTAGCAAGCATCGTGAAGGGGTGTCCTTAACTATTCCGATTATTGGTGGAGATGCTCAGAGACAACAGCCGGCCGACGAGGCTGCATCCAGGGTTTGCTATTATTACCCGGGATCTCGAACCAAAGATACGTCGCCTCTCAAACCAACCAAGGCTCAGCCCTTCATACTAAAAGTCCTCTCCTTCAGAAACCCCCAGCAAATTTAAACCCCAAAAGTCATTGACCAATAAACACCAGAGACACAGAAATGTGAGATGGCTCAGAATGTTAAGCAGGAGGAATTCGAACACATCGAGATCCATGAGAAAGACCAGGCGGGAAATATAGTTGCCACTTACATCTCAAGCGGAACAAGACATTCTTCCAAAAACAAAAAGAAGAGGGTCTTTGATTCGGATACTCTACAGAATAGGATAGACGTCATTGTAAGCTACCCAATTCCAAATTTATTTGCATTTTTCTTCTTCTTTCTAGTTATATTTATAAAAACTAATTCGTGTTCCCAGGTTCCCAAAAATACAAATAGTTATGCAAAGAGTCTCTTGGATGCTTTCCTTCCAGCTGGGTATCCGCATAGTGTGACGAAGGACTACCTTGAGTATGTTTTATTTTTATTTCTCCCTCCTTCTATTGTAGACAACTATGTATTGCGGTGATGAGAGACGCAGACCTAACGAAGCTAGCAGATATCAAATATATGTGAGATTTCCCTCTGCAATTTTGTTTCCTGAGAAGGTAGGATTAATTGTGAAGAAAGGATTCATTACAAGCCTTCTCGAGCTCCATTGCTGGACTTCTTTCCTCGAGGGCTGTTCTAGAAGGTAAGTTTCATTTTTTCCCGTTTGTCAAATCTTTGTCTTTTATTTTCAACCCCCCTTTCCTACTATTATTTAACGTTTAGACTTTATGCAATTGCTAAATTATCTCCCTGATCGGTCCACTACAAGACGGTTAAATTCTTCAAAACTTCAGGAGTAACATTACTAAGTGTCTCCCCATCCGTATAGGAATCGGTGTCGGTGACCAGCATGCTTCTCCAACAGCAGCTCTCCTCCTGTCCGTCCTGCAAGAGTCCATGGGTCGTGTAGCCACGATACTCTTTGCCCACAGACTTGGCACAGCTTTGGAACCAGAATGCAAAATGTACCGCTTAGCTGCTGATATATTCAATGACTCGGCCATGGTCCTTGACTGCCTCTCCCCAGCTTTACCAAAGGTGGCGAGAGTGCTATTTCTGAGCCTATCTAGTGTACTAAGATCTCTATGCGGTGTAGCAGCAGGAAGTTCAAAGGCATCTTTAAGCGCGCACTTTGCTACTAAGGGGAATCTTGGGGAATTAAACGCTGTAGGGATCTACCTCTTTGCCTCCTTTGCTGATCATAAGATAGCAACTAATAGATCCTAGAAAGATTCATCTCAAGAAACTGTTATTTCACTCATGGGAATGCTGGTTGGTACTGTAGTTGTGTCACATATTTCCTCCCAGTGGGCCACCTGGATAGCAATGATTCTGCTCCTAGGTATCCATATCGGTACCAATTACATGGCAGTCAGGGCGGTCTCCATGCGTACCTTGAACAGACAACGCGCAAATATTCTTTTCTCGCACTACCTCTCTCAATTCGCAAACGTGGAGAAAGTGACAGAACAAGATCTAAAGTCGAAAGTAACTATTCTCACACCGGAGCAAGTATCTCTACGAGAGCGGATTTTTGAGAGAGATGGAATTCTTAGATGGAATGGATGCAAAGCGCTAGGATATTGCCAACTAGGCACCTCGTTTCAAGCCCTGCTCGACCTTTTCGATGAGCGAGACCCTTCGACTGGAAGTTATAGAAAGCTCTCCACCTCCAAGGTGAAAAGAATCTTAGCATTATACCGCTCGCAAGGTTATATTCTATGGTATAATCGGAAGCGAACGACTTTTTTAATAATCCTTAAGGATACCTCCAATATTGAAGATCAGCTCAGAGCTTGGATGCATGCTTTGTATGCATCTAGATACATTCGACAAGAGGATGATGACGAGTCTCTTCTCGAAACCTTTAGCCGTACCATGGGCCATATGGCTCAGATCTTTGACTCCCACGGAGATAATGACAACAAGAAAGATTTCTTTAGAAGTTTGGAAGAGAGCGGATGGGATGTTACAACAGGGGCTATGGAAACGTCTCCAGGCACGAGAGTAGATTTACCTAAAATTTAGAATCATACTACTTGGCATCAAACAAGAACAGCCTGACAGTTTCGAATCAGTCTTGCTGCGATGCTTGACACGGAACCCAAGCTTGAACCCATCTTTCGGAGAGTTTTGAAGGTCTCAGATCGGAAAACTTCACCGTTTCTTTCGTACTGAGCACAAATCTGTACGGAATTTCTGATACTCGGCATTTAGCATGCATAAGTTGTGTGTTGCCTGATGAGCATCTTGGACAATCCAGAATGTACTATTCGTAACATCAATACTGATAACCAAGTTTGTTTTCTTGACACTGTTGGATGCATTTGAATCATAGAGCTGAATGCAAGAATGGTCACCCTTTTATGCTTTAATAATACTTTCTAAAGCTCTAATTTTATTACCTCGACTGAAGGACTTCACCGAAACATAATATGACGAATGCAATGATCGAGAAAGTTAATAGCTTCCAAGACACTACACTTCCAATCGATTAATTGGATATACATGCCTGAACTATAACTCCTGGTCCATTTTGTCAGCTTAAAATTGAGAATTATAAACACAAGAGGCTGTTTGGGAGGTTGATGCTATAGTATCATCAATGCCAGAATACATGATACAAATAAATATATCTGAAGCGGCGATTCGAACAAAATGCCCCTATCAATCTCATCCCGTACGCCCAGCCAAAAGAATACATACACGCATACATACACATAATATATTACAAGCCCACACCCCACCCCACCTTATTATACAAGGAACTCTCCCAAAAAATCATACAATCCCCAACAATTTAGCCCCTCTAGTCTTCCATCCTTCCCAGGTATTCAATTTCGGCCGCACATCGAGATAGAAATTCAACTTGCCACTCCCATCGCTCTTCCCGGAGTAGAAATCAATGATATATTCGATTTTAGTCCCGCATCTGTCTACGACCCAATCATGTCTGTCAAATGGAGCGGTATACCCGAGAAGAGTGTTTATCCTGGCTTTTGGAGACATTGAGGATGAGAGTCCGAGGAATGAGTGTAATCGAGGGCCGCCGCATCTGTTAAAAGAGGAAGGTGGAAATTAGTATTTAATTCAATTCAGGAAAAGAGTTAAATACGCAAGGGAGAAAAAGGGTAGAGAAAGAAGAAGAAAAGAAAGAGCATACTTCTCAGACCCCCAAGGCCGTTCCCATTCCTTAATCTCCTTCCACGCCCTCTCATTGACGGCATTATGGATCGGCACAATCGTCTTCATGTCCTTCACATCGCTCTCGTATCCCTTCCGCTTCATGGCCTCGAAGAACATCTTCTCGCTCGGGTAGATCCAATTCCCGCCCTCGCTGACTTCGCTTTCTTTCTCGCCGTTCGCGGGCTTGGAGGCATTGGATACGTCTACTGCTGAAGCTCGGGGAATCGATGAGACTTCGCGGTCTAGACCTAAGGAATTTGAGGGGGGTGCTCGAGATGCTGATGGTGGTTGTGATGATGATGGTGATGATGATGATAACCACGAAAACCATCCTCCCCCTCCTCCTGCTTTGGGGGGTTGCGGTAGTGCTGGCGATGGTGTCTGATCGACAGTGCTGGAGTCACAACCAGGTCCTGAAGTCGAAGGAGCTGGTGCTGCTGCCGCTACTGCGTCTACTGGAATGCCGGGGAAGACGGGTTTCGAGCGGTTGGATTTGAGCCAGGCTTCTCGAGTGGCAGGGTCGACGGGACACTTATCCACCGGAGCGCTCTCTTCCTTAGCCATTTTCGTTGGCTGGGGTATTTCGGCTCCCAGGCTCACTGCCAAATTGAAGATATTCAGATTTTGTCGAGAGGGTTTGGATCTGCACGTTTCAATTAAATTTTGGTGGAAAGTCTTGATTAAGTTCTGCAAGGGCAATCCGAGCCGAGCCGACCGCGCACATGGCGCCGATTGGACGACGCTGACCGCCCTTGAAACTTACCCGTGAAAACCTCCCAGCTTCGAGCTAGTTTTGTGTGCCAACAACCCCTCCTCGGTCTCTCTGTTTTTGTTGTCTGCCATTTACACCTTTGAATTGCAATCACAAAAGCCACTTCTAGAAATACCACAGAAGTGGTGATTGCTTTCAAAGGGAACCCCAAAACAAAAACACAATGGCAGACACGAAAATCTACCAAGCAAGCACCACCGCGCCCGTCAACATCGCAGTAGTAAAGTAAGTCCTCAAAAAAGGGGGGAGCATAAAATNCCCCCCCTTTTTCTACCCCGCCATTTCCATCCAAACTTCTCCTCCTCCTTAAGCTAACAACATCAACCATCCAAGATACTGGGGCAAGCGCGATCCAAAGCTCAACCTCCCAACCAACTCCTCCATCTCCGTCACCCTCTCCCAATCCGACCTCCGCACTCACACAACCGCCTCCTGCTCCTCAACCTACCCCGCGTCAACCGACACCCTCCTCATAAACTCCACTCTCCAAGATGTATCCAGCGCCCGCACCCAAGCCTGTTTCCGCGAACTACGCTCCCTCCGCGCCGCTCTCGAACACCAGAACCCTTCCCTCCCCAAGCTCTCCACTCTCCCCCTCCGCATCGTCTCAGAGAACAACTTCCCCACCGCCGCTGGCCTCGCCTCTTCCGCAGCAGGCTTCGCAGCTCTCGTCCGAGCCATAGCCGATCTCTACGAACTACCCTCGAGTCCGACGGATCTATCCCGGATAGCTCGCCAAGGCAGCGGAAGCGCATGTCGCTCGTTATTCGGCGGATACGTAGCATGGCAGATGGGCAGCAAGGCGGACGGATCCGACAGCGTCGCGGTGGAAGTCGCGCCACAGAGCCACTGGCCCGAGATGCGCGAGCTAAGAGACGAGAATTAGCTTTCCTGGGAGATGAATAGAGGCACTCAAAATAGATGAACGTGAAAATTTCTCCAGACGGTTATAATTCTGGTTGTTGGAGTCTGAGACGAACGAGGAGCAAAAGAAGATGAGGAGAAAAGGGGTGGGAGTTCGGTATCCATTGTCACGCGACAAGGTTCCTGAACGGGCTTTGTATAAAATATAGGGATAGACGCCGGGTTTTCTTGGTCTAACTGACCGAAGTTTTTCCATTCTGTTGTACACGAAGGCATTGGGAATGTACTTGGACCGCGGCGTTTCCAGCTCAGCATCATGTAGCATTTATGTATAAAAAAGCATCTTGTGTTACTACTACTACCACACTCTTCATATACAAACTGTTAAACCTGTCACAATGTTCTTCCTCTCCAACAATTTAATAATGATTAGTTAACTAACCGGCAATTCATGTCATGGGTGCCTAGAAATTGAAATAAGTTATCTTTCCAAGAGGACCACCAATACAACAATCAAAACTTCAAAATATCAAGTGTGACAAGAAATATAAACGTACGAAGTAACAAATCAATTGTCTTCGAATTGGATTATTAAAAAATACCCATTAAGGTCATATCTGCCCCTTCTTATCCATGTTTATTAGCCCATTTTTATCTTTTCCGTTGTTCCCATTACCAGTATTCCATTTCACAGAAAGGAACAACAAGAGACAAGCACGTAAATTTCATGCTCTCTCAAATCCCGAAATAAGAAAGAAAGAAAGAAAAAAGGAAAAAAACCCAAGACCATTTACAACTCCAGCTTCTCCCTATCTTTAACGCCAGGCACCACCCTCCAACACCATCCACACCAATTTCTAGCCCTGCCATCAACCTCCCTAACCAAAAACCGTCCAACCTGCCTTTCGTCTTCAAATTCGGGAACACAGGCGCCGACTCTGACCATCCTAACCAGTTTCTTCTTGACCACGCCTCCAATACCCTCAATCTCATGTCTTTCATAGCCAGGTCCCATGCTTCCGCTCCCAACACTACCAGGGCTAGAAGAAGGGGAAATGCTCTCTCGCGCATCCTCAGCGTCGCAATCAATTTCCTGCTCGACTTCTCTCGCTGCTAGACAGTCACCTTCACGACCGCATTCTACGCCGCGGTTGCCTTCTCCGATGCCTACACCTAAACCACCAAGGGAGGGCAAATAGCGTGTCCGCCATTTCCAGATTCCTTGATATTGGGAGTCGGAGCTGCGAAGGCTACGACCGCATGGCTGACAGAGCCAGACTCCTTCAGAGGAGGCACAGTGGCAGACGGATTGTTTCAATATCTCTGGTTGCATAGGTGGTACACAGACTGGACTCGGCGATCTTGAGCCGTGATTTTGGTATCCATGGGAGTGCGGTACAGTGAGAGCCTCGAGAGAGGAGCGAGAACAGGTCTTGCAGAGACGGCGGTAGCGTTGTTGGAGGAGCACAGGAGCTGGAGGTTTGATTGCACAATTCTAGCAAGAGTGTTAGACTCCGGATATCTAAACTAAGTCCCATACAGCACCACCTCGCTGCTTTCCAAGGAGATATACCAGGCGTAAAACATATGGAGAAACGTGAAAGAAACACATACCCTGCAAACCACTCTTTTGCACCGTCTACATCCACCAACCAAATCCCTCGCGCACTGTCCAGCCTTTCCGGTAGTATTACCACCTCTCCCAACTTCAACGAAGTACCAATCCGCCGCCCTGGCCCTGTATCGAAACGTATGCTCTGGATCCGGGACCACATCTTCATTCGAGCAGTGAAGCGTGGATTGTATCAATCGAGAGCGGAACTGCAGCAAGTTTTCCCGGACTTGACGACAGGTGCGTGAAAGTGCATCGAGGGTATTGAGATCGATATTAGAAGCTATGACTTTGATAATTCTAGTAAACAACAAAAAATATAACGTTAGCAGAGGTTTTGGAATTTCTCAGGTTAGGACATTCTAATAAGAGATTTGAATTTTGGTTGAAAGATCTTTTGGGATTTCAAAAGACAAGAGATAACATACGGATAACATCCTAGAGCTTCGGTCATAGTATTCTTGTTAGGGTTAGGCCTCTCAATCAGTAGCCCATGTGGACCAGCTCTCTCGCCCTTCAAACTAGAAATCCTTACAGCATGTGGAAATTCAAGGTTGTTCCAGTGATGTACAGGGGTTACGATCTTGTTTGCTTTGGTGGATTCTACTGCAGGAGGATGTAAGCCCTGTCCCGGCTGCTCTGGCGGATCAACACAGTCTGTGTCATCCTCGAGATCCAGAAATACCGCCATTGTAGCTTCGGTGAATCCACGGTTAGGCCTCTATAGTTCTTTTGCGTAGGACGGGATGTGTATGATATTGTGTAACGTATTTGTCCGAGAAAATCCCAACCAAGTCGTTTACTCTACGCGTTGTCCTGCGTCCGAAGAACTTTTCGGGAAGGGTTGCTAAAGTCGAACTTTGAACTCGAGCAGGAATGCGGAAATCCTATAACGCCAATACGCCCTGCGACAACGATGCTGATAACGACGGCGATGACGCAGCAGGAACCGAAAAAAGAGACGAAACGAAACTGGAGAAATAGTAGAGAGAACGGGATTCTATGAGGCGGCCCATTGAAATGCCTCACACTGAGGGAGCCCTTGTTGGCCTGGGGTAATTATTAATATTTTGTTGAAGGAGGTATTCCGAAACGATGCGCGTAACGATCCTGGGGGACTTTTGAGGTTCCAATTGTCTTGCCGTGGTTCTAAGTGGCTCAGTACAGTCTTCGGGGTCGAGAACGTTCTAGGGACGTAGCTTCATGCCGCCCGTTGAGAAAAGGTTGGAAGCTTTTAGCAATACAGGAGGTTAAGAAAGACCAGGGCAATAGATAGATATAGAAACGAGGTAAAGGGGAGAGCTAGAGTACCATCAATCCATGTATTAATAGCGCAAGAATAACAGCACTGACATCAAGCATGGCGGGTGTGACGGTGAACAGGAAGTCAGTTAGTGCAGTTAGTTCACTGTAGGGTGAGTGAGTGAGTGAGTTGTGTGGGACACGCTTGCTGCTGACCCGCCCCATTACCGACGCCGCCAGTTCCAGGCTCAGGCTCAGGCCGCCCCACCACGCGTGGCCTGTTCCCAGCAACTCGCCGGCAATCTGGATCTCATTAATCAAATTACCCCTCATCCAACCCCTCAGCCCTGAGACCCCTTCGTGGACCAAAGAAAAATACCTTCGTGGTCATGAGTGTGAAAATTTTCATTCCTCTTCCAGAACGACGGAGCAAAGTGAGCAAAGTGAGATGAGCGAAGCTTGTCTCGTCCTCACTTTTCTAGAATTGAATTGATGCAAGTCCAGGTTGCAGGTTGCAGCGAGTGGATTCTCCGCGCACACACTGCAGTACTTCACGTACTTACGGACGGGTACAGCACCCAAGTACGTTCCTAAATCGCTGAATTGGAGAAGAGAGTTAATTACGTTATTGGTATCCGACTTGGCAATCCACGCAATAATCAGGTACCACGTCACTATTTCCGGCTCAAGGAACAATAATTAACCTACACGGAATATGCACGGTGTGAGGAGGTGAGAAGGTAAGAAGCCGACAGCCCCATACGCCGCGCTGGAATAGCTCCCGTGTGGTTGCAAGAATCGGGATTTACGGTGAGTCTGCTCATGTGGTCTTCTCAACAACGAGCACGTGTATAATCAGGTAGATGACAACAGATTCGAACAAACTATTCTGCCGAATATGTGCCTATTAAAAAAGGAAAGAAATGCAGACACAACAGCTATTAAACAAAAACCGTATCCATAATGCTGCGTACATTCTCAGGCCCCCTAGCTTTTCATTCCGGCACACAAATGACTCCAATTTTTTGGGGTTAAAATTCCCTTCTGACGCTCTCCTTCCCCACAATAGACTAGGAGAAAGTCTAATGGAACTGGTCCTCCGTGACTCCCTTACCCATCGCGCTAGTAGAGCTAACACCGCCCTGCACCATCTTCAATAGCTCATCCACGTAGTTCGCTCCGCTCCACTTCTGATGCTTCACCACATCAACACCATTATCTATCTCTGGCTCCTGTACTAGCTCGCCGTATGCCCGCATTCCCTGCTGGCTATAGGCTTTGGCAAACTGGTTAGAGATGAGCGCGGTGGTGTGTAAGCCGGCAAGCGTGATGAATTGCCAGCAGTATCCGAGTTTGCTGAGGCGGGCAATATATGTCTCTTGTTCCGCGCGAGGCATGGCGGTCTTCCAGTTGAAGGAAGGCGAGAGGTTGTATGCAAGTCTAAATGCGCAGATTAGCCTACCAGTACAGAAAAGATATTTGGAGATTTGAAGATAAATGTACTTACTTTTGCTCTGGCCAGACGGCGTGCACACCTTCAGCAAATTCCTTTGCTTGTGCGTAATCAGGTAGCTTGCTCTCCATCCAGATAGCGTCCGCATACGGAGCATATGCAATAGCTCTGTTGATAGCACATTGGCATCCGCCCTTGAGCCTGTAATAACCCTCTCGGGTTCGGGGCGCATCCCAGTCGAAGTAGATATCTACGCCAGTAATGCCCTTGGCAATCGCCCTCGCCTCTGCATTACTCTTACCCTTAACATCATTCAAGAACTTAGCAGTAATTGCCTTTTTGTTCTGGAATGAGCCGGCATTGATAGTATCCACGACGGCTTCTTCGAACAACTTCAGGCCAGCTTGAGCCGTCCATTGATCCTCGATTGCTTGCAGTTCTTGACCGCTCTTACCTGCTTTTTCGGCGGCGATCATAAGGTCGTTGAGCGGTTGGATGGATGGGTTTGTGGAGCCGACGATGTATGCATGGTCACGAGGATCAATAGTGGTGGTAATGAGTGTGGCAGCCTCAGCATCGGTTCGAGCGATAGCGAGGAGGTCAGTCCCTGAAGACGTGTTAGAGAGCGGCATCCAGCAGAAATGTCTTCGAAAAAATCATACCCATAATATCAGCCTGGGCACGAATAGCAACTAGTCGGTTAATATGTTCACTGATAGGGACCAAGACCTTTCCGGCCATGTGTCCACACTTCTTCGTTCCTGGAGCCTGATCCTCAATGTGAATCCCAGCAGCACCCTTCTCAACGAAGAGTTTGGTGAGCTTCATCACAGCAGTTAAACCACCATGTCCAGTATCGGCATCCGCAATAATAGGTCGGAGATAATCGATGTTGGCGAGTTTGCTTCGAGCCTCTCTCGACTTAGTTGTAACTCGTTCTTCACGTTGTTTACGGTCGTGAAACAATTGGGCCATGAAGAGGTGCTGGACTTTGTTTGGAACAGTAGTCTAATTGGTGGATTAGCAAATATATCACTATGCTTTACTCCCAAATGAATTTCTGAATCACTTACATATGGGTAATCTGCTAGATCCGGTCCAGGTTCGTCTGACGCAGAAGCAGTTGACGATGATTGCCATCCAGAAACATAGACGGTATCAAGATATTTGGCCATCTGGGTTACCATTGTCGGTTCTAAACACCCGTAGGTGTAACTCGCATCCTTGTTCTGTGTTGGGATGGAAGATTAGTAACCAATTTCCCCAAGAAAAGCGTCCAGTGGGGGAAAGCAATGGAGAAGGAAGAATTACCTTGAACCTATTCTCAAGGATATTCCAGAGCTTTTTCGATTGGGCATTGCTAGGATATTCAACCTTCAAGTTACCTCTCTTTGCCACAATCTGCTCCGCCGTGAATGGTCTCTTGGTGTATCTCCATCTTGAGTCACTCCACCATTTCTTTACAGCTTCTACCTCTTGGAGGTATAACTGTTCTTCCTTCTCAGGATCCACAGCGTTGTTCAACATGTTGTTTGCAGCCATGATTATGGTTAGTATGATAGAGTGGCGATGGTCTGATTTTGTAAAATTTCTATGATACCCAATTGACTTGTCAATATAGATAATCCGTTCTCCTCCTTATCTACTGGTATGTAGAAAGCAGGTCAAAGCTGGTGTCACTTATTTGGGAGGGTTAACACTCGAGCAGAATATCTTTCGATATGACTCTTAGTGAGGGACGGAGGAACAGATGACCAAACAGAGATCGAGTCCAACAGAAACGACGATCAACAATGTCAACACTTGGTGAGCTTAAAGAAGATAGAAGAAAAGAGGAGAAGAAGAAAGAGAGGAAAGAAGATAAAAGTAGAAGGATAGAGTCATAAGTATAACGGTAGCAAGACCAAACCAACCAAACACCCCCATGCACCCGGACCCGGTAGTAGAACGGAGGACATCGGACTAGCGGGGCTGGAAGCACCCAAAACAAACGGCTATTGCAGGAGCAGCCCCGGATTGCTCCAAGAAAAACCAGTAGCAAGCACACTTCACCTCGGGACATAATCAGCCAGGCGTGCAAGGCGGGCAATCAGAGCTATTTGCAGCTGTGAAGGGGAGCGAGGTCTGGCAGGCGACTTGCTCGGCTCAAAGGGACCATCCCGTACGAATGCCGTGATTGGCTGGAGCCAGGCGAGGGTATGACGAAATGGGGTTGGCAAAGACGTCCCTTTCGTACCAAACAATGGAATCTCATATGAGGTGATGAAAAGAAACACGGGTATCTGTTTCGAGAAAGAAAAAAAGAAAAATCACTCCATCCAACAGCATTAGGATTATTCTACAGGAAAGGGATTTCTTCTCCTCCTCTTTGGCACCATAATCAATATTCTCCATCTCCAGAGACATCACACCAAAAGAGGCTCACATAGCTTCAACCGCGCACATGCAAAATAACTAGAGAACACAGCACGTGAAACCTAATCCACGACCCAGCCACCGAATGTTGCCGTCATGCGCGTGTTCGTGTTGTAATCAAAACCTTCCCGCACACTTTTCTCATGAAAAAAATTCCATACAATCAAACCAACAACTACCAAACAGCTAGCATGTGAAAAATGACAAGTTCCCAAAACGTACAAAAAGTGTAAACCTCCATCATATGATTCTCTTTAAAACAGGCTTTTTTGTACGGAAGTACTGTACTCTTATTATCATTTTTCATACTTGGAGATCAGCTCATGTAGAGAATTAAAAGGCCAATCACATATTATTCTATTACCACAAAAGTTCGGCATCTTCATGCCTCGGCTTTCTTAGAATTTCCCTCCTTTATCGCTGATCCCCCCTTGTTATCGGGTTGTACCTTTGTATCGTTTTATTGAGCTAGGCACCAAGGCATCGTCGACCCCGCTGATTCCGTCATGACCCGAGGATGGCCATTGTCCACTTGCAAATCTTCCACACAGTATTCCGTGGCATCCTCGTGCTGGAATTGTACATAGCCTTTTATTATTGGGTCGTCTAAAGCACTAGTAATTTAGTGGCTTGGCGATTTTAATGCCTTTCCAAGCGCTCCCCAACCCTAAAAATATAAAATTAACAATAAAGATCCAAGTACTCTGTACAACGTAAATATAATGTTATGAAAACGTGAATACAATTAATTTATTTAGAAAAGAAAGAAAAAAGTTTGATTTTGTTTATAATTATACCTTTAAAGTTTTATCTTTTTTAAAAAAAACAATTCCAAAAAAAGAAGGGAAGTGAACAGAGTGGGCTACATATTTTGTTAACTCGTGTTACTGTGATAAATAAGTGATAATTGAACATACACTCGAACCCACGCCTACATTCTGTTAGATACTTCATTCAAACTTAATTGGATTTTTTTTCTCACCACTTTCGTGACCAGGAAATGTTGTTAAGATAAACCTTAACCTGGCGCCATAACCTATAACTTGTTAGTCATAGGACCGTAAGTAGTTACTTAGAATTGCATACCAGCTCGGCCATCTGTCCTTTGTTGGTTTGCAGAGGGCGGCCTTGTAAGGGTTTTCATTCTTTCTCGCAAGTGAACAGTTATTTGATTTTGTTCTTTTCTGTTGATTGCTGGCAGCTTTCGCTATGCTTTATAGTCAAAGCACCAGAAACCTTGATTTTAATACGAACGGTTATCACGGACTCGCAAGTCTGGAATTTCAACTGTTGTGGGTTCGCAGGCGTACGCTCTTAGAGTAATGCACATTAGAAATAATACAGCGATATACACATAATGACTTGTCTTTCCGGCCAGGCTACAGTTAAATTGCCACTGCACTTGAAGTCTTAGACGAGGCTGAGCATTTGTCAGTGGTGATTTTATCTACTGTGTGTCTATCTGTGGTCAAAGTTTATGCCTGGGCCGTTTATGCAGGTACTCGTGGTACTGTACTATGGGTGACTATCAGTGATGACGAAAGCTTGATTGAATTTTTGTTTCGTAGAGTGCAACTATCTAGTTCATCACTTCAATTGCATGCACACTTAGCACCTATATCTACTAGGGAAATCTTCTCTATTATCTAGGAAGTCTGAAACGGGGGAAATATTAGTATGCAACCTTAGCATTCCCATTAAAAGCTAAGCTGAACTTAGTTACACGTCTCAATAACTCTCTCCCTCTCTCTTCTTGTGGACCTCCACCTATCTCTGCTCGCCTCTTGACCCAAATCATACAATTTCAAGAGCAAGATAATCCGAATAATCCCCCCGTGTCCACCGGAGGAAACATCCCGTAGCCTAGTATCTGTACACTTGTTGNAAAAAGCTCTATGCTAGGTCCTAAATTTAGGGGAAGCTAAAAAGATATTATGCCATGCCAACGTAGGAACAAAAGCAACCCGTGATTAAAAGAAAATTAAAGAGGATCGAATATCTCCTTTTGTGCAGGTCGAGAGTTTGACAACAGGGGAAAAAAGTAAAGAGGGAACCATTCGAGAAGGCGCCTTTAAATGCAGAAGGACCACCGTCACCTCTATTCATCAATGCAAACTAGTAGGCTTTCTATTTGGGTATAAGGTGCCAATCGATCCCGAAGACTGTGGGATACTGGAGGACTGTTGTCTCATCTCATCGGACGAAAAATTTCTTTAGAAAAAAAAAGAGGAAAACGGAGCGTCGCTGTAGCCATTTATCCTGGTCAATGAAGGTACACGTAATTAGATACTGAGATCTCCCAGATCTTGTATCTCTGTGGCTTTGGCGTATTGTGGATACGGAGTTAGAGTGCCCAATGCCCTTCGCATATGGGCGTTGGTGATTTGGAGTCCGTAGACGTAACTTGCGTTGACCCAACCGAATCTAAAGATTTACCTGGTTAGTGACTTTTCAACACATACAAGTATATCAGAGCACAAGCTAGCTATACTCACCCTTCCTTAGCAACGCCTTTAAAGTCCGAGCCTTGATTACCATACTCTGCATCCACACGATGAGGATCTACCGATCTAGTAACATCATATTTCTCGACAACCACTCCGTTATAATCGACGAATGCCTTGGTAATCATGAAGAGCCACTTGTACGCCAGCCTCTCTGCATCCTCAGTATAGCCGTAGCGCTGAAGACCAGTCCACGCCAGCATTTGCTGCGGGGCCCAGCCATAGGGATAGTCCCATTGTCGATTCGGTCGATCGAGGCTTATTTCACCTCGCGACTTTTCTGTACCCGATAACAAGCCACCCTCAGCCTCGAACAAGGGAATCGCAACCGAGACCAATCTCGCTGCTTGCTTTGGGGTGGCTAGACCAGCCCACATAGCCCAGAACGTAGTGCAACTCTCATAGACAGTTTGCTCCTTCTTGACGGTATCATAATCGAAGAACATACCCTTATCTTCATTCCACAAATATTTGTTCATGGCAAGTCTTCTCTGCTTTGCCCGTCTATCCCACATAGCGGATGATTGGATCTCTCCTGCTTTTAAAGCTCCTACACTGAACTCAGAGGGGATTTCGAGTCGATCATTGAAGAGATTGCGGATAGTCCGAGCAATATCAGTTTCATATTTGTATAGAAGGGAGTTAAGATCAGTGGTCGCAAGATTTGCGCAGATTCTCTCCAAACGATACGATGTATCATGACCAGACTCACGCACAGATCGGTCATGCATAAAATATTCGTCCAGCTCTGGTTCAGAGACCTGGTCATGGTTATAAGCATCGACAAATTCAGCAAAAGTCATGCCATGCTTCTTCGCGTATGGTTCAAGAATGTGAGTAAAGTGTGTTGCTTCAGTCTCCGGTGGAACTCCGAGACCTTGGGGCCTATATCGAGAGAGTCCAGTGACGGGATCAAGACGTGGTTCTGCGACCCAAACGCTATGATACTCCTTGATTGCAGCAAGAATTGAAGTTCGTAAGAAGTCTATCGCCCCTGGCTCGTGCTTGATCTTCTCGTAGACCCTAAGAGCCATGTCTGTGAGGAACGGTGGTTGAGATCGGCACAGATAGTACGATCTGGTAGCATTAAGAATCTTCCCATAATGCTCTATGCAGAAACAGAAATTCTGCACCATGGACTTTGCAAGGTGGGCTTTATCGTTTACTAGCAACCCTAGCGACTCCATATATGAGTCCCAACCGTAAAGTTCATTGAATCGTCCCCCTGGAACGACGAATGGCAAGCCATGAAGCTCCTCTTCGTCTGTTTTTGGATTTTTTATTTTTTCCATAGCAACTGCGAGCAAGCCTGGCTTATTGTTGAGTGATCTAACATACTCTGGTGTAATCTCTGCCGGCAATTGGCAGACATCTAAATTGATTTCTGGTCGGTCTCGAGCTACCTTCTTGTAGTATTCATACTGCTCTGGTGCACCAATTGGAACGTATATTCTCGGGCGTGGATCATCAGTCCAGTCTTTTGGATCTCGGCCCGCAATCTCTATGACCGAGCCATCAATTCGCCGTGTGAGACCTTCCCAAAAAGTGTCCTTGATCAATCTAGATAGCCTATTAACTGGATTTTCGTTCAGTCTAGCCTCGTCTAGGATGATTGTCTTCCTGCCATTCTCTCTAGCCATCCACAACTCTTGGAGCAGGTTTGAAAGCATATAAGTCCCACGGATATCAAATCTGTTGTATCCATTTGAGGCAGCAGTGGGCAGAGACAGAACCTATGATAAGACAAGTGAGAAGATTATTTTAAATGGTTTGATTGATGATGTTGTTTTAAATCTCACCTTTGGTCCATTATCCTCAATTGTGATTTGCATATTGTTATCGGTATCCTCCTGTCGTGCCAAACTCTCTAGGGTAGCCTCCACCTGAATAAGGAATTTTCTGGGAAGATACGGCGTCTCATCTAGTAGCAGCTATGTCAGCACCTTGTAAGAGCAGGTGGGGGTGCAGATCTCGGGGAGGAGATCACATACCATGACTACCACGTCTCACGGGATCCGTCACCCCAAATCGGGCCAGGCGGTTAGGAAGTGCAGAGCTCTGCAAAGAAGACATCTCTCGTTAGCTATTCCGTATTGTACAATATGGCTGAGCTCATACTCACGGTTGAGAATGTTCTCGTCCTGTGGGCATTCTTTGCCCTCTGGACTGCCTCCTGAGAATAGTATACAGCGGCAGCAGAGTATGGATCAATATCGTTCGACAAACCACGCTGTTTCGTCTGTTGAGTCATCTTTACACAATCTGCCGGCGCAGTTGAAACCACTGCCACAGGAAGTCGGATACAATCAGAACCTGCGGCAAGGACTCACCACCAAACTGACGATCCCTTGAGAGAAAGGGACGGCCGAAGAGAAGAGTGGAGATATGAAGGTCGTAGATACCAGTTCAGTCAGAGGGATAGGATCTTAATCTCCTCTAATGAAAAAAACCCGATCACGCGGTCGGAATTAAAATTTTAGTGGCTTGCTTTTTGGTCGAGGGGGACAAGTGCTGGATTATTTAACGTAGTTTCCGTAAGCGTGCCGTTTCGCCGCACTACCTCTATTTCTCTCTATTCTATGTCTCGGTCTTCGCAATCGATAAGGCTGTGGAGTGATGAAATTGGAGATTGCAATTGGAAGGAAACGACAAGAGCAGGCTGGAGACGTCCAGATGGGGATGATTCCTAGCTCGCACGAGTTTGGCAGAAATGCATGTGCCAGCTGAATCGACGGCAATGTGCTGGAGGGACAGACTTTGAGGTTACTGGAGGGGCTCGGTGGTACGAAGGAACAGTACAGCACAGTACAAGAGAAAGAGAGAGTGGAGGAGAGAGAGAAGCAAAGAGTTCACGATGGCGTCCGGCTGGCTGGTTGGTCGAATAATCGCGGGGAGATGATTAGTGTTGTGATGACGGCAGGTATTGGTACAGTACTGTGTACAACCGTGGGAGAGCTCAAGGCTTTTTGGTTGCTTTTGTTTGACCGCTACAGTCGAGCGAGTCGTGCGTAGGTCTTTTGCATCCTACCGAGTTCTGCAACGGACTGCGGTTCAATGGCCGCTGCCCCTGCTATGACGCGCCTGTGCAGACGAGGTGGGCCAATGGCGATGAAGCCAGTCAGTCGCTGCGCTCTCTGGGTGTGGGCTTGCTGCGAAGCCCTGAGGCGGGTCTTGGGTCGCTGCGTGCGCACGGGGGGGGGGGGCCATTGGAAAAGGCACCGGCTAACTGTAAGCAGCCTGTGGGACTCTCTCTCTCACACCTCTTCCAGCGCCTCGTGTGCCTCCCTGCGTGCTTGCCTCCCCCTAATGGTCCCCCCTACAGCAACTCTCTCCAGTGAGACTCTACACTACCGGCACTGTAACAGTACTACTGCAGCCCCCCCCTGGCCACCATCCAACATCCACTTCGATCCGCGACTTCTAGAGTCCAATAATCGATAGAAGCTTGCGTCGTCCATCGAAGCCGCCTCGATATTCTCCCCATTGCACCCCCACGAAGCTCCCCAACAGTAACGGTAAGCAGGCCCCCAGCGATCCATTCCCCAGTGCGTCGTGAGTGCTGCTGTCACAGGGCATCCAAGAGACCCGCAAGCGCGACGTCGTGCTCTTGAAGTAGTGCTTTGCAGCAGTCCTTGTACAGTATGTACGTACCGGTATGCCCGTAAGGATGCATGTATGTACCTCCGTACTGCTACTTGGTTTAGCACGGCTCAGTGGCAACGTTTTATCTTTTCAACAAGTCAAAGCATTCGAAACCCCATAAAATTTTGTTCTTGCCTCCCTTCGAAAGTTCTTCCCTGACAGCATGGCATCACGGACCACAGCAGTGTCCACAAAAACACAACACCAACCCAAATCAAATTGATGCATGCTCTGCTCCACCGTCCTTGCAAATTCGCCGTTTCAGACAACGAGATGATACCATCCTGACTACCGGCCTGCCGGCGTAATGTGGTAGCAACTGCCCAAAACCGATCTATCGGAGATTCCATGCGGTGGTAAGGCACGGGATATAATTAGCTGAAGGGCACGCTGGCAAATAATGAGGTACCGGTCGGCAACTACTGTACTGTACTCGTAAAACAGGCACCAAGTTTTCCGTCAAAGGAGGCGAGGGAGGTCGCCAGGTCCCCCGTTTAGTTCGCTCTAGGATTCTTCTTTGCTTTGTTTTTTCTGTCATCCAAGATGTTTTGCTGGTCACGGGTCACCACTATGGCCTGCAGCACTCCGCACTCCGCACTCCTGCTCTTTCCAGCGTGGGGAGACACGTTGACTGCATCAGAATTAGTGTTTGGAATTCGTAAGGCAAGAAAAAGCAATGAAATAAAGTACCAGCTAGTCAGCTCGAGGAGGACGATAGCCATCTCAAACCAGACCACCTGGGGAAAACTAGAACCTGTTCCGTGGGGTTTAGAGCCTACGGAAGCTGACTAGGTGCTGAACAGTCCGTTCCGGACTTGGGGTGTACTGTACCAGTGTGGGGAGCTCCCTTCCGAATTACTTCCATCTGTCTGCTTGTGTGTCGCCATGTTGCAGGACAGTACGGTACGTATCACCTCTGACATTTACCAGGAGTTGCCCCCTTAGTCACTCCCCAATTTCTCATCGCAATTTCGAGCATTTCTCTCCCTTTGTTCTGTCGTATCCCGGACTTATTATAACCCTGTCCTGACTTGTCTTTTCTGTTCTTCGACCTCGTTGGCACGGGCTTTGTGGATCCAATATATCTGACCAGAATGCTCGGGACGTGGATTCTGGAGTACGGGGCAGCGGGGCTCTGTACAGGTGTGGAAGATCTCGTTAGACAAGTCCCCTGAGTCTCTACTTACCGTCCGGAATTGGAAGTCTAGACCTCATTTACATCCATCACTGGCACCCTATAATTTCAATGATTGACCGCTTTGTGGGTTCTTTGAAGGAAGGAGTTAACTTGATTTGTCTCGGGGAACTCGGAGATCTGCAGCCTTGTACGCCACTGGTATATTTCCCATCGGTGATTTCAGTGCTGTGGATCGTGGTGCTTCGCCATAAATACACCGCGTCTTCCGTCTTGACGAAACGAGCATGAAAGTAACAATACTGAGCATGGACGTGGCATCGTTCAAAGATGTTGAGAAGACTGGCTCAGCTTCCACAGCATCACAGCCCTAGCGGAAATTGTACAACAGCCAAGGGCTCGTTGATCCGAAAGGTCACGCGGAGTGAAGGATTTAGATTACCATTGCTTTGTTAGCTGACAAATGTTCTATCCCATGCGTCTTGACTTTGGTGAAGTGGGATAAAAGAAATTGAAGATCGTCGCTGAGACTCATAGACACCCAAGTTCTTTCTTCTTAATAATCCTTTCTTTATCATTTCCTTAGCCCTTGCATCTTTCCCGACAGTACTCCGTAGTGCCTCTTCAGATGCTCATAATTTCGTAGTTTCGTCCTAAGGAGTGTTTCATAGATACATTCAGACTCGGTATGATATTTTAGGAGAGATCGAGAGCCTAGCCCTGCTTAATCGCAGTATCGAAGGAGTATTCATGGTGATCTTTGATATTTATGCATCGATCAGCTAGAGTTGAGGAAATTTCATCGGGCGAAGATCCTAGCTGACGGACTTGAGTGTATTGACTCTCCGTTTCGTAGATGCCAAGTCTAGTAATAGTTATTATTTAGAGCGATCTAACATCGTTCACCTGAGCTGGCATAATAATAAAACCCACTTAGGATAGAAATTTCCTGCATGGTACTAGTTTCCTAAGGTGGAAATTTCAGCCTATAACTGCAAAGTCCTTCCAAAGAAACCTAGTCAGGAGCTTAATCATAAGTGATGAGTTTTTGAATTTCATCATAGTTAGAGTTGACAGGTCTTCATAGTTCATCTAGTGCATACTTAGGACTGGCCCTTTCGAAAGTATATAGCTTCTAGGAATATTGTGCCCGATTGTGAATAGTTTTAGAGGTAGATCTTAGACAGAACCAATAAATTTGAGTATTTAGTATTTGGTACTGCTCCTCTCGAGCAGTTTTCTTGTTTCTAGAAGAAACGGCGGCACTTTCTCCCGACCCGATTCTTCAGTGGCTATTAGATCAGATGCAACGATACTAGGTCGGGATTAGTTTGTATCGACAATATCATCACTGGGATTACATTGTTATAACTACAATTTGCTATCAACTTTATTACAATGTCCAGAGGCAAATCAAACACGAGACGCTTATATCCCCTGGCTTAACTAAGGCTCAGGAATTGGTATTGAGGATGTTTTGAGACAATTAAAAGACGTTTACTTCGTGCAGTAGTTAGAATTATGAAAGATCAAATACAGCATTACTAGGCTGTATTTAATCAATTTTGAAGGCGTTGAATAAGGCAGGACTAACGGTGATGGCATCAACATATTTTGTGGCCAGGCATATTTAGTACACCTCCTAGTATTCTAGTTCTGCATGGATATGCCTAACAGAAAATAATAGAGATTCTGTGCTGTCCGGATCACTGCTTGAATTTTCCATTGTTTGTTAATTTGATAGTCAAACATTACTGCTAGCCGCCTACAGTAAGACAGTGGCTATAGTTAACATTGTCATTAATTAGGTGGGGTCTGATAGCTGATTGGGAAGATGGAGAGGTTTAGATTCTGCCGTATTTATCACACCGCCTCTAACTGACTACAGCTCGAATATCCCTAGAATATGCTCTATCTGCAATGCCTCCTCCACCGGTGGTAAGCTCTAGATATACCCGGGCAATGAGTATATCTGATAAAAGTGGTACAGACACCCTCGCCCCATCGATTCTTGATCAAAAAACCACCAAGTGTGCACAAGGCGCCTTTGGCACCAGCGGATACACCGAAACTTGATGCATCTCAATTTAATGCTACCCCAAGGTTCAGATTCTCCTCTACACCTCACATCGCACCATCGCAAAGTTTACCTATATCTACGCCGTCTTCTTCGCGCTATTTAACACCTGCGCGGCCTGTTGCTGCAGACGAAGATCCTATTGGTAGCTTTCTCGAGGAAGATCATGATGATTCGCATGATGTCGAGAGGACCCAGCAGCCTTATCACAGTTTTGAACATGGCATAGAGGACGATGTCGATAGTTATGCAATTGATGAACCAAACCCAAAACGGCGGCGTGTTTCTCCTTCCCCCGATGCAATTGATACCCTGAACATATCAGCCAATTGCAGTGATGGAGAAGAGGAGGACTCTGCAACTTCATCTATCCCAAACCTGTCATCTCCACCATCACCGCGTCATCAGCCTTCAGTGAAAGCATTGAGGTTCTTAAATGCTACCCCTAAACTCACATCGACGCCAAATACGGAATCAACCAACGCGTCAGTCTTTCACAAGACTCCTAAATTCAGACCACCAGACCATCTAGAGCAGACACAGAAGCACACAGATCCTTTACCGGACCAGTTTTCTCCGCATCGTAAAGGACAGAAGTACCTCGCTGGAGGTTTGGCAGCTGGCGTTAGAGATTGGCTTGTCAATATTGATTCCACAATACCGTCCCTCGCGATGCGAAGACTAAACGGTGACACGTGGGCTAGAAAGATCGTAGTTGAAGATATAAGTGGTGGTGTGAGAACAGGAATGACATTAATTAAAGGCCGAAATGAACAGCTTAGCGATGGAGAGGCGATTTTGAAGTTGATCTTAGCCGGTGAAGGGTCACATACCGGATTTCACAAAGCTTCTAGAGTCGAAGTAGGTAAAATTGTTGGTATTAAAGGGCATGCGTGGGAGATCAATTTAGAAGGTGAAATGTGGTGCGTTGCAGTTGACTGGAAGGTCATATCCTGATATATATATGGAAACTATCTGTGAAGTAAGAGTTATATGTGTACTACAGTAAGTCGTAGCCAGATTGGCTCTGAGCTCTATATAGCAACTGTACACTAGTGCTACCATTCCTAGACAATTAGAGTTAATCTATCTATAGATATACTATCATTTCATTACGATGTATCATTTCAACAGCGAGTACTAGCTTTAATACTACACCCTACATTAGATCCCAGCACAATATTCATCATGTTAGTAACGAATATAGTTTTAAGAGACACACCYTTTTTTTTTGGCAGGATTTCTACAAGGTCTCTACAGTATTATCCCTGTCATTTCATTGAGCTTGTTGTGGTCAAGATCCTGGAAAATATTAGACACTTGTGTGGAATTTCTTAGCCTGCGAATTCTTGTTGTATTCAACTCCTAAAATACTAAGCACCGCCAGCAATTGCTATATTAGTACCATGTATTGTAACTAGGCAGTCATGCCAAAGTGTTACGACAGTATTCTAGGTTTGTTTTAATTCCAGATGAAGCCTGGAGAATAATGGATTCACATAGAGTGTGTCCCGAGAAGTTACTGAAACTGGGCTACAGGTGAAGGATGGGTACATTAATACGGCCATATGACGTTATGGCCTACCAGGTGGCGGGGTACAGCAGTAGTTTAATGCCTTAATATTATGGCACAAGAAGTTGTCCAGCCACACCGTGCCGCGTTAAGTCGCGTCGAGTCGCGTCATTAACGCGGTGACCCTCGCTTGTACTTTCGTACATAGGTGGTTGGCAATGATTGATGATCAACTTTGAATCCATATTCCTTTAATGTTTGCCATTGGAAACTTTGCGACATATTAGTTTCCGCTTATATCTCGAAATGGCTTCTTCACGAGAGTCATCAGTGGACGCAGGGTCCGTCCCGGCATCACCCTCCCAGTTAACTCCGCGTTCGAAAGTTAAGGCGATGTTGGCTTCGTTAGATGATTCGGACGATGACACCAGCTCTGGATCTACGAGAGTCACTTTGTTCAAGACTATTCCCAAAGATGCACAATCAGAGCAAAGTGGGGATCATGGCTCTTCAATGCTAGCACACAATTCTAGCAGTAGGAAACATCCGGAAGAAGAGGAGGAAGAGGATATAGACAGTACTAAACTACCAGGTGGACTCGCTACCCTTGTGCGGGAGATGGATGAAAGCTCTGATGATGACGATATTATCCAACCAAAGGGACGTATGGCATCTAGGATGCAGATTGCTCCGGAGACATTCGAAAAAGATGAACAAGCAATGGAAACTGCGCGTAGTCGTGTAAGGAAGTTGTTTCTAGCTGAACATGGGTCACAACAACCAAGCACAACTGCACGAAGTGAGCAAGACAATGAGAATGTCAATAAAAATGATGTGGTATCCAAGAAATCATGGAAACTTACAAAGCGTCGACATAATGGGAGCTTAAGTCCCAGAAATCGAAGTCGAACTGGTTCACCGAGTCTTTTTGTTTCTCCAGCAAAAGGCAGAGCAAGCCCCATGCAGAGCGGATCCGATTCGGAAGAGTTACCAATAAATCCAGCAGCTGACGACCGGTTCAAGGCTCTCGTTGAGAGGAAACGGCAAGAACGTCTGGCAAAAGAGGCAGAGACTGCAAAGCAGCGGGCAGAAAGAGCAGCTGAAAAGGGGAATCAGTCCAAAGGGCACGGTTCCTTGGTCGAAGATGATATTGGTGCCAGTGATGATGACACTGAGAGACGTCTCACGCAGCAAGCTCCACCGACCCGTAAAGCGAGCAAGAAGGCACTGGAGGAAATGCATAGAGAAGCACAGCGTTTGAGTCGGAATATGCAATTAGCTCACGAGGCAAGGACAAAAAAGAAGATCACCAAAGACAGCCTATTTGCGAAATTCAACTATAGGCCAGCCGGACTTCAGAGAGACCCTGCAATTGATCCAATCGGAACAGCTAGTTCTAGTCAGAAATCCCAGTCAGAAACCGGAACTGTTGATACTCCCCCAACCTCTCCTCCGTCTCACGAGGAAGAATATGGCAAATTCAACAAGAATGAACATCTATCACTTACCAATGCTACGTCTCAACCAAAATCAGATGAAGCTGAGGATGAGGAGCTCCCTCCCCTTAATGATGATTTGTCTATAATTGAAGTAACTGAACAAGCCAAGAAGATTGAAAAAGGTAAGGGTAAAGAGATCGAGAGCGAACAAGAGCAGCAGCAAGAACAACAACAGAAGAGGTCATCACTTGCTCAACGACATAACCGAATCCCATTACTGAATGGAAAAGAAATCACAAATGAGGATGACTCGGATAGTGACCTCGAAATCATATCACCACTCCACAGGAAAAGATTAGACACAATTTTCGACCGGCTTCCCTTACAACAAACTAAGGAGTCACACTCACTTCAAGCTTTACGTGCGTTAGCGCATCTAGGGTCCCCTTCTAAGAAGCAATTAAAGAGACATGCAAACGCTTTCATGAGCACTTCAGAGCTTCAAGCCTTACTGCTGCAGCGTGCCAGAGAACAGGCAGTCCGTGAAAAGGAGGAGCGCCTCCAGGCACTGCGAGATAGAGGTATCATTATCCTAACGGCAGAAGAAAGGGGAAAAGAACTAGCCGAGCTCGAAGATCTCATATCAAAGGCTAGACGTGAAGGGGAGGAAATCAAGAGGAGAGAGAAAGCTGCTGCTAAGAAGGGGCAGAATGATAATGGAGATGGTAGCAGCGATGATTCGGACTGGGATGATAGTGTTACAGACTCTTCAGAGTCCGAGAATGATGAGAATGGTGTAGATGCTGATGGAGATGAGGACTCAATGGACGATGAAGAGGAAATCACATCAGTACATCCAATGTTCGAAGAGGATGTGTCTGAGAGTGAGGAGGATGGTGATACACGCCCAGTCAATGAAGCTAATGGTTATGACAAGGACAAAATGAAAGAGGATGAGAACGAAGAACAGCCTGATTTGCCTTCAAGCCATATCCGACGCAGGAAAAGGAATACTAGGGTGCTTTCTGACGATGAAGAGGAAACGGAAAGCAGCCACCCGCAACCAACACCCATGACTAAATCACCTGTCCAACTCCATTCTGAATCTCCCATGCCACCAAATTCGGTTCTCAGATCCGCTACAAAGACATTCATTCCCGGTGTGACTGTTGCCGGTCCAGCTGGCCTGGGTCTGACACAGATATTTGCTGGAACCATGGATGATAGTCAAAACGACCCATTTGATGGCTCTCCCTTAGTAAAGAGGTCGACTGTTCAAATTACTGACACAGATAGCGATTCACTAGCATTTCTACGAAAGCTACGTGCGCCTGAGCTTCCACCATTTAATCCTACTATGAAGGAGGACTCCCAAGACTTAATTACAGACAGTCAGGTTGCAGTTAGCCAGATTCCAGAGTCTCAGCCCGTGAAGTCAGACTCACAAAGTATACAACTTCAATTCTCTCAATCCCAAATACATGGATTTGATAGCTTGGTCCAAGACCCAATGGACACTCAATTTTCAGAGGTTTTGGGAGGAACACAAGATGTAGGATTTTTGCAAACGACACCAATCAGGGGAAGATTCGTTGAACCACCATCGACAGTAGCTACTGTTTTGGTGGAGCCGACACCATCGCCTAAAAGTGCTACTGAATCAGTGGTAGATAGAAAGCGGGGAAAGCTTCGAAGAAGGACTCATGCTTCTTTCTTCTCAGATGATGAGGAGTCATTTGAGGCACCTCGGGGTAATGGTAATCAGAATGACGAATCTGAAATAACCCCCAGTATCTTTGATGTCATGCGTAATGCTGCAAAGAAAAAGACTGTAATAACAGATGGCTTCGACAAAAAGAAGAGCAAGGCAAGAGAGATAGTCGATGAGCAGGCAGAAGAATCTGAGGATGAATATGCTGGATTGGGTGGGGCTAGTGATGATAACGAGAGTGACTCGGAAGATGAATATGTGAAAGCAATAATAGATGATGAGGCTGGAAAAGATGCCGATGAAGGTCAACTAGCCGCGTTCTATGCGTAAGTTCTCCTCCAAAGACTATAATGATTTATATTAACAAAATCACACAGGGATCGTGAACGAGCAAGTGATGAAAAACAGATTGAAAAGCTCTACAACGACGTCACAAGAGGAATGCTTCGCCGAAAACGAGGTGCTGATTATGACCTTTCCGACTCTGATGACGATGGCGAATCAAGGCGGCGTATGAAACGTAAGGAGTTTGCAAGGATGCGGAAAGCCTTACTTGCAGATGAGCGTATTGGGAAAATCGTGGAGGATCCAAAGAAACAAGCTTTCCTCCGCGCTATTGAAGACCGCCCGAGCGAAGATGAAATGGATTTCCTGGAAGATTTTGCAGAGCCGGAGGATAAAGATTCTCAAGGTACCGACTCAGAACATGTAGCCGAAAGTCAACATGACACTTCAACTGTACTACAAAAGCGAAAACACCAGGATGATGCCAACGAACCTGGGATAAGACCCCCCCCTCGCCTCCGCCGCACTAATCCTTCGAAAAAGCCGTCAAATTTAGCAGAAATCAGACAATCCCTATCGAGTATAATTGAAGAGCCCAATGCCATTGCTCTGCCTGCGGATATTGGTTCAGACTCTGACGATGACCTTGAAGTTGAAGAAGATGGCGAACACCACATAAAGAAGTCTAATGAGAAAGAAAACAGAGATCCATTTGCTGTCCGCAGAACCAACCAACCCATAATTGACCGCATATCCCTTAAAAGAGCTTCGTCTAGCTCCTTATCTTCAAGTAGTCGGTTAGCCTTTGCCGCTCCTTCGGTAACATCGGGCTTCAAAGTACCTGCACTGCTCAGGCGGGCTACTACTAATAGTAGCATCGCATCTGCATCTTCCACTTCATCTGGCGTCGGTAGGGGCATGTCAGCAACAGAACGCATGGCTGGTGGCGCAGGAGGAGACAACATCAAGAGAGGTGGAGGCAAGAAGAGTGGTGTCAACTTTTTCGTACGCGAGAGCGAAAGAAGGGCTGCTTTGGTTAAGACAGAGAAACGAAGGGAGCAGAGGATGTTTAAAGGAGCCGATGTGAGGAGAAAGGTAGTTGGTGGACTCCTGGGCAGTGGAAAGTTTGAGTAGATAGGTTTCTGCCTTGGGCATTCGTGATATGCTTGGACTCGGAGTTTATGGAATGGCGTATCACGGATTATATGATGGTCGATACCTCTAGACATATGTATAACAATATATTCTATGAAATATATACTAATTATGTGGAAGTTTCACCCCGATCTCTATATCTGTAGCTTTAATTTTACAGTAATCGATAATATTAGCAGCCATAGACTTTCTGTATGATACAAAATAGCAAAACTAACCTCAGAGTTCTAGAAAATCCGTTCTTAATGTATTTTAATGTCTTCCATCAACCGAACCTTAACAATCTGATATGATATACGGATAAGCTCTATGGTTTCGCGCTAATGCAGCTTCATTTACACTAATGCAGCCCGAGTCCTCGGGTGTGGGTGTCAAACAGTAACTCGTTAGGTATTATGCCTCTTTGATGATTGTGGCCGCTTGAGCCAAGTTGACATGTACACCAGACAATCGAGCTTTGTTGTAATCCCAGTAATGATCTCATCTAAAACGTAAAAGATTTTGGGTAAAATCTGCATTTTCATTAATACATGTTGCACTGTCGGTCTCCTGAGCTCTGCTAATGTTGAGGTTAAATAAAGCTTGGTAATCTTCCTTTTGTGTTGAATCGATTTTAATTGCAGCGACTTGTTCAATTGTAAGGTGCTTGGACAGGCTCAATCAGAGAGAAGCTACCAANTTTTTTTATATTTAATTTTTTAATTATCGGCCTCAGGCACTTCGTTAAGCCGACGGTTAAAATAAAATAATCGTTAATCTCGCTTACTACACTTTCGCTTAACAGCCGACTTAACAAGCGAGGGAAAATCAGTAGAGCAGCGTGAGCAGTAACCAACCCCTGTCGGATGCGATAAGGGCTACACTTACGCTAAAACAAGCCACACTAAATACTTCAAATATAGATCCATTTTTCTAAGTATAAGCTTTTGACTACAGTTCTGTTATCACTGTGATCGCTACCTTCCAGATGTGGGTCGTCTACTCCGAAGTTATTACTGAAATATTAAGTTGTTTGCGCGATGTTCATTTATTTGAACAAGGTTCGTTAAAGGTGGAGACGTATTTGCCTAAAATGGAGTAGATAGTGCATTAATCGTTTAGCGACGTTAGCGTAAGTGTGGCCCTTACAAGCATCCCACACTGCCTGCTGCCCGCCCGCCGCTAGTTTATACTATTACGCATGTCCTTAAACAGACACACTCTTAAGCCTTTCCTTCATCGACACTTATCTTAGTGTACAATAACGTGGGTGATAAGTTAAGTTATTCGGTTCAATCAAGAGCGGATAACTAGATGGACAGTCGGAGTCCACACAGGAATTTTGGCATCTAATCCGGCTATATGCTAAAGGCCTAAAGACTGGATGAAGCATGCCGTTCAGTAATATCCTTCGGTTTCACAGGAACAATGTGGCCACTTTTCGAGCTTCTCCAGTATCGGAGATTTCAGGCGCTTTGGGTGACCTGGGCACTCTACTTCCCCTGATGATTGCATTAGCAGCCAACAATTCTATTTCTCTCTCATCAACACTCATCTTCTCTGGAATCTTTAATATGCTTACGGGTATAATATTTGGCATACCTTTGCCAGTTCAGCCTATGAAGGTAGTTCTTTCCTGGAAGTCTTCCCATTCTTACTGACTAGGTGAAAGGCTATAGCTGCTGTTGCAATAGCAAGGAAGTTTACGATATATGAAACCATTTCTGCAGGATTTACAGTTGCAAGCGTGGTATTCATCTTCAGCGTCACAGGGCTGCTTAGATGGTTTACTAGGATGATTCCCCTACCTGTTGTGAAAGGTATACAAGTCGGCGCTGGATTGTCTTTAGTCTTAACAGCTGGTTCGAGCTTGCTTCAGCCCCTCGGTTGGACTAATCCAAATTTACTAGACAACCTCATTTGGGCCTTGCTTGCTTTTCTGCTGCTTCTCCTTACTCAGAAATCCGCAAGATTTCCATACTCACTCATAATTTTCTTTTTGGGGATAGTATCCTCGATTATTCTTGAGAGGTCTCACTTGCCTTCATTCAGGTTGTGGTATCCTATGATATTCGTTCCAGATTCACGAGATTTCCGAATTGGAGCCATCGATGCTGGACTTGGCCAAATCCCATTAACAACCTTGAATTCTATCATTGCAGTTAGCTACCTGTCAGCTGATCTTCTCCCCCATCTCCCGGCACCAAGTGTCACTGAGATTGGGGTTAGTGTTGCTCTCATGAATCTAGTAGGAGGATGGTTTGGTGTAATGCCTCTATGTCATGGTTCTGGGGGTTTGGCTGCTCAGTATAGGTTTGGTGCAAGAAGTGGTGCAAGTATTATCTTATTAGGTTTCTTCAAACTTGCCCTCGGTCTCTTCTTCGGTGAGACCTTAGTAGACCTGCTTAGGGTATATCCTAGAAGCTTGCTCGGCGTTATGGTGCTTGCAAGCGGGCTTGAACTTGCAAAAGTTGGCGAAAGTCTCAATAATGGTGCTACGGACTTGTGGGAGATCTCTGAATCTGAGGTTGACAACGCAGAAAGCTCTTTACCAAGAAATGCCATAAAACGGCAACGTCTACCATCAGATGAAGAGAGAAAAGAAAGGTGGATGGTGATGATGATGACAGTTGGAGGATTATTAGCTTTCAGGAATGATGGGGTTGGCTTTGCTGCCGGAATGTTATGCCACTGGGCATATCAGACTGCCAAAACAGGGGCTTCCTGGATACCGTGGACGAAAAAGGCACATCGGCTATCCCAGACAACCGCACAGCACCACATAGATGAAGATGAAAATCAAAGCCCGTTATTGAGCATCTGAATATTAAAAGAGGACAACTGTTATGGAGATATTCATTGATTTAGAGCTCATGAGAAGCTCCGGAATTGGTTTAATATAGTACACAGAGCCTAATGTTTACACATATGCTAGCTATCTCACACTCAAATATGATATACATACTAGTCTACCAAGAGTAATACTGTCTTTGAGCAGTTACTGGCCTATTAGGTAGCTGTACCCAGACTTTCCGATTTTCTAGCTTCTTTTGCCGTTCTTCGTGAAGCCGTACTCTCGTAGTTTCCTCTTTGAGGATCACGGACAAGCCTGCGAGTAATTAGTAAATATCGGCAACTAGGATTAACTCAGACTCACTTGTTGAAGGATTTTTCATCATAAAAATTTGGCCTCTTGCTCTGTGATCTGGAGTCATTCCAAACAAACCTCTCCCAACCCAGGCTTGGTCAATATATAATTTTGTTGGATCTTCCACTTTAACACGCTTGCCATCCTTGGTTTGAATATGTACTGGTGAGAACGACTTTTTGTCAGGAACCCCCAGCCCCATGCCTCTTCTCACAATAGCTTCATTCCGAGCATGCTCGAGATGCTCCCTCACATCTTGCGCAGCTTTCTTCTTTGAGAACCTCATTTGAACAATTGCCTCTTCGACAGTTTTACCAGCAATCTGCCTTGCTAATGGGACGAGCTTCTTGACAGAGGTCTTGAACAAATGACTCTTCGAAAGCAATTCTCTTTCCTGCCTTTTGATCAATTGGGCCCGTGTTAATCGACCTTCCGTTTGGATCTGCTTTATAACCATTTTTCTTTCCCACCGCTTGCGTGCGTCTGGATCTGGGTCTAATGCTGCAGCCATTGCCTCCGGGTTTCTTGGGACTCTTTTGCCGGCGCTAACTGGAGCGTCTGGCTTGGGACCTGCAAGTTCTTCATCTTCGAAAATCGAGGATGACGAAATGTCACCTCGGACGATACCTCCCCGGTTGTTAGAGGGTTTACGCTTGAGATATTCTTCCGTTAGGGGATTCTGCGGAGCAATTGTGGTATCTCTTGTCTCTTTCCCTTTCCTACTCCAGCCAAAGAGGGTTCGCCGTTGATGGCATGGCACGAGAAGAGGTCGTGAAGGACCAGATGCTGTCAAGGCTGAGACATCGTTAACTTCTGTAGGAATAAGCTATTGGATTCTCAAGACGTACCATACTTGACCACTCGCCGCGAGGGCACATTTGAAGCCATCGTGATTAATGCTGCCCTTTCCTGTAGGACCAGATGGTTTCAACGGAAGCTTAATCCCCGTCGCCAATTTTTGACCCTTCGTGCGGCTTATTCCGTTCAGGAACGGAAGCACAACAGGTAGAATATTTCCGTTCTTAACCTTGTTGAAGGTAATAAGGCAACAAGGAAACTATCAACCTGTAGTCTCTAAAGCTCCGAAACGTATTATATTTCAATATTTTCTTCCTTCTTTGATGTGGTTCGGACAGATCATTTAACTAAAACAATACAAGTCACGTGCTTCAGCGGTGCTGAGAGGCAGTATTTACAATCGGCGATGGAGCTTGGAAATTAGGTAGAGAACTTACGATCTTTGACGCGCTGACTTCACTTTATACGACACCTTATATATCGATTTTTGATATGGTCCCCAGCCTCGAGACCGAACTTGTGGGCGATACGGTTAAATACTGCGGCGAAACACAACTCACAGATTACCCCACGGTACTTAGTGTCGAGGATCTCGTTGAATGCCAGAAATCATGAAAGATCCTGTAGGAGAAGATGGCTGGCTTGCTCTTGTTGACGAAGCGAGCAGAACTGCAAGTGATCTAGAGCAACGAGTTGGTGTGGTAGAATTATACAAACGCGCGATCGCAGCAGAGCCTTGGAGCAACAAGTTATGGCTTGCGTATTGCGAATGGGTTTGGTCGTTATATACGGATTGTCAAACAGCGGATGCTGGATGGCCGGAGGAAGAACAGAAACTTGGTCAGGAGCTGTTCTCCTTGGAGATGGCACTTGATGTCTGGCAGCAGGGTGCCCAAGCAACTTCCTTTCGATTGAATGACAGTCATGAACTCTGGAACAGGTGGATGTCCATCGAATTGGAGCGGCTTACGAACTCCCCGACTAGGGATGGGATTGAGCAGGTACGAAACCTCTTCCTTGCGCGACTGCAAGTACCTCATGCGACATGGGACGAAACCTCTCAGATGTTCTCCACGTTTATTACGAAATACGACGAACCATCTTGGGAGTCGACTATGGTACAAGTCACACAGCTGGCAAAGGAAGCGAAGGACCAATACAAGGAGCGCGAAGACTTTGAAACGAAGATTGAGCAAGCCGGTGAGGCGGGCGATATCGAGGCACAAAAATCCACTATGAAAGAGTACCTAGATTGGGAAGTCACTCAATCGAGGAGGAAATCAAAAAGAGGTATTCCAAGCAGCGATTTAATCCTGGCTATAGCCTTGTATGAACGGGCGTTGGCATCGACGGAACTTGGTTTACAAGCAAGTGTGTGGGCAGACTATGTTGCCTTCATCTCAACAATTCTACAACACAATCCAAGAGCCCAAATCCCCCCGATTATATCTGTTGTCCAAAGAGCTGTTGGCCATTGCCCTTGGTCGGGTTATCTTTGGGCTAGATATATAATTAGTGCAGAGGCGGAAAACCAACCCTTTTCAACAATCGAACAAATAAAGCATGCTGCCACAAGCGCCGGTGTTTTAGACAGAGATGGGATGTCTGGTGTAGTGGAAGTGTATGTCGCTTGGTGTGGCTATCTAAGGCGGAGGACCATGACCAAACATGCCACTGATGAGGATATCGATATTGCAGATGTCGGTCTTCCGGCGGCTCTTGAAAGCGTAGAGCATTGGGGTCAGAGACTATACGGCAAAAAGGACTATAAGGGAGATCCCGCCTTCAGAATCGAGCGAATAGCAATACAGCACTTCACTGATCAGGGTTCTATTGAGCAGGCACGTGAATACTGGAAAAGGCTCATCAAGACCCATGGAGACAGCTATGAATTTTGGTATCAATATTATATATGGGAAATGACGGTCCGGAAGTCTCCCGCAGGTTCATCGCTTGCCACTGAAGTGCTCGTCCAAGCTCTCGATCGGAGACTGGACTGGCCTGAAAAGATCATGGAGGTATATATTAGGCATTGTAACATCTACGAGGATGTTCACTCGCTTGGACGAGCCTTGGATAATGTTCACATAGAAAGTAAAGCTGTCGCACGTCGACGCGAAAGGGAAGCAGCCGAAGCAGCTGCGGTCTATGCGCAACAACAATCTGGAGCTGAAGAACAAGTTCAAGCTACTGCTGGTACACCGTCTGGAATTTCAAAGAGGAAGCGCCCCGAGACCGACAGTGCTGATGACGGTATAGCGAAGAGGGTCAAGAATGGCTCACCTGATTCAGAATTGCAACAGTTGAAGCGAGACCGTGAGAACACTAGTGTCATGGTTAGAAATCTGCCATTAGAAACTACGCAAACAAAGCTTAAGCAGTATTTCAAAGAGTATGGCCATATAAACAGCATGACAATTCAAAATGAGAAAGACAGACAGTCATCTACCGCATTTATTGAGTTTAGGTCAACAGAAGATGTGCAATCTGCTTTGCTCCGTGATGGAAAGTACATGGGTGAAAGACAAATCAGTGTTAAGCCAGCTACTGGGTTGACTCTTTACATCACAAACTATCCTCCTACGGCTGACGAGGCTTATATTCGCAAGGTTTTCAAGGAGTGTGGTGAGATTTTCACCATTCGGTGGCCGAGCCTAAAGTACAATACTCACCGCCGATTCTGTTATGTCACATTCCGGACCGCCGAAGCTGCTGCTGCAGCCACACACCTCGATGGAATGAAATTAGAGAACAAATATCAGCTTGTAGCGAAATACTCCGATCCTACGAGGAGAAAGGCACGTGAAGGGGCTGCAGCAGAGGCTCGTGAAGTGCACGTTACCGGGCTAGATCTTACTGCTACCGAGGATGATATGCAGCAGATATTTGGCAAATATGGAAATATAGAAGGCGTCAGGATATTACGAAACGTTGCGGGACGTAGCAAAGGGGCTGCATTTATTGATTTTGAGACGAAGGAACAGGCTACTGCAGCCTTAGAACTGGACAAGACCAAGTTCAGAAATCAACTCCTCAATGTCGAGTTATCTTCAAGCATCACCTTCAAGCCTAATGCAACTAGTTTCGTCAACAAAGGATCGTCTGCATCTCCAGCCCCTGAGGTAAATGGCGATACGTCGAAGTCCCCAGCACCTGATCAGCTACAACAAAATGCACATGACTCAAATGCCCCTAGCAGGCAAGAGATTGCCAACAGAACCATAACATTGATGAATATCCCGGATACAGTCAATGATACACGAGTTCGAGCTGCAGTAGAGCCGTACGGGAGCCTCATTAAGCTTACTCTCCGCCCCGACCATCAAGGTGCTATCATCGAGTACGCAGATATTGCGTCTGCTGGACGTGCATCATTAGCGTTAGAAGGACACGAAATTGTTCCTGGTCGTAGATTGCGCGTGGGAGGATTGAAAGATCTATTTGAAGAGAAGGAAGAGAAGAGAACAGACCGCATACAGGTCGGACAGGGTAAAAAAAGCACCGCGAACTTCATACAACCACCTGCACCTGTACGAAGACCTGCTGGTCCAGGTGGACGTGGTGGATTAGGACAAAAAAGAGGACTGGGTTATGCTGGCAACTCTTCCTCTACAACAACTCCAGCATCGACAAAACCGGGCGGCGCTAGTGGGACTCATAATTTTGGGAATGGGGCGGCTGAAAAGGAAAAATTGGTACCTAAGAGCAATGCTGACTTCAAGGCAATGTTCTTTGGTGAGAAGTCTTAGATGTCATTAACGGCACTAGATTCACTTGCATTAATATTATTGTAATTTATGTTGCTATTCCTTTTTCCTGTTAGTTGGTTGTGACTTAACTGGACTTATCCTGTGACTTCCATATGCTCTTATTCATTTTCCACTCCTCTAACTCCCTTCAGTCCTTTTGTTCCCAATATGTTCTATATATCAAGGCTAGAATCCGTGGTTATGGCCTATAGTTTTAGATGTTGAAGACTACGAAGATAAGGTATGTAAGGGGAACCAGAGTGCGAAAAAGGTGTATTGACACAGGTTGGGGGAAAAGGGTAAGGCAACAAAATAGAGATCAGAGAGGCTGGCTACATAGAATGTATATTCACACCGCTTAGTCTTATTAGCAGCAGTACGGAAGGTACGTCTAAAATGGAATCATAACCATCACCTCTCTTGACACCAGCGCTAGGTTGTGATATGATACCCTCAAAACTCAGCAACAATAGGGAGAATACAAGTCATTATTCAACTGATCTAACTAGTTATGGACAATTAGATGACTGGCAGCTTAAGTTCTCCCTGTGCTTTGGGTCAGGCCACCGTCAACAACTATTTCAGTCCCAGTGATATATCCAGCTTCCTTGCTAACCAAAAAGAGGGCTGCATTAGCAACATCCCATGCTGTACCCATTTTACCAGACGGAACTTGAGCGTCCCGCACCTTGCAATAACCCTCATAATCGCCTCCCGCATATTTATCAGCAAGCATCTTGACGAGAGGTGTGTTGATAAGTCCTGGAACAACGGTATTTAGTCTCACCCCCTTCTTCGCGTATATCACTGCGGTAGTTCGTGTGAAAGATAAAATGGCTGCCTTGGTGGTAGAGTATGCTACTTGTGGTTTTCCGATGTATCGTAAACCAGATACAGAGCTAATGTTGACAATGTTGCCTCCAGTTGGCTGGGCTTCCATAATAGGAAGGACCAGGTGGCTAGTTAGATACACCGACTTCAAATTCACATCCATCTGCTTGTCCCATACCTCTTCAGATATAGAAGCTGGATCCCCAGGCTCTGACCTGCCAACATTGTTGATAAGTATATCAATCCTCCCATGCTTGGTCATACATGCGTCAACAAACTCCTTCATAGATGCCGAAGATGTAGCATCGCCGTACATGACGGTTATGTCAGCTTGTGTATTTTCGGCAAGTATTATTGATTTTGAGCGTTCAGCAGCTTCAATTGATAAATCACACCCAAATAAAATAGCTCCTTGACGTGCGAACAATGTGGCTATAGCCATCCCATTTCCCCATCCTTCTCCAATAGAACCAATACCTGTGATCAGAGTAACCTGTCCAGTGAGGTCGTGCATTTTACGAGAAATAGGAGGAGCTTGAACATTCGCCATTGTGCGAAGAATTAATAGTCCAGAATAAAATAAAAATGATGCCAATTCCCTGGTCCGATATCCTGTTAATGCAGGATTACTGGAGGAACCTTCTTTGAGTTCCGTAGATGAGCTTATATGGAAGGTGGGGAAGTTGCAGGGTGTGATTCGTGGGGTATCGCCAAGTTTAGAATTAACTAGTGCTGCTCCGAAGGAGAACGGATAGAAGGAAAAAATAGTGCCGTAGTATTATTGCACCCCAGCCATAAGCATTTCCAACATACCACTCGTCTGGCATGCGGTCTGAGATCTTGCGACTTCAGCTCGAACGCGGCTGTGTAATGACCTTATACTGTTTGCGAGTTCCGGAGAACCTCCAACGTATTCTGTGTAAAGATCTAGAAGAATCAACGCGGCATCAACACAGGTGCTAGTATACCGAGGATCCACAATATGTTTCGATACCCAGTTGAAAATTGGCTGCACTGTAGCTTCATCCCTTCCCTGGAATGCTGCTCGCATTGCACTCCTATGTCGTAGAGCAACTAGTAAAGTGAGAACTGTAATCGGAGGATAGGTTTTTTCCAAAACTGCATCGAGAGCTTGGGAATATTGACCTTGTCGAAGATCTCTCTCCCAAATAGTCTCCTTCTTTCTCTTGTTTCGTTCATTTCCCTCGATTATGACGTCTGCTCCCTCACCCAAAAAGTCCATGCCCCGGAGCTTCCTCTCCACTCCCCTAGTTCGCTTCTTATTCTTCTTGTCATATTCATCCAGCTTTCCTTCTATAAGTGCCTGCATTTCCTTCGCCCTCTCACGTTCTTTAACTTTTTGCTGCCCAGAGAGCCTCGTCCGAATAGATAGAACACCCGATTGCATTCCAACTATCAAGTGCTTATCTTCCTTATTGGCCCCTGCACTGACCACATTCAATGCTAAAATCGGTGATGAGTATTTTGATCCTGCTACTACATTCCAGCTAGCAGTTTCGAAGACCTTCATATGACCATCTAGACCTCCACTCACTAATCTAGTCGCGTTCGAAGCTAAGCTGAGAGATGTGACCGTCTTTTGATGGCTCTTGAGAATCTGTAATGGCTTTCCACCAACAAGGTCTAGGATGGAGATCTCATTATCCGCGGATGCAAGGACCGTGGTGCCCGATGGCATTGGCAGGACAGATTCGATAGGAGCTGCATGTTTGAATATCATTGCCGCTCTTGTCGGCACTCTAGGGTCCCAGAGTCTCACCGTCTCATCGTAACTCCCGGTAACAATCATATTTGACATCATTCCCGGCATAAATGTACCACTTCGAACATAATCAGTATGCCCAATGAATGTGGTCGTGCTCTCCTGACTAGGCAGATCCCACAATCGAACTGTTCGGTCATCACTTGCACTCATGAGGGTGGTCGATTCGGTTGGAGAAAATTTGGTGGTCCAGACAGGCTGCTTGTGTTCCTCCCATGTCTTTAGAATTGCTCTAGAATTGACGTCGAAAACCTGGATTTTCCCGGTTTCATCGCCTGCAACCAAGAGACGTCCATCCCGACGAATTTCTCCACTGTGCGCAATATCTGAGAACCGAGAAATGGTCTTGACGAGTTTCCGTGTTCGGATGGAAAATATCTGAACCCGTGTGCCAGTAGTGGCTACAAAGTAATCGTTCGTAGAGGGAAGTAGAGCATTGGTTGGTGGAGGCGGAAATGATATGTGAGTGATTGGATAGTTAGAGGGAGAAGGAACAAGTTGCTGCGATCGAAAAGATTTCCAGTAGAGCTTTTCGGGAGTGAGAGGTGAAGGTCCGGCGGGAAGCCTCACTTGCTGAAGCTTTTCCACGGGTGCTGCCATTGCGAAGATATGATAGCAATAGCAATAGCAATAGCAATAGCAATTGTGGTTTGTTGATGGAGAGGTGGAGATGGAAGAGATAGACGATACAAAAAAAAAAGTTCGAGATAATCGCAAGGCTGGCAGGGACCAAGCTCGATAGGCCCGCCACTAACCGAGAACATCAAAACGCCTACAGTCAGCCAATTATCTGACTTGCGATAATTAAATAAATGCCCACTTAGATTATTGCAAAATTAATCACATAGATTTTGCCTATTTTTCAATTCCATGGTTTAGTTTAAGGTATGGTTAACTTACCAACTGTAAATCTAAATTGAATTCCTCGTCTTTTCCCTTACCACAGACACCTCTGTCGTACTATCTGATATAACTCTTTATCAAAAAACATGAATATCTACAGTAAAAACTTACAATACTCCTTTTGGATAAGGCAGATCTTTCAGGCGTAACACGACTGCTAGGATGTCAATCCGTAAGCATATATCACATAGATCGACAGTGTGATTTTATGACAGCAACAAGACAGCTCAAAGCTGGGAAGTGACTCAATTTCAGCCACCAAGCTTTGCACTGCCAATATCTCTTAGACAAAACAAGTCCACTCCACAAAAAGTTATTTGGAATAAGCATATCCTTTTCCATTCTGTTTTATCGCTCATGCATATTGGATCTAGCCCACAAAATTTTGAGAGATAAATATAGTAATTGAGGGGAAATATTGTGTTTGATTATTGGTTTTGTACTTTGTTGTGGTGGAGAAGGCTCAGCTGCCAAGGTTGTTCAGCCTTATTATGTATTCCCCGCGCCAATACAACGTGGTTTTCGCAAGAACTGGCATCTAATTAAGTCCTCTTCTAAGCACCTTATCATTCATTATACCGCTCGGCGTTGTGAATTAAGTTAGGTTATTAGTAATTGCGGTTATTTCCATTTCGGAGGATCGTCTAGAATATGGTTGCGTCCACGGACCATAACAAAGCGCTACAAGATAGAAATTGAATGTAGTAATAGCAGTTGAATATCATTGATTCAAACTGAATTACATTCCACCTAAGGTTATTCGGGGTTTTCTGCCCTTGCCCATTGGAATGTACCCAAGTATCTTTTTCCAAGCCCAGATCATACCCAACCAACACATGTGATCCCGATCAACCCGTTACCTAGAGGGTCTTATATTTGTATAACAGAACCGCAATAAGACCCCGTCCCAGATACAGTTCAACAAAAGAAAGAAAAAGAAAAATAGAAATCCCAAAGATGATCCCCAAGTACTACAGCAAACAATTTAAAGAAAAGAATTACCGTTACATATATCTCAATAAGCCCTTCTTCTCCCTCTTCCTGTCCCCAAGTCAATACTCTTCATCTCTTCTACCAATGCCCAAGAGTCGGAACCATATTGAGGTGGAGGTGGAGCTGCAATTGGCAATTTGGCTGGTATTGGTGGTCCGGCGCTGGCCCTATACCCTGGGCTACCGCTATAACCACCAGGGCTGCCACCGTATCCGGAACTACCGCCATAACTTGGACTACCACCGTAACCTGGACTGCCTCCGTAGCTGGAGCTAGGTGCATAGTTTTCGTTTGGGTAATCACCAGTGTTGGATCTTGGTAGACTGCGCGGTGTATAACTGTTTTCTTGATAAGAGGATACAGGCGCTAAAGGACTGGACTGTTGTGCAGGTTGAGTCGACATACGCTTTTGCAACCGATTACGACCGCTTGGTGGCGTTGAGGGATCCTGTGGCGGGCCATTTTGATAAACGGTCGGAGCAGTAATCATGGATTGTGGTCGTGCAGCAACCTTCAAAGGCCGCCGAGATGATGGGGGCGTTTGCTGCGCGCCGACAGGAGGTGGCGGGCGGTAGTTCCGGTCTGGCAACTGTGATGCATATTTAGGCCCTTTTGTTTCGTGAAGTGGTGCATAATTTGATTCAGGAATGTGATCACTCGGGTCGATCTCTCTCCCATCATGCGTAATGATTTTTGCATCTGGATCAGGATTTGAAGTGTCATACTGCTCTGAGATGGAAGACACAGCAGCACCCGATGATATAGACGGGTTTAATGCATTGTAAGAGTCAGGACCAAACGGTACGCCTGACAACCTTCGACCATCGGTTGAAGAACGTCCCGGTGATGGACTCACAGGTTTTCTAGCAGGAGTCCTTGGGTCCGGTGATATAGCTCGAGGCTTCGCGATAGGAACTGCGGTTGCTGTTGGAGGACGACCCTGATGATCATCTGTGGGTGGCATATATGGCGGTTGTGCAGGTTCATGGTATGAAAGACGATGAGGACGTGCCGACTGGTACTGTGACGGGTCAGGATATCTAACACGAGTCGAGTTTCCTGCACCTTGAGCGTAACTCGCACGCTTATCTCCATATATCCTCTCAGAAATTTCTTGAGCGAGTTGAGGATCGATACCAGGAACAAGCGAGGGAGGTAGAGCAGGTATACCATAACTTCCCTGAGACCTAGATAACTGGTTATCTTCGCTCGGATGGGGCTGTTGTTGAGACATCGCTTTGTATGACCGGGATGAAACAGGCCTATCGGTATATGATTCTGTAGGCGTGTATCCGTTCATGTTGCTTGAATATTGGCTATTTGAATTGAAAGATGATGCAGCATTGCCGGATCCTGTACTTCCTCTGCTACTTAGATTAAGCGGTGCTGGGGCTGATACTTCATCGTAGTGATGATTCTCAAATTGGGAACCGCGGGACGAACTCTCCTTACGCCCAGAATGCTGCTCAAAAGGCACTGGGGATGGAGGAGCATCTTCAACTGTAGGTTGCAGAGATCCGAGATCGCTGCGATGGCCAGAATCATAAGTGTGATGCCGAGGCTGGGGTTGTTGGTAGACAAGTTGGTTATTCGGGGAGGATCTCAAACCCTCATCACCTTCATCAAGAGGAGAGGGAGCATGGTAAGAATTTTGCTGTGGAAAATCCGATGTAACCTGATGATAGACATCCGGTTGTGCATTGTCATACTGGTTATATGACACAGTGTTTGGGGGCTGGTATTCATTTGTAGTAGGTGTGTAATCGTAGCTCGTCATTGCTGAAACTGAAGGCCCATGCCTGTTTCCATGTGCTGGAGGGGGAGGTGGTGGCCCTCCCGGACTCGGCAGTGGGCCAAGATCATTAGGGTGTGGTCGTTCATAAGTAAGTTCTTGAGAGTTATATCGATTGCGAGGATCAATTGACTCCTCCTCGAATTGGCGTCCATAGGTCATGGCAGTATTCGTAGGCATATAATCATTAGCCGGAACGTTATCATAAGATTCATATCTATCATTGGGTATTGGCGGGGCAGATGGTTGTCCTGCAAAATGCTGAGGTGTGCTATATGCAGAAGCGGTATTTGGATTGTTCCGGTAACCTTGAGATTCGTTATAGCGGGACTGTGGTGCCTGGTATTCCATGGTTTGTAATGGCGATTGATTCGGAATGTAAGCTTGTGCCTGATATTGTGTTGGAGGTTGAACGTGATCTGGTATTGCGGCGGGTGGAGGTGGTGGGGCTCCAGTGACAGGATCTGAAGGTAACGGCCGTCTCTTCACTGGTTTTGGCTGTCTTGGTCCACCAACAGATTCTCGCTGGCCATCTTGAACAGTAGACGTGGTGGGAAAAGTCTGTTTTGCCCTCTCAGGTTTCTCTTGCTTTGGCCTTGTATCGTAGTACGTGATCTCGATTCGGATCTCGCCAGCGTACTTGCCTTTGCAACTCAAGTTGTGCCACAAGTCATTCTGGCCACCGCCGGGAATCACCACTTCTTTCAAATTGATCCAGGTCTCGCCGATCAAATCCGTGCGTTTGTCGTCGTTGAAGACGGAGACTTTCAATTGGAAGTAGTCAGGGGAATCGTGGACTGTGAAACGAAGTTCTTGGTCCCTATACATCTCGAGTTAGACAGGTGCATTGAACGATATACACCTAGTATGAGATAACTAACCATCTTGGAGTTTGTCCTCCTCTACGGTCCGTTTCCGTCTTCTTGGCCTCCTTGCCTAGTCGTGCCGCGCAATACGGATCCTGTTTCCCAATGCTCTTCCGGTTTGGTAAGTTCTTAGCACGGTCGACGATGACCACCAGAGTTCCGATTTCTGGTCCATCTACGGTCATGTCTGCATAAATGCCAGCCGTATGGACTCCATTGAGGAGATTGGATTTAAGTTTTGCTGCCATGGCGAAGCTCGGTCCGGATCAATTGTTATCGGCAGCGTGCTGAACAATGTTTGACTTTACAACGATACAAGGCTCTATATGACCATTGCCGAGATGCTGAGCAATTCCTTCTATGCCAAACTGTGGAATTATTGAACGAATGGATGGATGGATGAATGAATGAATGTGGTGAATAATGAAGGAAAGATCGATGAAGATTGAGGAAGCAATTGCTCTGGTTACGGCTACGGAGGCAGAGCTACGCCGTAGGCAGGCTACATAATGCGGGTGGCTGTGATGTCGAAACTGGAGGGCTGGGCGATTGGCGAGGCAGGGGGTAACTCCACCAAACCGATCTATTTCAGCGCGTCATGGGAAATTCGCCGTAGGGTGGGATTAAAGTGGTTCTCCAGAGAAAATCATGGAGAAATGAAGATTTGGTCACTGTCACATTTGTGCATTGGTGATGGCGACCGATATAAGATTTTTCGAGAACATGGGCATTTCTTTTTTTTCGATTTACCTTTGATCGACACGTTCGTCGGACTGTTGCTGGACGACCAGGCTGCTTGGTGTTGACAGGGATGTTCTCGCGCACAGTCCAGGCGTCCAGGCGCTGATTTGCCGGGGTGCGCCCAGCCTCGCCCCAACCCTATGGCATCTCGCAAGAGAACAGCCCAAGAGCTGCAATAACATCTGCATCAAATTAGGAGATGCCAATCATTCCTGTGGGTACCCGTTGATCGTGCCTTAGTTGATTGTACCTGCAGAAACATACTGTGTCAAAATAACTACGAGCGTAGCTCCAACGCTGAAGTGTGTTTATATCACGTGATAACAACATCTCGGTTGAGGATCCATGATTCCCCCTGCATGGTCACTGGCGGAAAGCCGTATACGATAGACATCAGCTCTGCAATCCTGTGTAGCACTCAAGATGGATACGCCTCCACCTCCTGAAGCTTCCCCTTCACCTATCCGCTATGTACTTGGGTTCTTGCTGATTGGCATTGCTTGGGGCTTTACAACGCCCTTCATTCGAGCAGCCGCGAGGACACATACCCCTCCGGAACACCCGATCCTCTCCTCGCCTGCTGTGCAGAACAGTTTTTTGAAGTCCAAGCTGTACGGTGCATTCTTTGGCGTAATCGATTTACTGAGAAACCCAAGATATGCCATCCCGTTAGTGATTAATCTGACGGGTAGCATTTGGTTCTTCTTGTTGATTGGGCAAGCTGGTAAGTTTGGGGTTTCGTCTTTTACCTTTTGTTGAACCCCACGATGTTTAACGAAAGTTGCCAGAGTTGAGCTTAACTGTCCCGATTACCAATTCTTTGGCGTTTTTATTTACTGTGATTGGGGATTGGTGGGTTGAACGGAAGGTCATCGGCCGTGGTAAGTCGCTTTGGCACTAATGGTTGCTCAAGGCTGAAACTAATTCTCCGATTAGATACTTGGATTGGTATGATATTGTCCCTCGGCGGGATCGCATTGTGTGTACAAAGCAAGAGATAAGATGAAGTAAGGTTTTTGTTTTGAATATTAGCCTATTTCCTTGTTAATAGATTTTCCTAATGATCCTTGCTACTATGATAGTCTTGGATATGACGTGAGTGTGACTAGTTCTTTGAGGATCCTGTTGCAGCAGACCATAATTCATTGCCAACTGTTAGCAAGTCTAAAACCTTTGTTAAAGTATGTAATTTACTAGTATTATTATGGCGTTATGCCGGCGCTTACAATGCACCGAGTCATATGCAGCGCTTACGAGAGCGAGGACGGTTGTGATGTCTCAATGAACTTCATAGCTCTGTATTATCTGTAGAGAACTATGTTAAAAGGTTTGCTCTATGACAGCCCATGATGTGATTATCTATTAGGTACAGTAGAGACAATGCAGACAATGCACCAGGCATGCCGCATATTATAATGAGCTTCAAGACTGCCCCGTAGTCTCCAGGACCGATAAAAGAAGTGCAATGTCCTGTTCCAGCCCTCATGTCATCCTTAGCTTTTATATTTTTGGTACAATTGAACGCATTTTCATCAGCGTCGTAATCATCGTCGTGTCATTCCCTCATCAAAAATCCTTCGGTATTTCATGATAGTCTATTTCGAATCCATCTCTGCACTTGCCGCAAGGTTGGATCTTCAAGGGTCCAGCATCCCATCTGGTAGTCAGATGTTCTCATCTCCGCATATACCGTATCATCATTAACAGCAGCAAGCTCCTATTAGTTACCAGTTAGGCTGCATGGTTTCAATATATCAAGTTATAGAATACTAACAACTCTCAGAGCTTCATCACAAGCAGCCAATTGCTCCGTATGTCCTGCATGAGGCCTCTGGCCTTGGAGAACATGATCTCGCCATCCAATCCATCGCTGCGCAGCAGCCTGGCGTAGGTATATTTTCTGCGCTTCATGTCTTCGGGCGTAAGCATCAAGCAAAACCCTAAGCTAGCGGTTAACCAATGCTGACCTTTGAGACATTTGGTTCCAATAACTTACTGTTGCAGCTCTGCCTTCTCTTGTTCTTCCACCCCCCCTCGTGCCAGAGGAACTTGGTTGTCCTCTGCGCAATTCAGGATGTTCTGGCCATCATAGTAACATTGTCGAAGAGTGGACCAGCCCTCGGTATAGTAATCATCCTGATCCGGAGGGTTGTTGGGGGCGGAAGCAATGTAGAACTGAAGATTCTGAAATTCTGAGAGTAGAGCTGCCACCCGAGCTGTGCGTTGAGGATTGACTACCCTCTATCTATCAGTCAAACATCCAATTGATTCATCTTGCAGAGATTTATCATAATTCCAAAACGGGTAAATGTCTAAAGAAGAGAAGAGGGGTTGGCTCACGTCCGTCTGCCATTGGACCGAATTGAATTAACTTCTGGGAGGAATAACACNAAAAAAAAGGAAGGCTCAAGAAACGACCGGTGCAACAGCAAAAAGAAGTGAAAGAGACTCAGAAAGACGTTGGGAGCTTGGAAGGAAAGAGCTGTTGGATGCGGCTTGAAGAAATTGAAGCCATCGCGGCGGTTTATGAATCTTTTGCTCGATAACGTCTTCACATACCTTAGACATTGAGTTTCCAGACCTGCATACAGTTGTGGCTGGCGGTAGATCCAGTTCGCAGGCCATCATGTGCATGCTATTCGTCCCCGTTCGGGAGATGGGGATTGTCGAGGACATCACGATGCCGCGGATGGGCCACACGAGCACGACTATTTTGACACTCCCGTTGCAAGCTCAAAGCTATCAAGAACGAACCCCTACCGAGCTGTGCGAGAGTTACATTTGGGCGGGAGACGTGCAGCAAGACGCCAGGGCTGGGCGAGAGCCAGGCAAAAAATGCCATAAGGTGAATCAGTTGAGCAGCCCGCCCTGGCTCAAGGCGGCATAGGGCCCATGCACGTGCACGCCACCGGCTCCCTAGCGAAAGCCACAGCTCGTGCCAGATCCCTGACGCATGCTGAAATGGGCCTGCAACGTCCCTAAAATGACGGCCCTACTGAGGCTCCAGGGCCCTTAAAGGGCACGAATGGGTCTCTTCTGGGGCAGCTGTACCGGCCTGGAAAGCCAATAGATCGCCCGCTTCGGCCAAACCTGCCCTGACACGGACCACCTCCACTGAAAGCTGAACCTGCCCTGGATCCTGGGAATCCCCTCTTTTGGGGCAGGGCCAGGACGGTGACGGGCGCCAGCAAAAAGATACAGTACCTACAGTACAGTTAAGTTACGGTTCCATCTCTGAAAACGCCTGACGCTCCACTTCCCAAGAGCAGCATGCGCAATCAAATGCGGGCACGAAACCGTCCCTATTCTGCCCCGATATTCTCATTGCAAATAGTACCGTCACAAATTCTTACCTTCTCCTGTTGCGTTTCACCTTAGAGCCTAGGCAATGGCCCAACGGTTAGAGTGTTCCATCGTGGTCCTCGATGCGGTTTGTTTGGATGGTGTCGGATTCTTCCCCCAAGTACGAGCCTCGTACCTCAGGCGAAGCCACAATAGGGCTGTGCACCGCCGCCATTGGTTGGATGCGCTCACCCTGATTCTCCTCCAAAGCACTTTCCTTTTCCACAACCCCAAATCCGGAAGCACGCAGTAAATCTTTGTGCATTCTGCTGAGCATCAACAATATGACACGAGAGCTTGGAAACACGGTGGCTTCACACATATTCTCGTCTCCATTATTTACGATAACTGAGATATCCATCGTGATGATGAAGACGTGCACAAACCTTTTTCTCTACTAAGTCTGTCGGCGACGCCGAACGCTAAAACCTTCTTGTCCCCCAGACCGAAATGATACTATGATACAATAGACTATTGCTATGATCTTGCTCCTAGTCCTTCTCGGCAATAGCCTGTAGTCTTTCGTCGATTTCCTCTTCCGTCAACGCTCTAAATCCCGGGTCGGTTCCTTCCTCACCGTCCGCTCTAGGCCCTCCCACGATGCCAATCTCTAATTCGCCCTTCTTAAAATCCACACTGAGGACTGTGCTCAACGTCGTGATACCAAGCTCTACCACGTCTTCCCAGCTACCCTCCGCACAATCCTTATTTTTGAGCTTCTTCTCCAGATGATTGAACGCTTCTTGTTGCTTGGGGCCGGATGCCGTAGCCTTGTAGCCCGTATAGTAACCTGCCGGGTCGCACTTGTATAGCTGAGGTCCATACTCGGAATCCAATGAAATCAGCGTTGTAGCAACGCCATATGGGCGCATGTATGCCTGTTTTGCAATTAGAGTTTAAGCCTTACCAGGTGGTGAGCCTCAGTCGGCACTGCAAGTAAGCTTACCCGCTGTGTATAAACTTGGCTAATATTGGCCACCCGCTTTGCCAGAGCATCACAGGGCATCTCGTATCCGTACTTATATCGAAACTCTGCAGCCTCTCCAATAGCCCTCTGTACTGAGGCTCGCGCATCTGCAATGGATCCTGTCATCACACAGCCTACTGAAGGCGAGATTTTGAAGATATGAGAAACAGATGAGGGATCGATCAGCTTGTCCTATAAAAACCATCATATCAGAATTTGTCTCAGTGGCTTGCAACCATAATCTCGTACCGGGACTTTCTTTTGAGATAATACAACGGCGCAGTTCTTTCCCCGTATACCAATAGACATGATATTTGCGGCTGTGATTGCCTTGAAGGCATATTCTGTTCGAAACAGTATTAGCAACTTCGTTTCCTAGGGATATTCGTCGACGGCATTGGTGAAATTCCAAGTAGTTGAAGGCATCTCTACCAAATGCTGCTAGGTTTCTTACCAACTTGGTATAATCTTCCTTGATCTGAAAAGATCGTGATATGTCGGTCGTATCCCGCGCTGCCTGTTCAGAGAAGGTTAAACAACTACCTCAGATACTTGTTGATGGGTAGGATACAAACCAGACATCTTGACTGCTTCAAATGCTTTTTATCTTGAGCCGTAAACTATCGGTAGTATAAGAACGTGTAAAAGAAGATCTGGAGAATGATCGCAGAAATATTAGCAGGAAATGGTGGTTAGAGTGTGAGCTTGTGAAGCTCTCTAGTATCGTCAAGCTAGGAACGTTCGTAATGTTCGCGTTGCCTGGAGCTTGTTAGAAGTAGCTAGTTTGCTCGCCTGGACAGTACGGCCGACTGCAAAGTCTAAAGGCGCAACGATAAGAATTTCAAGAGTCCAAGATAACATTGGAGAATTTTAATTTTTTTTTAGTAGATTTGGGGGCCATTGGGGGACGCATCAAACCATCTAATAGGCTTATATCGTTTCTTGCTACTTCCGAGCCTAAGGTGGGCCATGCCTTCAGTTACTGACCGGCCCAATGCGGCAGCGCCACGAATTCCTGCGTGGAAACGATTGGGAATGGAGTTGAAGAAGCCCGAGTCAAAACCATTAGAAGAAGCTAAATCCTCTTCTGCAATGCGCAATCAAGCATCAACCCTCAAGCAGAAAAAGAGGAACGTGCAATCGCAGGAAGATAGTCCATCCAAGAAAATAAAAGGTCTAGATCACAAAGACAGCTCGGCTTCAGACACCACGGCAGACCCTACAACTCCGCTCTTGAAACGGCAGAAGTCCGTCACCTTCACACCAGAAACGAAAACAGAAGATGGGGATAGTATAAAACAGTTGTTTAATACTTGGGTTGCTGAGCAAAAGGCCCAGGACTCGATGTTCTCAGAGCAATCAAAGTCAAATTCTGCACTTCAGGTCCCCAAACCCTCTGCTATTGCGGAGGATACTGATGACACGCCTGATGAATCTGAGAAACGAGTGAAGAGAATTAAAAGATCATTATCTAATGAAGAAAAGAATTCTAGAAAGCCGTCTAATTTAGAACAAGACAAGCCATCTAAGTCGAAACAGACAAAGCCGCCTCCTCGGCCCTTTCTTGCCTATCTACAGCAATATCACCACTCCCGTGAGACCTGGAAATTTAACAAAAATCACCAGAACCATCTATTAAAACACCTTTTCAACGTCGACATAATCTCATCAGAGTACGCTTATTTACTTTATCCTTATGTCAAAAGTTTACAAGGAGGTGTCCGAACGCGATTACGAGACGCTGCCATTGCTGTCATAGTCCAAGATCGGGAAGAAAGCGCAGACGGATTCTCCAAGGATATCACCGACCCTGTCACTAAACAGGCGGAATATGAGGCAATAATGACTGAGCATCAAGCTAACATGACCGGAGAAAAACTATCCACTGGCGCTGGGTACGAGGAAGGGATTGTACAGAGACTCTCCGACCATGCTATGGTCAACAGGGCCGTGAAACGGATGAGAGCCGAGCAAGTATTGGTAGAACTAGGTGCACCTGAAATACCGTCGGGTGAGACGAAAGCCATTGCAACGATATATCCAGACTCTGTTGGCGACGAGGACAGCCAGAAACGGGTTCGGATGAATGATGGAACTGCACAAAAGGTCGGAAGGAAGAGGAAACAGCGCACGTCAGCTGTTGATGATACCAGTAGTTCGGAAGATTCTAGCGATTCCGACACTTCCAGTTCTTCGGAGTCGACCTCGGAGTCCGATTCAGCGAGCGATGATAGTTCTGAAGACACTGCCTCATCGAGTTCATCCAGTAGTTCCTCAGAGTCCGAAAGTGAATCCGAAAGTGAATCCGAAAGCTCGAGCTCGCGGGACCCAGGAGATACGAGCAATGGGAGCGAAAGCGATTGAGGCTTAACAAATATAACGAATCCTAGTTTCTGGGATGTATGAGATATGTGGAAAAGTTACTGTTCTTAAGCTGGTATGATTGTACGGCACAGGAGATAACTGAGCTTAAATAGCGTTCTCTTGCATAGAATTAATATACCCAATGCATCTTTTAGAGATGCAGATTCAATTAATAGAATAGATATTAATTTTCATATCCTTATCCTATGAGCGCACATCTCGCAGATGTATATTCAATGCTCATATTACCAAATTTGAGGTTGGCAAACATAGAAGATGCGATTCGATGCAGATGAACAACACGCAATACTACCCCTTGCATCTTGAACCTACAGGCATAACCAGCCTACATGTCATCGAGGGGAACATAGCCACCAATAAACGAGCGCAATATCCTAACCCCTCAAAAACCTGATATCACGGGGTTATGCTGCATACTTGTCCATTTCTCAAATACCTCTCGCGAAGTTATTTATTTAGGAATCTAGTTATTATTACTAACTACGACATTCCTTCGCAAGTCTGTATTTATTTTGGTTCAACGGAGCAAGCAAAACGAGCAGGCTACGTATTGTAGGACCTTCGAGCAAGCGATCATTCTAGGCAGACGTATTCGGGGTTTGGTGACATCTAGTCTCTGCCAACTCTTCAAAATCGGTGTTCCGGCTTTGTTGATGAAGTCAACGCCATAGTATTCACAATGACAAGAGTCATAGTTTACAGTACCGCCCTCGTGGCCTTTCTAGCTGGTAAGTTTCTATACACGCCTCTTCCAACGTCACAGCTAGCTAATTGGCCTCTAGCGACCGCTTTAACCTTCGCGGCGATCGCTCTGCCAGACTGGATGAGTTGGAACGTCACGACTTCAACAGGATCACACATCTCTAAGAGGATAGGACTGCATCGAAGCTGCTCCTCGGTCGATTCCACTTGCCGACATTTCCCCTCTGATTTTGATGACTGCAATGGCTCAGATCGATACTTCTGCTCTATGTGGCGCTCTGTGGGCTTCTTGATGTCCTTCACTGCGGTTTTAGAACTGGTCACTATTGTCATGTATGGTGTCATACTTATTGGAGGGAAGCAAAAGCGACAGAATGGGTGGAAGCTCTTGTCTTTCATGTTGGTAATTGTAGGGCTGGCGCAAATTGCTGCTACGGCTATTGTTGTACGTCTACCTCATCTCGGATATTTCTGGACACAGCCTCTAACTATTGCTAGGCATATCTATTTGATAACGATGACCGCTTTTTCGTGGGATGGAAACTGGACAAATCCTTCATTTTCTGCACCGTTAGTGGTGCCATAGCTCTGCTTTCTGCCCCAGCAATCGCCATTTCCGCATATCTATTTCCAGATGAAACTGGTTATGAGCTCATTCCTAGTGAGCGTTCTCGGAATTGATCAAAGCATGGGATGTGAGACACAACTCACCGAGTTCATTTATATGGTATTGTAATTGTAAGGCTATATGAGTTATATTGTATGACGGAGTTAAGGGGACACAGATTGAGGGTATCTAGTGGCTTTTTTTTATTTAGCATGCAAACGAAATTAATGATAATAATACGATGTACCTTAATGCATATATGATGGACTTTGATTAACTATAAACCTCTAGGCTAATTGCCCCATTCAATCCTCATGATTCCCCAGGACTCATAACCAAGGTGTACAGTAACGCGTAAGTAATAAGCCTCGTGGTGGGCTTGGTGGGGCAATAGTGCGATAAGATAGTTGACTGCGGTACATAAAATCACCCACTCTCACCAAACGCAAACTAAGGTAACTCCTTCACAAACCAAGACTATCATTTTTCAGAAGAGATAATCCATTTTACTATCATGGCACCTGCACGAACTTCCCCCGAGCCTTCATCACCAGAGCAAGGTGGCTTGACAAAGCAGCAAATTTCAACTTTTGAACGCGACGGATATCTTGTCATTAACGATGCACTCAGTCCAGAAACCGTATCTTCCCTACTCAATGAAACACACTCAATGCTAGAGAGTTTCTCTCTGGAGGATCATCCAATGACAAAATTTTCTACCGGAGAGGGCAATTCCGAGCACGTTGGCGATGATTACTTTCTCAACAGTGGAGATAAAATTCGATTTTTCTTTGAAGAAGGTACACAGCCCTCATATGGGCCCATCCTCCCTATTATTAGTAGCCACAAAACATTGTCTTATTCAACCCAGATGCTTTTGACTCGGATGGTAACCTCACCAAACCAAAATCACGTGCAATAAATAAGATTGGACATTACCTCCATGCCCTCTCACCACCGTTTGCATCTTTATTGAGCCCATCATCTCGCTATCCTCCTGGTGCTATAGCGCGGACTCTTGGTTTCCGAGACCCTCGCTGTCTACAGAGCATGGTCATCTGTAAACAGCCAGAGATAGGTGGGGCAGTCCCACCTCACCAGGATTCAACTTTCCTATACACCGATCCACCGTCTGCAGTTGGCTTTTGGTACGCATTGGAGGATGCCACTCTGGAAAATGGGTGCCTGAGTTTTCTTCCCGGGAGCCATAAGACCGCACCAATTGAGAAGAGATTTGTTAGGAAGGCGACTGGCTCAGGAACGGAATTCATTGAGAATGAAGGACCTAAATTCCCCGGCGGAGAAGGATATGGCCAGAAGACCGAGCCGAATAATGACGAACAGTACAAGGTTGGGGAAGTCAAGGCAGGATCATTGATTCTGATACATGGGAACTTGTTACACAAGAGCGAAAAGAATCTGAGCCAAAAGGGCCGGATCATCTATACGTTGAGTAGAAGACTTCTTTTCTAAGGTCTCAGCTAATGAGTATTTAGTTTTCACGTCATAGAAGGAGATGGGCCAGTTTATGACAAAAAGAACTGGCTGCAACCACCGAAGGAAGGGCTTACCAGATTATGATAGATGTGCCACCTGGCCTACCGTAATGGGGGAGATTGGGTCACCTCTACAAATATATATGTATATGGCTCTGTTAGTAACTTAAGTCAATGCTAACACAATCATGCATAATTAGCCCGAATATGGAAATCCAAATATCATTATGAGCAGAAAATGAATAAAGTTCTGTATGCCCCAGTGTAGTATACATTTTCCAATTGCTACTGAATTAAAGCAATTATGTTTCCGTGCCGTAACCCTAAAGAACTACAAACCTCCGAGACTTCTCAGTCACACGGTCTGGTAAGCCTTACCACCCATGAGAAGTTTTTAGTACATTGCAATGTAAAAATTAGAAAAGCGATTTTTTCAAGCCAATTCATACTCCCAGATCTCATCGAGACGAGCTTTCGAGCTCTATTATCTCGCGTACGGGTGAAATCCACGCTGGCCACCTCTCCCTCCACCTCGATAATTTGCACCTGGTTTGCCAGCATTTTTTGGCCCAGTTGGTGCGTTTGCAGGCGGGGCGCTCTGGGGTCCAGTTTGTGGTGGTACAGAGCCTCTTTGACTTCCACCTCTACTTCCTTGAAAACCTCCCCGGCCGCCAGCACTTCCTCCTGTGCTCGGCTGCGGGACATCGTCATACATGCCCTCCCAAGAAGTTGGACCGCCACCTATGCCTCCATAACCTTGCGGAGCATACTGTGTTTGCTCACGCGCCGCGCGTCGCATTTGTTGCTGCTCAAACTTTTGCTGCTCGAAGACTTGCTGCTCATAAGCGTTGTAGCCAGGTGTGCCGACCCTTCCACCCATATTGGACCCTCCACCAGCAGAGAATCCGGCTCCCATGGGTGATCCGGTGTTCATACCCTGCATCTGTTGCATCTGCTGCATCATTGCTGGATTCATGCCTTGCAGGCCTGCCATTACATTGCTAGGACTTTGTGGACTCTGTGATCGACCATCTGCGCCTGCCATCTGTTGTTGCATCATTTGCATTTGCTGCATCTGTTGCATCTGTTGCATCATTGCTGGATTCATACCGCCCGCCATTCCTCCAGGCATAGCTCGGCCGCCCATAGCCATCTGCTGTTGCATCATCGCGAAATATTGCTGCATTCGTTGCCAGTATTGTGCCATCAACTGCGGGGTCATTCCACCAGGCATTTGGTTGCTAGTTTGTTGCATCTGCTGGCTAGCATTATCCTGGGTGTCATTTTCCTTTCGAAAACGGCCTCCTCTACCGGCACGATTCTCCTCTTCCTCCCTCATGTTGCCTCGAGGCTGTGCCTTTTTTACTTCGATGGGCTTGCCAAGAATTTCAAGGGGCACATTTAAGCAGGCCTCGACTGCTGCTTCACTATCGAACGTGACGAATCCGAAACCTCGAGGTCTACCGGTGTCTTTGTCCATCATGAGAGTTGCATCCACAACTCTGCCGAATTGCATGAAGTACTCCTTGAAATCTTGCTCAGTGGCTTCTTGACTGACTCCACCAACAAATATTTTACTTGTACGTTCCTGCTCATCACGCGGGATTGCTCGTTTCGGATCGATCTTGAAATGCTGCGTAAGCTGAGGGTCTTCTAGCCAAAAACTAACCTCAAGAAAAAGGAACAAATAAATAGGAATTCTCAGAATGTGGTCTTACAATCTTGCCATCTAGATAATGCTCTTTTACCATTACAATATTGACTGTACGTGGGTCCTTGAAGGTGAGGAAACCGAAACCACGAGAACGGCCAGATGCACCATCCCGCATAACGGTACATTCGAGGACATCACCAAATTGTGAAAAGTATTCCTTTAGTGATTCTAAGTGAGCAGCAAATTAGTGTCAGAAAAGATTGGCAGGTAATAGGGGCGGCATAAGTTATTTGGCAACACTCACGGTCGGTGGTCTCCCAGTTTAAACCGCCAATAAACATTTTCCTGTGTATCACAAGAAGTTAGTAAAACATATTTATGGAGACCTAATTTCGAAGGAACAGAACAAGTTATAAGCGGGAATCAAACGGCCGTCAGTTATGTTGAGATATTCCGTATCAATTCATATACCCGATTGGGATAATCGATACAGGACAGTGGTCTTATTGCTGTTGGGGAAGGGATCCTTGAACTTTCCCTTCTCCAATACGAAGTAGGATTCAGCCTGGCGAAACTATGTGAATTATGTCGAAGGCAGCCAAAAGTAGATGCAGGATTATGGCATGTAAGCTTTGATCTTGGCAGAGCGCATGATGCATCATCGGTTGACTCCAATTCAGTAACCATACACCCTCAATCCCAAACCACATGTTTCGTGAGCCATGCAATGATGAGACACCACAGAGGTCCTAGAAGAATCGTGTCTTTTGCTATCGTGATGCTAGGTACTGGTGCCGAGCGCTATGCGCTAACCGTCTTGTATGCCTATCTTTTTGGCTACTTGCGGCTCTATGAAGATTATATCAACAATAGGCTATGTAGTAGTAGGCTTGACTATGGCCGCTGTTGAAGGTGAAGAGTTGATACTAGCCGCCCATTTCTCATAATAGTATTCCCCACAATGCATCTCTTCTGTAATGTGACTGACTTGGAGTGCCTTTTATCTAGCCAGATATGCGCCACCGCCTTGCATGCTTTTGATCTGCCTTTCCTCTCATGTTGCCCGATCGCATAGCCGCACATATTGTTCCTTCAAATCTCCTACCCACACTATCTGCATATAAATGCCACGCTAGGGTGTCCCAACCGAGTTTTCCATTGACCAATATTCACAAAAGATTCCCATGAGTCACTCCCATCTACGCCGCTGATTCCATCACAAACCGTCTGGTATAGGCGTCTATACCTCTTTGCTGCTCAGAGACAACGGATATTACCGGTGGCACGAGCCACAGAATGATTGCACAGAATAATATGATAAAGAAAAACATTGTAATCTTACCCGTCTTCCTTAATGCCGGTTCCATGTGATTCGTTAGTAGCAGGAGCATCATATGTGTTACTATTGCCATTTCCGAGATTGAAGTCTATGTCATCATCCATTTCCTGCTCTCCAGAAAGGTCCTGGTTTTCTTGATCACCATTCTGATCGTGATAAACTGCAGCTTCTGCTACTTGTACTTCTGCGGGTGTAGTGGGAGCAGCTTTCGTTTCCGGTACTACAAGAGAAGGCTTCGCAATGTTATCATCCTCTGTATATCTGTGAACTGAGATTAGCTTGGGTCTTGAAAATAGCAGGAGCCGCTCTCTTAATAGCTTGAGTTAACCGATTCCACCGCGCAAGAGTGTTGATTTTATTAGGCGCGATAATTTCTGTTAGAATGAAACAAATAAACAAATATCACATACAGATCCGCAAACAAATCCTCCTCGAAAGGTTCAGTTTCTGCCATGATGCTTGAATCTACGCTGGATTAGTTGGTCAGGCTGACGTTCAACTTTCCAGCTATTGCAGCCGGTGTCAAAACCAATAAAGGGAGTGCGATGCTAGCGTAATGAGCCCAAACTCTTGCGGATATATGTTACGACGATACTGTTCAACCTGGAGTTAGGAGGGAACAATATTAGGTTGAAAGGCTGGGTTGATTGTAGAAGCAAGTTCGATTTGGTATTTGAGGTACGTTCGTACCTTTGGCGAAAGCGGAAACTTGAGAGCAACGCGCCCCTGTCACTCCACGTGATGTACAAGAACAACATGGGCGCGTACTTTCTGCCTTAGGCTAAAGGGTTTATAAACGTCTATTGAAGCAAGGTACTCGGGAGGATAGATAGTCGAGCTATTAGGTATGGGTTTGCCAAATGTTTAAGCCATGTTCTCTTCTTCAAATGGCAGCAAGAAGGCGGCCGTCCATCAGGTAAGTAAATTAACTTTTAGAGAGTCAGTGAAGTATACTGATACAATTACTTCCTAGGAGATGGTTCAAGTTGGTTAGTTAACCCTCCCAGCAATAAGGAAACCACTGCACATCCTTTCCGAGCTCTGGATGCTAAACATTACTAACATTGAACGATATTTTTAGAGAGGTCTGAGTACGTTAAATCGGCCCAGGTTGCTTTAATAGACGGTCCATGAGGACTATTTCGAGGAGGAACAAGATTGACACGAGGTATCTAGGTCCGCATCGCCTTTCTGGCGAAGTAGAGCCTCAGATGGACGCCGCGACCCATCTCCTAAACATCATGGAAAGGACTCTGGTCTGGTAGTCGGTGCTTCCTACTCCCATGCAGATATGTTGAAATTTGATTCGTTGTATGTTATTCTCTCCGAGTCTTGGCATTTCTAACTGGAGCTCAAAAGATCCATATCTTCAAGTTCTGCAAGGCCCAGGACCCCTCCTTCATCATCCTTATATAAGGCTCGCAGCAGCACTCCACCATTGAACAGAGGTACTGCTAGTATTACATCACCGCCGTTACGAACATATACCGACTTCTTGTCGCACACGAATAACGATTGGGCTGCTGAGGATGAAGGAGACGAAGATGACGAATATGCATATGAGAATGATGATGGAGATGACTTTGGCCTTCCAAGTATATCGAGCATGAAACGCAAGACAAAGAAGACATCGATTCACAACACAGTAAAATCTACCCAAAATCTTCCGCCGTTGGATTATGGTCTGTTAGGAAACCCAGCTGGTCCGATACCGCGGAGGCTCTCTGATAGTGGAGACATTGCTATTGAGCGTCCTACACCAAATTACCCGGTCCCTAAAAAGAGTGAAGGAAAAATATTGAGACCCCAATACAAAGATATTTTAAAAGGTACGTGTCTTCGGTTATATGTGTTTTCGAGTACTGAATGTCCCATAAGATCCCGCCAACTCGCTACATCTAATAAATTATCCACCAGTACCTCCTGGTGCATCATCAAAGGAGATCGACATGCATTCTGCACGACTCACAAGAATTAATAAGTTTAAAAAAATTCTTCAAGCAACATCCATCTCTCTACCCGATTTGAGAGCAGCAGCTTGGTCTGGGATTCCAGAAGAAGTTCGGTCAATGACTTGGCAGTTGTTGCTTGGGTACTTACCTACTAGCAGTGAAAGACGAGTTAGCACGCTCGAAAGGAAGCGAAAGGAATACCTTGATGGGGTACGTCAAGCTTTCGAAAGGGGGGGGAGTGCCGCTCCTCCAGGGAAAGCTAGGGGTCTTGATGAGACTATCTGGCATCAGATTAGCATAGATGTACCGCGGACTAACCCCCATTTGGAGCTCTATGGCTATGAAGCCACGCAAAGGTCCTTAGAGCGGATATTATATGTTTGGGCTGTCCGCCATCCAGCTAGTGGCTATGTACAAGGTATCAATGACCTTGTTACTCCATTTTGGCAAGTATTTCTTGCAAACTATATTACAGACTCAGATGTCGAAAGCGGAATGGACCCTGGACAGTTACCTAAGGCAGTCCTAGATGCAGTAGAAGCGGATTCGTTTTGGTGTCTTACGAAACTTTTGGATGGTATCCAAGACAATTATATATTTGCTCAACCTGGAATACAACGGCAGGTTGCTGCGCTACGAGATCTGACGGCTCGGATAGATACTGGCCTAGCAAAACATCTACAGGAAGAAGGTGTCGAGTTCATTCAATTTAGTTTTCGGTGGATGAACTGTCTTCTTATGCGTGAGATAAGTGTTAAAAACACGATTAGGATGTGGGATACATATATGGTAACAGTCCTCATTCTAAATATTCTAAATTTGTTTTTGTTAATATATTCTAGGCTGAAGAACAGGGCTTTTCCGAATTCCATCTCTATGTTTGCGTTGCGTTCCTGGTTAAATGGTCTGACAAATTAATGAAGATGGACTTCCAGGAAACGATGATGTTTCTTCAAGCTTTGCCAACACGAGATTGGACTGAGAAGGATATTGAACTTCTGCTTAGTGAAGCTTTTATATGGCAGTCGCTCTTTAAGGGTTCAGCTTCACATCTTCGAGGTGGTAATAGCACAACTCCATCTAACGCTATTGTCTGAAAGCAGAATATCACTTTATGACGTTAATAAAGGAACTTGGGGCGGTACCAATCAAGAACCTCTACATAGGGACTTCCCTCAGATCAACATCCGGCGAAATAATTCAGGGTTCTCATTCTAGCCGAAACTACTTGCTCTTCCAAGACTTTGTTTGATAAACTCCTATTGGGGTGAAGTCGAGTCTCATTAGCCATGGTCCGTTTCATCTAGACACCCCCCTCTAGCCACTATTGGCACCATTTCATCACTGGGAAGAATATGTAGTGTTGAACATGGGAATCAACTTTTACCGTTGGTTCTTGGCACATAGCCAATGGAGCGTGACATGCTGTTACGGATATGGAAATTTGAACTTGTTATCCTTGGCTCATAACTGTGACGGAGCGTTCAATATATCATTGGAACACGTATAGTTCTGTAGCTACCAGACAAAGCCCCTGCTACTAGGTTAGGGTAAATAAACAGATACGGGACGTCCAAAATTCGTTGAGCTCCATGCCATAAATCGAGCATCCTGAGAGATGAAAGTAAAAAATGTGGTATCCTTTAAAACGCCGGTCCATCTCATGAAAATAGTACAGGCAGTTTAATGCTGGTTAGTCTTACAACTCATCAGCATCCTTACACCTTGGCTTTCTTTGCATGGTCACTATCTTCCCCTTCATCCTCTGCTTTACGCTTTATGTTACCGCCTTCATTGCTAGGTTCAGGAGTACTAGCCTCGGATGCTTTTGGATTCTTTTTGCGCCGAACTAACCCGGTAAGATCGGTTGCTGTTTTCTTTGCCTCTTCTATTCTCGCTTTGGCTGCCGCCGGGGATTCTCCCGTAGTTGCACCCAGAACCCCTTCACTTGTGCCACCGCCATACAGTTCCTCTTTCAAGTTGAGATTAACAGGAGAGGCTTTCAGCTCAGCAAGCTGTGATAATTTAGCAATTGGTAACACATTGAGATATTAGTGTTCTTACCCGTCCCTCCATGTCAGCTATGATTTCCTTCACGTCGGTAATTTGCGCTCTTGTGACGTCATTGTCATCAGGGGAGGAAGTAGAGGCCAGTTCAACTTCTTTGTTATAGAGCTTGGCTTTCGTACTTTCTAAGGCAGCTTCGAGTTCCTTTGCTGCTTCATCTCTCATAGCCTGGTCAACATGCGCCTCAGCATCATCCTTCTGATCTTCCTCTTCGTCTTTAACTCTAGTAATTGATGCAAACTCCAATGCCAGAGAAAGTTTGTAGTGGGCCTCGGCGATAATCTCTGATTCAAACGGATAAAGGTCATTTTTATAGAGGAGCGATGCTCTGAAGTCCGAAACTGCACCAGGGAATCTATTCTGAGTAAGAATTTTGAATGCTTAGCTTGGGACGTGTAATACAACCTTTCATTTTCAAGTGAAATTTCAGCTAAAAGGTCATGTGTGTCTCCAAGACGTTCTTTGATGTGCTTCGTCATGGGTGAATCTCCAGCAGCTTTTCCCTTGTCCTCACCATCTTCGGGCTGCTCTAGCCGTTTTGTAAAGAGCACTCTTGCAAGGTCAAGTACCTCAAAGGCGGCAGCTAGGTCATCTTCTTCCTCTTCCACTTCTGCGCCTTCTTCTGCCTGCATTTCCCGGTCAGTTTCTGGAGTATAAGGAGCGGGTGAATACTCGTACCTCAACGTCATCATCGGAATCCTCAAAATTCTCATCCCCAGTAAATTGGAAAAGTGGTTTTTTTATTCCGTTGTCTTCTTCTAGTTTTGCCACACCATTATTTTCCTCTTCAGCGATCGTTGCACCCTCCTCAGCAACCACATCAAGGACCTTTTTGGGCTCAGCTTCATCTGATTTTGTCTTGGCTGATTTCGTAGATCCGTTTGACCTTTTGCTCTCCCCTCCAACTCTGCCTCCTAGAACATCACTCTTGTTTTGTCCTACTTTAAAGAGTGCTCGGCCGTACAGAAATAGAATCTCCGCATTTTCAGGATTCATTTCTCCATTTAGTTCTGCTTGAAGCTCAGAAGCTTGCGCGTAAAAGTCTGCAGCCTCATCGTAGTTTTTGTGCGCATATTGAGCAGTCCCTCTGGCGCAGAGATCCGCCAAGGTAACTTTGACAGAATTGGCTTCCTCTTGAGCAGATGTCAACTCCTCCGTCGTTGTCTCATACTGATCAGATGGTTCGACCATGATGATCCAATATATGGAACAAGTAGTGGACTAATGAAGAGAAAAGAGGGATAGTTGCAGTATTGATACTTCAATCCAATTACTTCGTAGCAATCAATTCTCCGAAATTGACAAGGAATGAATCGCAAAGCTGTCGCATATGTAATAGCAGTTGCGATCACGAATCGAACCCGAACCTGGTCAGTTTAAAGTGGCACTAGCGGCCGCAAACGCGTCGAGCGCGTCTCCTGACTGGCATAGTTTTGGATACCTACAGCCTCGAACTTTGATTAAGTATTTTGTATTCCAAAACATTATGCAGTCATGAGCAGACCAAATCAGCGAGAAGAGCCTCATGCTGCTCTTAAATTCCGCTCTCCATCAAAATCAAACATGGTGAACCAAATCCCCTCTTCATCTCCTGCATTCGCAACGCCAGTCCACCCTATAAAACCATTCAATGTCTCTGTTCCGAAAACTACCATTCTTCCTATTATCCTTCCTCCTGCGACTCTGCGACCTGTGGCATTTCGAACCTTCACTAAAAAACACAGCTTGACACTTACATCATCAGCCTTGCAGGCTCTTGCTACTTTTGTGGGAAGGCATTGTGGAACAGGATGGCGAGAGGAGGGTTTAGCTGAAAAGGTGTTGGAGGAAGTCGCGAAGGCCTGGAAGAATCGAAACGGCGGTGCTATTATAGATGGCGAAAGCAATGATTTGAAAGATCTTCTCAAAATCCTGGAAGGGAGTATGAGCGGGGGGAGGGTCGTTGTTAGCAGAGAAATTAGCAGGCAAAACAGTCTTGTTCTAGGGTCTTCACAGAATAGTGATGTATCAGCGACAAGACTGGGTTTACGTCCTGCCACTCTTGAGAGAGAGGATAGTCAGTCAAGCCTAGGCTTTTCAACACTGGCAGACGGTGAAACCGAGGAGGAAGACGTGAAAGATCCCAGAAGGTGGCTTAAAGTGGTCGATGCATTGGAACAACCTCGACTAGTCTTCAATTCGAACAAGAAACACTTTGACAGGTCTGCCTGGGAAATTCCTTTTTTATTTAAGTTTTCTAATTTATATCAGAGACACAACAAAACCCTCATTACTTTCTCAACCATCTCACAAGACTCAGCTTTTTCGAAATCGGTATAACCTGGTCCATCAGCGTCTACTGAGGAATGAGGCTTTCCAAGTCCCTACGTTTGAAATGTCCCGTAAACCCCATCTAAAGCGCTCATCATCTACGTTAACGTCGCAGCAAGCCTATAAATTAACGCCAATCGCAAATCTCTTAGGGCGAAGTGGAACTAGTCACATGCTCCTTGGGTTACTTACCATAGCGCCAACAGGGACGTTGGCCATCACAGATCTCACGGGGAGCATTGCTCTTGATCTCAAGCATGCCAAGCCAGTTCCAGAAGATGGAGTATGGTTCGCTCCTGGTATGATTGTGCTTATTGATGGTATTTATGAGGAAGATGATACTAGTATTAGCGGTGGATTAGGAGCTACTGGGGGTATTGGTGGAACTATTGGAGGTAAATTTGTTGGTCTCTTTGTTGGCGGTCCTCCGTGTGAGAGACGCCATGTTACCCTAGGAGTTAATGGCACAAATCCCGCCGGGTTGACTACTGCCAGTGGAGGTTTTGGTTGGGTTGATTTCCTCGGTGTTGGCTCTGAACGAGCGGTCGGATCAAAAATGCGAAGGCTGGAACAACGATCAATGAGAGTACCAGAAGGCACCGACCATGCTGGAAGAGGACGAATAATTATTATAGGTGAGTTAAACCTCGACCAGCCAAGGACCTTACAGGCGTTAAAGAAGGTATTGGTCACATATGCTGCGGAGCCAGAAGAAGATTGTCCGATGGTTTTCGTCCTGATGGGCAATTTCGTCAAACACCCTGTGATGGCTCGCGGTGGTAGTGGCGGTAGTATTGAATATAAAGAGTATTTTGACGAACTAGCATCAACTCTATCCGATTTTCCTACACTGCTTCAGTGCTCCACATTTGTTTTCGTACCAGGAGACAATGATGGATGGGCATCGTCCTTTTCAGCGGGTGCAGCAACCTGTCTACCGCAAAAATTCATTCCTCAAATATTCACTTCTCGTATAAAGAGGGCCTTTGCATTAGCAAATGCAGAAGCTGAGAAAGAGCGAGGGAAGAAGACTGATGGGGAAGCTATTTGGACTACCAATCCCTCAAGGATGACTCTATTTGGTCCCTGTCACGAAATCTTACTTTTCCGGGATAATATTTCTGGCCGACTTCGACGGACGGCTATTAAATTCTCATCCGCCAGCAATCATGAGGAAGACGCCGACGTAGATATGGCTGATTCGGCTCCCGAACGGTCTGGTATGGACACGGATCTCACTATGAATTCCGCCGAATCTCAAACAGTTAATTCGACGGATGAGACTATCTCCTCAGATGAGCGAGCAGCTCGGAAGTTAGTAAAGACAGTTCTTGACCAGGGATATTTGTCTCCATTCCCCATTGCTAAACGACCAGTGCTTTGGGACTATGCGAGTGCACTGCAGGTGTACCCTTTGCCAACAGCAATGGTTCTTACTGATACCGAGGCCCCTGCCTTCTCCATGACATATGAAGGTTGTCATGTAATGAATCCTGGCAGTCTACTTGCTTCCGGGAGGCGAGGTGTTGCTCGTTGGGTAGAATATGACATACGGAACAAGGTTGGGAAAGTACAGGAAGTTCAATTTTAAAGCATGAAGTATTGGGCAAAAGATAATGTTAAAGAGGCTGGAGTTCAGGTTAATGGATATCTGGGTTATAGAATATTACCAAATCTATACGGTCATTGTGCATTAATGATAAAATAAACTATATCGCCTCTATATTTACTTATACCCATGACAACCTATCATCGCAGTTCCAAGGAATCCTCGTTCATAACACCAAATAAGCTCTCAACCTCCCCTTCCACTTTCCGAATCTCCTCTGCTAGTTGCCCAGTAACCAATGTGTAAGCGTACAGCATTTCATAATCTTCATCTTTTACCATTGGAAACCCCACTTCTCCATTCGTCGCATTTGTCCTATACTGATAAATCTTGGCCAACAGCCTATCTCGTGGAATCACTATATTTGGAATTGCATCACTCAGTAGTGGATACTCCAACTTCATTGAGCTGGCAATAACTGCGGCCAATGTTAGCTGGGTACGATTAGATCCGTTAAGTTATATTACCTTGAAAAAGATGGCTGATTCTGGCACATAATTGAGCCCTCTCCTTTGATGTATATTTCAGAAGTACTGCCTCGCCTTCACTTGCACTCACGTCTTTTTGGATCACAACATTCATCGCATGAAAAGCACCTAGCATCTTATTCGTAGAATCAAGGACTCGGCCATATTCTTTTGCAGGAAAAGGCCCTTGCAACTCAATCTCGCTCAGCGCTTCGCGACGTAACGTATCTAGCCGACCAACTGGTATGACAGTTAGTAGCCTCACAGTAGGCATAGGAATCATAAGATAGACTGACCATATCTTTGAAGCGCAAATTCTTCACTCAGGTTCATGTATGGAGTAGTAGATTCTCCTTCAAAAAGCATTGCTAGGGGATCTCTTTTCCAGATGAGTCCCATCCGCAGCCACAGAAGAGATAATCCATCTTTGAATTTTTGGCGTGCAGAAATAGGCCAAATGAGTCTCGTGATGATCATACCCCATAGAACGCCAGCCATAACAGCAACAACTCGATGTAATGCGATTTCTGTGATTAGAGGATTAATGCCGCCTTCGTCATCGTCATTATCGCCTTCCTCTTGTGATAAACTATATGCATAAAGTGCCGAAAGGTTGTATGTGAGCATTATGAATCTTCCAAGGGGCGCTTTTCCCAATGCGAGAATGATATAGAAGCACCCGACACTTATAACCCAACCAAAAAATGCCAATGCGATTGGATTACCTTGGCAAATAATCCAAACTAAAATTGCAATAGTTGCCCCAAGGATTGTACCAATAAATCGCGAGAGACCTGTAGTGTTTGAAGCACCAACAGTCATTGCTGATACAATCATATAGGATACAAGCCCCCATTCCCCTCTCCAGTGTTGGTAGAATGGTCTTGTTTCGGGGATATAAGACAGCGATGCAAAAAGAGCCGCGCCGATACCAACCTTTATGCCAAAATGAACTGCATAGTCACATTAGTGAGGTTCAAACAAAATCAGAAGGAGACTACTTACTGTCATCTTTTTCTAGATATTTCAGTATCTTCAGAATTCTTCGATGCGATCCTGATCTTTTAGAGGATTGATGTGGCTTTGGCTGTTTAAGACGGATTTTGGGTTTACGCCCTAATCGTAAGTCTAGCGCCTCATCGTCTTGATCTCTATTCTCGTTCGTATCAATAAGCCTCTCCTGTTCTGGATCCGAAGGCGCTTGCGCAGTTACTTTCTGGTTGTGACTGCGCCAAAATCTCATCCAAGTCCAGGATAACTTCCTAGGTTGTTCAGTCTCCTCCTTTAAGTCCGTCAAGACTCTTAGAAATGTTTGCATCTCCTCAGCGAAGTCTTGAAGATTGAAGCTGAAGTACCCGCAACTAGCAGCAACCTCCTCAAAATCAGCTTGGATACTTTCTGGTAGGGCATCCTCGAATTCTGCTTTGCTTTCATAGAGTTGTTTCAGAGCATCATCCCTATTGACATTAGTATGTTGAACACATAAAGATTAAAATAGTATATTGACCTAGCACTGCTATAGAGCCTTAAAGCACTCTCAAGGCTTGTAGTGAAATGTTCATTGATAACTATCTTATTATCTGGAGCAGGAGAAAATGGAAGTTCTTGCAAAATCTGCGAGAGCGTATAGGCGAGGGATTTCATGGATGGGCCAAGGTGAATGATGAAACTAGAGAATATTTCAGAGGTTGATCGCGGTCCTGGTATCGGACCAATAGCCGCTTGTGCATCATTTTTTCTGGTGGATAACTGTACTTGGTTATTATAATCTTCACCGCCGCTACTTTCTTCAGAGGCTTCCTCGATAGCAGCTAATACTGCAAATCGGTCCTTTCTGCCGTCCATAGTTGTGGAATCTTGGATATCTATGTTGGAGGAATGGGATGAATTGGCTCTTGTTGCACCAGAATATCCACCATTTTCCTTTAGGAGAGAGAACTGAGTTGTTGCAGCACTTCGCAGACCTCCGATAGACTGAGATAGCTTCTGCAAGCAGGTAACAAGCCGCGCTTCCCGTTTATACAGGTTCTCGGATCCAAGGACAAAGTGCTCAAACTTGGCCTCTTGGAGATTCTTGGTCAACTGTGGAAAGACAGATTTATAACGACTTAAAACACCATTGAATTCCGATGAGTGCAATTCCACTTCAGATCCACTGAGGAAGGCTCCAGTAATCAAGGCCAGCATATTACCAAGAGAATCTGTTGCCTTTATCATAGTATCCCGCAGTTCCGTTCTGGCAGAAACAGGCCAGACTAAGAGGCAAACAGCTGTTGTAGAAAAAATTCCCATAATAAGCATCTTCATCACTTGAACTATCTTATCATTGGAGAAAACGCCAGTTTGGACAGCATTCTCCTTTGTCAAGACAGTAATAATAGCTAATGAGCACAAACTACACGACACGTTCACTAACGGCTTGCCATATTTCTGTTTAATCCAGCCGATAAGGCCCAGTCCACCGCCACAGAATATCACAAGCACGAGGATATAACCAAGTTCGATTGTGTTGAGTTGGGTGTCGCATAGCACGGATACGGCCATTGATGAAATGGTGATGAAGGTTGCATAGAGAAAAGCTGCGGTTGCGAACATAATAGCTTCTTCCATTGATCCTGCAGAGCGGGCAGGGTGAAAATATACTGTCATTGTTGCGACCATATGTTTTCCATCCTGATGTCCCAAAAACCGGGCCACAGGCGGAAGGAACACCGCCAAAGATCCGATGGTATATGCGATGGAACATTTTATGATGGCTCGAGCAACAGGTGTTTTTGTTGATTCCCAAAACTTCTTTGAGATATCGATGGTGTTATCTATAGCAATGCGAAAAGTGCCACCCCGTGAGAGATTCGAAGGCTGATGCGAGAGGTTCTCTGCAGAATCTGAAGCTCTGATTTGTATCGAGGTATCAGAACTTGCTGGACTCCGTAATGTAATTTGTCTTCGCACACGTTCGCCAGTTGTTGGGAGGATCCACGTTCCATTTCTAAGCATCTGTTTCGTGAGGCTGACATTAGCAAGCTGGGAGTCTCAGACTAAATTTGAACTCTTACGCCGCGTCTCGATTGCCGGTTCCACTTCCGTATTATCGGTGACGTTGGCCCATCTGAGGTCGAGGGAGAACTCATGTTTGTTGGCTATCATGTTCGCTTTGTTGCAGCCGGGATTATCTGCTGTTTACTGCGTAATCTTGCTCGTTGCAACACCCGAAGAAAGAAGCTTTCCCCGGATTTCGGAACACGGTCCACGCACTAAAATAGTGGGTTGGCTTGGCGATCTTTAAATATTCCGTGCGGAAGTCGCTCACTTCGTGGATTACATTGTATCTACAGTTTACCAATGTGAATTTGGGCAAGATAAGAATGGAATTCTTTTCTAAGCCATGTGAGCCGTAACTCACATGCATACCCTTAATAAGCACGATATTCTCTAACCTTCTATTCAACCCCCGAAACATCCCAGATTTTAACGGCTGCATCGCCTCCTGTGCTAGCAACCTTTTTCCCATTGTCAACCCAGCAAACTCCATTGACGCCATCCTTGTGCGCATTAGGAGCCTTCACTCTCTTCCCTGGTGATTTAAGACTCCAGACAAATACGTTTGTATCCAAGGCTCCACTAACGGCTTTTGTTCCCTCGTCGTTCCAGGAAATACTGGTGACTCTCGCTGTATGGGCTGACCACCTATCGGTCTTCACATCAAAAGTATTCATATCATATACACATATCTTACCCGACGAGTTACCTGCTGCGAGCAGAGATCCATCACGTGTGAATGCGAGAGCCGTAATTTGTGCGGTCGAGCGAGTCAACTCCTCCTTTGGTGATAGCTTATGGCTTGAATCCACGGTATAAATGTGGACTACGTTAGTATTGTCTCCAATAGCAACGACGGATCCGAATGCTGCAATTGCAGTGGGGGTGAAGTCTTTCGTATTCAAGTGGTCGACAAGGCGGTCTTTAAAAAATATATCTATGCCAGACTCGGTAGCGACGAAAACACGGCCGTCAGCAGAGGCAACTCCTTTTGGTTGTGCAGTTAATTTAGAAGCTTCTCCGATGAAGGTCTTTCCTGCAGTATCCGCAATTCGCAAGGTATCATCCCAACCGACACTGTATGCCCTACTAGACGTCACTGCAAATCCATTGCAGACGTTTGTGTGCGACTGGCCTTCGATTGCCGATCCAGATCCTGTTTTGACATCCCAGCTGCATACTCGTCCATCGAAACTACCGGTCCAGAATGTTTGGGAGTCTCCATCTTGACTTGATGCAAAGGATGTAATGCTTCCATTGTGGCCCTGCACGATCTTGGTAGGCTTCTGACTACCTTCAACAAGGTAATTCAGGTCCCCTGCAAGGTTCAAACTTATAACTAAGCCATCGCTTCTCCCCGTTGGGAATACAACCCCCACTTGATGATCTGGTACGCTGACCACGCCCTCCCCGAATTTCCAGGTCTGAATCGCCTTGCCCGCTTCAACATCCCATAATTTCACTGTTTGATCAGCGCTTGCCGTAACAAATCTTTTGGAGTCCTGAGCCCATGAGACAGCAAAAATGCTCCCTTTGTGCTCGCCTTCCCCTATTTGAGTAGTAGCTTCCCCGGTCTTTCCGTCGTAGAGTTGTATTCTGCGGTCTGCACCAACGCTAACCAGTTGATTTCCATCAGGAGAGAAACCTACTCCATATATATATCCTTTGTGTAATGATCCCACCTTTGTGGCGAATTTGAATGGTGCGCCGTGCAAAAAGACTAAACTACTGTCATCTGCCCCGGTTGCCGCTCGAAGCGGGCGCTGCTGTCGGATTGACACACTGTTAATGATGGCTGAGTGTCCACTGATTTCGCCCACTGAGTTCCCGCTATCTGCTGTAATACAATGACCGAATCTTTCTCTGCCATCGCCAACCGCAATAATACGCTGAGAGTCCCCATCCCAAGCAAGATCGTTTATTCTCCCAGATATGATAGGGTACTCGCCTGCGTTCTGTCAGCTAGAAACTCCCTAGTTGAATAATCCTTGTGTTACCCTTTGTATTGACTGCCTCTACAGCATCCCAGACTCGTACAAGCCCAGATGCATCTCCACTGGCAACGTAGAAGCCACTTGGAGAAAACCGTGCAACTGTGGTTTGGGCGGTATGCGCAGTGTACTGCTTGCTCAAAGATGGGTTGTCTATAGATCGAAGAAATATTGATTTTCCAGACTACAAATTATCACTTAGCAGAGTTAAAGCTGGCAAAACGAGTATACCCACGGCGTATGCAAGACGCTCTCCCTTTGGATCAGAGGATAGCTGGGTTGGTCGACCACGCTCTGTTTTCGGCGAGGCCGCAAATATTTGGCTAATGGCAATCGACATCTTTCGCAATCACGAAAAGATGTCGGGCGTCAAAGGAACAGCAAAAAAAGAGCTTATAGGTTGGAGTATTGAAGAAAGAGTGAGGCCTTGCCGGTTGAAACCTAATTAACGCAATACTGTAACGAGGCTGAGCGGGGCAATAGATACCCCGCCAAGTTCATGTCAGCCTGACACGCGTGTGTTTCGCATTGGTCTCCGTAGATAACCCAACAGGCATGATTAAAAGCATCAAATATCATAGTTTTATGCATAATTATCTTGCTAAAATTAGAAGCTCATATTTCTACAGAAATTCTAGTACACCATCCTGGGTATCGTCACGACTGTACACTATTCCTGATGCCTCCCGACCTTGACGCCATACAACTCTCACGAAACTCATACAAATAACTAATACCACCGTCAAACTCCAGGCAGCACCATAAGATTAACCCCTTGCCATCCATCCAAACGCCACCAATGCCAAATGCCTAAAGCACAAATGGGAGCTCAAGCTCCGATAGCCAAGCAGGAGTCCAATAAACTATCTAGAGCGGAAGTATCATGGTACTCAGCTCCTTCCCAACCCCAGTCTTCTCCATCACCTGGCTCATCATATATACTGCCACCGTAAAATCCTGCAACTCCATTCGTGGAAACTGGAAGGTCCATCCCATGCATTTCCGTATCTCCATCATGGTCAACAATCCGGTGGTGCGTCTCAGGCCAAGAATATTCGTCCCATGCTTCTAGCTCACCTTCACGATAGCCAAACATGATTTGCTGGATGACAATAGGCATTTGACCGATACCACAGTCACCAACCTCCAAGGCAGTTCGAACGTCAGCCATTCCCAGCGAACCTCGCTCGCTTGCAGCTTTCGCTTCAATGGGCAATAGACCATTTTTATCCCTCTGGATCTCACCTCGGAGGTAAGCCTCTTCCTCTCTCTCTAACTGTATACGATACTTGTAGGTCTGGATCCAAGTTGCCCCACCACCTGTTCCTGCACTTCCTGCACTACCAGGCCCGTTGGTCCGCGTCCTACTGAAAATCGAGGAAAGCACTTCTTTGATAAATGTCTCTGTCGCTACTGACATGAATTGAGCTGCGTCCGGTACGTGTCCAGATACTAAGCCTGTTTCATAACAAATCGGAAGCATACGCGATTCGACTGTTGAAACATCAGGGAATTCACCGGACTCAGATGCTAATGGCTGAGCAAATCTCTTTCGGATCTCAAGATCCCAGTCTATGATGGTTAGAAGATCACCAAAAATGTGCTAAAGGAACTTACTGGTTTTGTTTAGACCGCCTGCGCTAGCTGGAAGAGAATGTTGGATCCTTGTAGGCTTTGATCGTCGGTGGTCCCCAAGCATATTAGCAAATACATCAAAAGGCTCAAACTATGAGACAGAAGTAGTTAGCAAAAATAGCATTTCTGATTGAATATAATAACATTAACCCTTAAAGATTTTGCCATGGGTAGACTCACATCATTGTGGGCCAGGTCCTTCATTCTTCTTCGGTCTCGACTAGGCAGTTGCATTACTTCTGTTTTAAGTCTTTGCTCGGCAGCATCCCCGCTCACGGGCTTGCTGCCTGCCCCGGTTGGTGGCTTATCATTAGCACTGACCCAGCTCGCAACTCCATGATCGGGCATTTCTCTTGTCACATTTCCGTAAATGGCAGCAATAAGTTGATTGTGTAAATGCTCTGTCTCACCAGTTGGAGTGAGTAAAAAGCTGTCAATACGCGCAGATAGCTCAGCTTGATTCAATTGACCTATAGAAACGACGGAGTGTTAGCAAAACCACACTAAAATATCTAACAACCTTCTATCCAAACTTAGGGAGGTAAATATGCATAGTACTAACCCATTACAAATAGGCTAATTGATTCTTTATATGTTCCCCAGTTCTCGCCAATTGCCTGCTTGAGCGCAGTATACAACGGCTCCAGATCAATGCGTGGAGGGACATGGCTGGATTTGGAGGTCTTCTGAGCACTTGGTACCGGTGCGCTGATAGTCTTTGGGGGAAGAATGGGAGTAGTTGAGATGACAGAGGGCTGACTTAGAGCCGCAGGGTCGATGTCCGGCATCACGACAGTAGGCGCGCAAGAGGCAGCCAAGGAGCGCGATTTTCAGACTAGTTAAAATTCCATGCAATAGAATAGTTCACGCGATCCTGCTGGCAGCAGTTTTGAGATGGTCAAAGACGGTTAGGGGTCGTGGTTGCTTGTAGGAAATTGACCTTTGATGGTAATAATCAGCGCCTGACGTTGACTGAATATCAGTGCCTGAATAATTAATGTTTATGCCTTAATTATGAGGCCTCAACAGCCGCGTCTTTCTTGAACGCGTGAAAGTGTGACCCAACCGAGTACTTGTTTGATTGAAGGATTTATCAAATATAATGATTCTGCAGCGCACAGAAATCGCAAACAGAATTCTTTGGTCGTAGCAATGTGACGATGTCTTCACGTCAGCTGCGAATCAATAAAGCTATTGACAGTTTAGTGCGACAACTGTTACCCGATATTCCTGATGAAGATACCAATTCTGCCGAAGAACGAGAGGAAAATGCCATTGCTTTTGTGAAGGAGGTTTTAGAGAGGTATTCTTCGAAATCTCACAACCTCCTTTTTTCAAGCTTATTCTTTATGTGATAGTGCTTCCAAGAATCCTATAGTTGGCGCAGATGTAAACCAGGCTTCCGACCTGATCAAGAAGCGACTGATTCAAACCAATCCAACTCCCGAAAAGGCACTTCGATTTTCGAATCTCTATAGCAGACTATTATCCATACCGGTGATATCTCAAAAATGGGCAATATTATATTTTTTATATCAGCTAGGAGATCAGCAGACTCCACACCCCACCTTGACGAATCCCTTTACGACCCCAGTTAAAGGCAGCCCACAAAATCGTAAGAATCTAGAAGATGATCGAACAGCACAATCCCAATATCCGGTACCAAAAAGAGATGATGGGGTCCCCGGGACCAAATATGCTAATCTAGGGCCGAGAAGACGTGCGACTGAGGAGCTTAGTCCAAGAGATCGAGGAGACCGAAGAGATTCAGTAGAAGACCATGGTGTAGAGGTGTCCCACAATCAGCCTGGTGGAAGACGTGGAACTGAGACAGATATAAAAGCAAATGTTGGCTTTAAAATTTCTGAGATGAATCCTTCCGAGACTGTCCTCTTGAGAGAACTACCTTTCACTCTTCAAGGCTTGTCGTCCAAAAATCTAGTATTCTCCACAGAGACTTGCTTAGATATACCACCCACTCTTCCAATCCCTATAGTATCTCTTTTAAATACTCTAGCTGAGCCCGCATTGCTCTACAGACAGCTTAACAATTTTACCCAAACATCGGAAGGTGGACTTCTAGGGCAAAGCTTGCGTGCTGCTATAGCGAGAGAATTGAGGTCTTATCTTAGTTTAACTGCAGCCTTAGAAAGTCAGATCCGCGCCGCTGTAGCAAACTTAGATGGCACGGCAGACAGAATAACAATTGGGAAAGCTGGAGTGACGCTCAAAAGATGCGTTGTGTCGAGTCGTGAAGCTACGACGGGTTTGCGACTGATGAACTGGATCTGTGAGGAGTCAAAGAGTGAGTAAATTGGTCAAGTGCTAGAATATTTATTAATTCTTAGTAGGTAAACGGGGTGGACTTCTCATCTCACTCATACACAGCTTATCCTCCCATGGCGATCCAATGGTTGAAAGTTTTGCTGAGGGACTCCTAGTCCAGGTTACACGACCGTTTTATAGTATGTTGCGTCAGTGGATCTATGACGGGGAACTTTCGGATCCATACCACGAATTTTTTGTCTCAGAGCAAGAACCCAATGTAGTCGCCGCCGATCAAGACGGTAGGATTAAGGGGGGAGCAAGCAGTGTCTGGCAAGACAAGTACAAGCTTGATCAAGACATGATACCTAGTATAATCACTCAAGACTTCGCTCAGAAGGTTTTCCTCATTGGGAAGTCCTTGAATTTTATCCGATATAGCTGCGGTGATTCTGAATGGGTTACGGAGTATTCCAGAGCAGCGTCTAAAGAATTGCAATACGGAGACACTGCCACTTTAGAAACATGGATTGATGAAGCTTATAAGACCACAATGGCTCGTCTCATACATCTAATGTCAGAAAAATTTCATCTTTTTGAACACCTCAAAGCACTTAAGAACTACATTCTGCTAGGGCAAGGGGATTTCATTGCTCTCCTCATGGAATCACTGGCATCAAACCTTGACCGACCAGCAGGTGCTCAATATCGCCACACGCTCACCGCACAGCTTGAACATGCAATTCGGGGTTCCAATGCTCAGTACGATTCAGCTGAAGTACTTCGAAGATTAGACGCAAGGATGCTTCAATTATCACATGGAGACATTGGGTGGGATTGTTTTACACTGGAATACAAAATTGACGCACCTGTCGATGTGGTGGTTACTGACTGGGGCAATCGTCAGTACCTCAAAATGTTCAATTTCCTTTGGCGGATCAAACGTGTCGAGTTTGCGTTGGCAACAACTTGGCGAAAGTGTATGACAGGAGCAAGAGGAGTGCTACAGAGTCAAGATCTAAGTATTGTGAATACATGGAAGTTAACAAGGGGAGCTCTTGCGGAAATGAACCATTTCATTGGACAACTGCAATACTATATTCTCTTTGAAGTTATCGAGAGCTCCTGGGATGAGCTGCAGGCAGCAATCCGTAAAGAAGGTTGCACGCTAGACGACTTGATCAAAGCCCACACGAAATATCTCGAAGCTATAACGCATAAAGGACTACTAGGAGCAAAGAAGAAGCACCATGGTGGAGTCGAGGAAAATACTTTCATGATGCAACTGAGCGAGATCCTGCGGATAATGCTCAGCTACCGCGATGCTGTCGATGGACTCTACAGCTGGGCAGTTTCCGAGTTCACAAGACGCCAAGGGGAGGATGTGCGAACAGATTCACACAAACGTGATAACGGAGAGGACTATCTACTCAATGGCACGACTCCTGCGACAACCCGACGTGGCCCCCGCCAGCTTATTGATTCAACCCCTATTGGTATGACAGAAGACTCCATTCCAGATGAGCTCCCGGTTCTAAAAGAGAGGCTTCAATCACTCGGGTCCCAATTTCGCACACGGGTATGCTTGCTATTAGGGGACTTGGCTTATCAGCCAGATGTTGATATGCGATTCCTTGGTGTTGTTATGAACTTTAATGATTGGTACCAGAAGAAGCTAAGTAAATCTTCTCTTAAGGAGTCAGTGAAGAGAACAGGGCGTTAGTGTTAGTGTTTTAAGTATTGGGAGCATTACGTGGTTATGACATGGAATAAGGCGTGATGGATTTTTGATCATGGCTTACTGCTTACTGCTGGGTAGACTGCCNTTTTTATGGCAGTATTATACATTTTTATTATTCAATGATCAAAGGATGTCTCTTAATTTTTCGTTATTTGACTTCTTCACATGATTTGATTATGTTTTAGGGATTATGAGAATATCAATGTCATTCCCTTGCCAAGGGATCAGGTGTGTGTCTTATTCAACTGATTTCTATGTACAGAAGCAACAGTAATTGGAAGTTGCCTATATATAGACTTCCATTCCAAGAGCTTTATCAAAATTCCCAACCCATCGGGCAATGCAATATCAAACATGGCTTCCTGTGGAGAGCAACCAAAATATGCTTAAAGCTACAGCAATGCGCTGTAAAACATCCATCCATGCCCCCTAAAGAAAAAGAAAAAACTTTCTGCAAAAGTGTCAAACTTAGTAATATCCTGTATGATAAACTCAGACAAATCGGTCCCATCCGGGAAGAAGATCTTCTCTTCTCTTTGAAATCCGACCTTTCTAGATAAACATACGCAGAAATGAATCTAATCCTTCAAAGTATAATCTCATGAATCTAATAATGCCATCTCGTCGTAACATTTGTATGAAGTTTTTGTATGCCATCCGATCCGTCCGAAACGCCAGGGTTTAGTTAAAAGGTCAAAACGCCTAAACACCGATTTCAAACCCAATATGAAGTTGAATCCAAGCTCGAACAAAGTCCTATCCAGGAACGAGCTAACCTTAGTATGAAAAAAGCCCAAAGTAGGAAAAGCGCTGCTCCTTGGTTTAAACATCCATCATCTCTGCATCGTCCGCCAAAACCGCGTCGGCAGGACCCCAATTGCCCTCAAAAACAGTTGCTCCCGCACGACGTCGACTTTCAACCCATCGAAGACCTTCTGTCATGAGCACTTGGCCGATCGTTGGTCGGTCTTGCGGTTCCGGAGAGATCATCCAATGGACAATCTTGTCCAATGCACTATCATGATCCATGTCTTCCATGAATGCAGGAGGTTTCTGGAGTTCACCTCGTCTCGTAGACCCAAAGAGGTTTGCCGGATCGTGAGACTGTGATTTATCATAAGAGCGGTTCCGCGTCGACAGTGAAGGGGATTCCAATTCCCGCTCGACATCATCATCGCTGCCAAGTGAGTCCATAGTTATGTCGCCATCCTCTAAGGGAATTCCAGTGCCATCTCTTGCGATGGTGCTTGTAGAACTGCATGTCAAACTTGGTACATCGCCCATATCACCAGATCGAAGTCGCTGCCAAGTAGGTCCATTATCAGGTAGCTGCACATTTCCAGCAATCTCAAGAGTAATGAGACCGAGAGCGAAGACATCGGCAGGTTTGTCGTATTTACCTAAGAGGATCTCAGGCCCGATATATTCACGATCGCCTTCACCCTCAATGCCGGGTTGGGCAGGCCATGTAGTGGCCATGCCAAAATCGCCGATCTTGAGTACGCCCTCAAAAGTGATGAAGATGTTTGCCGGTTTTAGATCCAAGTGAATATATCCAGCATCATGAATATGCTGGAGCCCCTGTATAATATAGATTAGCATGGGTACATCATGATTTAGAAGTTGAAGAGGTGCATACCTGGCTAAGCTCTAAAAGGATCTTCCAGATCCTGAAATCATCCAATCTACCCTTCCGTCCAACTTGTGAGAGGAAGAGATCTAAGCTTCCCTCCTCACAAAATTCAGTTTGAATATAGAGTCGGTTTTTCTCCTCCCAGCTGTCTATAAGATGCACGACGTGATCAGAATGTCCCATAGCTTTAAGCGCTGAGACTTCCTGCAGTTTCCGTTGCCGGTCCCTGGTACCTTGGAAAGGTTGTCGTGATTTCTTGACTGCATACACCCGTTCTGGCAAATGCCCAGGAGGTGATTTACCTCGTAAGGGCGAACCGGGTGTGCCAAAATATAAGGATTGTGTCTTGCGTATAGTACGGATCTTCTCCGTAACGCGATAAACGTGTGAAAATTCACCTGTCCCAATCAACTCCACCTTGGAAAATCGGGAGGTCAATGCCTCATCCACCTCACCAGAAACAAAGGCACCGATAGGGGGGATTCCATACTGACGATCGCCCACTGGATGGAACTGGTCACGACCAGCAGTTGGGGTGGCCGGCGGCAGCATGAAGCTGGAATTTGAAGCTTGGCTCTGTTTCGAGTTCGATATTGAGAGTCCACTTGGATCCGGGGGAAGCATGCCATCTTGGGGAGTATGCGGGGAAGCATCACCTAAATGTCCCAATGGGCTTGCTACAAACACGCAAAATGAAGGTTAGTACTTGATAGGCAATGTAAATAGGATAGATAGTGGAGACTTACAGGTCATACTTTTCTTCCCTAACGCGAATTCAGATGGGAGCGGGGTTGGAGTGATGTTTCGGTAGCCACTTGGACTGTCACGGCTCAACCACTGCTGCTGAGAAACTGATCCCGGAATAAGAGCCTGTTTCGTTGGTGTAGGAGGAAATTCTGAATCAGTACTACTAATCTGACTATCGGGATTCCCGTCCGGAGATTCAGCACTCTCGTCTCCATCTACGCTTACGAAACTCCCGCGCCTTACAGAGGTTTTCTGGCCAAAGGAGCTTCCGAAGACCCCAGTACTCTTTCCAAAGATGCTCTGAGGGACTTGAGTGCCATGAGGGTTGAAAGGAGTCGAAGGCGTTCCGAAGGAGTGACGGATATGTCTTGCCCTCGCAATAGCACTTCCAGGGACTGGTGCAGGGTACGTAGCGAATCCATTAACATGTTTCTTGCAAGGAGTATCCGGTATGTTCCCCTTAGATACTCCTCGTGGCACCTGTTCCTCTTCCGGATGTCGATTGACTTTCGATATGAGCCCCGTCGACATAAATGCGGCTGGGTGAGGTTTTACTAGGCGGTAGTTCTGAGGGGTAGAAAAAGAATCCGAGGACCCTTCCGCAGTTGGTACATCAAAGAAAAATGGTCGTGACGAACCCACCGGCAATGACTTCGAGAAATCAAGCTTGGGTCGTGGTTGGTCACCAAAGTTAACTGGTACGTGCGTTGGCGAATCTTCCACCATGCTCGAACTCGAAGATGAGGTAGTGATTGTTCGTGACAGTGGGTGTGGTTGATGTACCGGCTGCGAGACAGCCTGGGTTGGAGCGATGGGCAAGGGGCTGAATGGAGAGAAGGGACTTTGAGACACGGGTGGCAAAAACTGATCCATGGAGAGGCGTGGTCGATTGTTAGAGGTGCGTGAAGGTGTCGAGATTTCAGAGGACATGTTCGCCGCTTGTTGTGCGGCGAGAGCCATGGCAGCTTGTCTTCGGCCCCAGGAAGTCTTCTTCTCGCCGTGCCGTTGTTGTAAGGTTGACTTGCGCAATGAAGATGACCGGCGCGGTACAGGCGACATAGAAACACTGGTGGTGTTATTATCGGTGGCAGGTGTTGAGGAATAATTTTCGTGATTGCCATCTTCATGAGCATCAAAACTTGGCGGAAATGGAGATTGGTCAAATATATTGAAATCATAACCAAAGTTTGCAGATCCGTGCAAACTCCTGCGCTTCGCAACCGGACTACCCAAACTTGCCTGATCCAGATTCATAATCGCATCAGAACGCTTGAGAGGGCTTGATGTTGCCGAAGCAACATGGCTATCACTGCCCCCATCACCTAGCCTTGATAATGCATGGTTTATGGGTGCCGGCATGTCCAAAGTCGAGACAGGTTTTGAGCCTTTGTCCAGGCTTCCACATCCAACCGGACTGCTACTTCCACCATTTTCTTGGCCCGCGAGGGGCATGGCGAAAGGAGTAACTGGCGATACGTTCCCGGTATCAGATGCTTGACTCAGAACTCTTTTCACGGGACTCTTAGGGGATGTCCGGCGTCGCGGTGATAGGCGCGAGGGCGTTAATTTGGCGCGTGAGGAGGATCGTAGTGCCAACTTTGCGCTCGGAGGAAAGGGAACTGCAAGAGGCGAGGGAGTATGCGGTGAATGGCCGGTGAATAGATGAGCGGATTGTGAGGGTGGGAATTGCGCTGGTGATAGAGGAGATGGTGAGAGAGGCGATTTTGGAGAGGAGCTAGGTGATCTTGCTGCAACAATGCGGAATTTCGATGGAGATCTGGATAACGAGCGCCTGAGTGACCTCACGGCTGATGTGACATCGACATGATGGACGTGAGTTGGAGAGGGAAATGTCAGTGTGCCACCACCGCCGTTGGAGTACGACATGGTTTTGGTTGGGTCTGATGCGCGCCGATTGCTATGAGGGTAGAAGTAAGAGAGAAGAGAGCGCACTCTCACGAAAGATATCCAGTACTCGAGATCGCCAACAACATGGACTTTTGGGGGAGCAGATAAACAAAAAAGATGGATGTCAAAATAGACGCACGGGAATGCTGGTCGTTGGGATGATGCGCACGTGGAGTGGTGGATCCAAAAGGTCTTCAGTTAAGCTGCGTGTGGGGACCGTGATGTGTAGTCTTTTGATTTGGTCGACGTGCAGAAAGTGTCGTAATAGAGAGCGCGATGCAGGAGCTATGGCTGACGTGACGGGGCAATCGCATTCAAGGCGCGCAAAGGATCCTCAGGAATTGACGGTCTCACATAGGAGGAGTCTTCATCCTACGTTAAAATGGTTGTTGTCTCGTCCCAAATCACCGTCTCTCCAGGCAAAATCCAGGGCAAAGAAAGGGATTTGTGTCGTCGATGTGTGGTGGTGGTTCTTGCTTGCGTCAGTAGGTCGATAGAATAGAACCTTCCTCCAACAAGTGCTCAGTGTAGCGCCTTCATGCTCTTGGGAAATGGGGCGGGATCTTGCAGTCGCGCAGCAAAGAGGGTGTTTGAAGCGCAACGGGGGGCGTCGGAGTTGGTGTTGAAGAAAAAAAGTTTGGGGATCGATGAATATTCAGGGAGGGAGAGGAAGGTTGGAATGACATTCCGGCGACGCGCTTAGCTGAGATCCGTGCACTGTTTACACTGACGCGGGCAGCCCAGCACGGACACGCGACAAGCGATGGCCCGACGCAGTCATACGTACAGCACACACAGGACGAAAATAAGGAAACATATGTGATGTGCGGTCCAGACGGTGGCATGCGAACATATATGTGCTTCTAGAAGTCTAGTATTTACAATGCAGATTGCAGAACAGCATCCTACTGCAGTTGGTTGTACTGTACATGCTCTGATGGTTGACGGCGTCCAACAGGCACCCTCTTCCCCTCTCTGGTGGCGGGTGAGACAGTAGATAGACACAGACATCAGCAGACACTGACAATCAATAGACACTGACACGGACAATACCAGCCGATCTCTTACCTCCTTTTGTGTTTGTGCTTGTCTCTCTTACGCTGCTTGCTCTTCCTGAACTGGACTTGAGTACGAGTACGATTGGAATGGACAAGTTTGTAAACATAGCTGCAGCCAATCATCACGTCGCGTCTAGCGTTCCCGTCACGCGGCGAGCAAGATGCGGTTGTGGTGCGGGACTCCCGCCACCCATCACTGACTCCCCGCCACCTTCAGCAGAAACTGTGGATGATGCGTGTGGAGGTGATACTGTAATAGGGGCCAGTCACTTGACCAGTATACACAGTATAGGGGCAACGGAGCTGATGTCCAATAATGAATGAATGCCTTGCTTACAACACTGCATGGCGCCCGTTGATGNAAAAAAGAACAATATGGTGCATCACAACACGCAACAATAAACAAAAAATAAGCAAAGCAAAAACACACACAGCAGAAGCACGACATCGCAAAAAAAAAAACGGTGCTACCTGCTGTACTTGCCCCTATCATCATCCGAGATCCGTCTCCCCTTGATGTAAGATTAGCGTCAGGGGGGTGATCTCCACATTCATTATTAGCAATATTAATGCGAACCCAGAATAAATAAAATTTTAAGCAAAATAGGGGGCTAGCAGAAGCCTTTTCATGCGGGCTATGCAAAATGCCAATTTCACTTTCATTACTCCGTAGAACACGAGGGGCAAAAAATGAAAGGGGGAAAGGGTCAATTGGCTATGGTGTGCAAGCTGCTTCGTATCGACGTATCTATCGTACTTCCGTTTGGAGAAAACCGAACGAAAAGATCACTCATCTCCTCCGTATACATAGCACCACAAGACAGAGAGGTAACTTACTGTATGCTCATGAATAATGAGAGTGCCTAGACGTGTGATCAGACGGTCTGATCACGAAGGGGCCTCGTCCGGATGGTTGGGAGTGTTCCCTAGCGTACCAGCGTATCTTCTGCCCTGAGCTAGGAACGCTCCGAGCAGTAATTAGTGTTGCGGACGGATAGACACTGATCCCCTCCCGTACTCCATAATCATCTCACTTTATCGTGCCCACGGATCATGATGAGCCATCGCCGCTACGGTAGCAATCAGAAGCGATATCGATAATTATCGATAAAAAGAGGGATTTCCGTGAGCCTCGGATCTCTAATCGGGTTGTTGGAGATAGAGAGGTCTGCCTGATGCCAGAGAAGATGCTCGACGCGGGCATTCGAGAGTCGAGAATTGAGAATTTTTGACAAAGCGGCAAAATAGGAATTAGGCAGCGCTGATCAAAGACATCATCATTATTAGTAGTGACTCAGGTTGTTAAGAACTGTTGCTAGTCTGCTAGTGTACCACCCATAACCCATAAACTTCTGCCTGTCGCGCTGAGAATAAGAGATACCGTACAAAAGAGACTGGTGACAAATTGTTCATTTTTATGTACAATGCATAAAGCATGCTACACGTGTATGTCTGTAGTGTGAACAATAATAATAATAATAAAAGGAGCTTTTTATGAAATGTTGTGTCATGACTTCACATCTCATACCTATATTCTACAAGTTTGAGAATAATGACCGCAGTTAGGAGATACATTCAAGGAAACTAACTTCCAATGTCCAAAAGTCTGCAAAAGACGACTAAAGAGAATATTCCACGAAGAGGTTCCTTTCTATTAAAGAGAATACCTCTATCTCAAATTCTCGAAAATATCTCTTCTTATTCTAGATCCTCCTGTTTTATTCTATCCCGTCTTTCTAAATTAATGTTGTTCTATTCTGTACAAGATATTCCAGCACCGTAACCTCTAGTCATAAAAGCTCCATTTTTTAATATTTTGATTAATCACTTCATTTATGCTTCCCATCGTCCCCGCGGAAGGGACGGGCGAAACAAACATCAATTGCTCCTGGGGTGTAATATACTTTCTCAATTGTGTATATATATGCTATCATAGCCAACCTGACGAGTCATCAATAAGGCAAAAAAAAAATTTTTCTTTATTTATTAATTCCTTGAAATAGAAGTCCTGTCTTCCAAACTGGCTGAGATACACGTTGATGGAGAGTGATAACTCTAATTATAAGGAATATGAAAGACAAGGCCCAGAGTCAAAAGATTAGACTAGAGAGGCCTGGGGGTTTTTCAATATTGCATACGAAAGACGCAAAGCATAATCGTTGCAAGTTAAAGCGATTCTGAATCCTTAAGTATAGTGAAATTCGATGTAGAACTTTTTTTTTATGTGTTGCTGTATGGTGGAAGCTTCCAAAGGCTCCAAAGGCCAAGAGACTATCAGCGACTTGTATCGATGTGTTAACAAGTTGTTCGAGCAATCATGATACTTATCTATGACTCTAGGGATCATCTAATATCAATTAAGTAGCGAGGTCAATCTCAACAAGATTTTACTGGCCTAACCAGCAACCAAGATAACATCAATAAGAAGGATAATTCATTTCTAGATAACTTTTCGAGGTTGCTCCTCATGTATATGGTTCCCTCTTTGGATACAGGCTACCCTTTCCAACTCCTACAGGATGGTATCCCAGACGTCTACTCCCGCTTTGCATAAATACCAATTTTCTGGTCTTTGATCGGTCATTACAGGAGAACAGTACTNAAAAAGACAAAAGTCCCCCCTATCCGCTTGCGCGTTTCCAGTCCGGCTGTTCCGGTCTTGAAAGTTTATACACAATACACCATATTTTAGCGCCGCTTGCTCCCAACGCTCAAATATACAGACTAAAGTAAGTGAATGACATGAAGAGAAAAGAAAAACTTTTTGGTCGTCAAGGTTGAAGTTGGATGAATTATAAGTCGACGGTTTTTTAAGAGTGGGGCCAAAAAAGGAGAAACCCCGATAACCGTTGAAACTCGGAAACAGATATATATATGTACGTAGAAATCTTAATTCGTATGCACCGTGCCTGGGTTTGGATCATGATCCGCTGCGTTTGGTTTGACGGTTACTCTCCCCTCAACAACGACACTGCGAATCTTCTGGCCGAGTGGTAGAGTATACCTCAGAGTTCCTCTAACAATGAGTTCGAACTCGTGTTGTAATACCTGCCCCCATCGCTCAGAACCTCGCGGCGTAGTTGAATTTCCGGGTTTAGAAACGCGTATTTCACCAGTGGAAGTCGCGAGTTCGTGTTTGAAAGGAGAACCTTCGAATGAAAGCGGGCTGTCGAACTCCAATAAATGTCCAATCTCTAGGTTTGGATTCGTGGTAGGATCATCTTCGGGTGGTTGGTCTTTAGGATCGTCGTCGCGCTTATGATTCCACCATCGTCGTTGAATGCTACGACGTTCCCATGTTTTTGGACGATTCCACCACTCGGAATCAGTACCAGCATATTTGGATTTTGCAAAGACAACTATATCCATAGTGTCAATTGTAACCACGATCAAGTTTGGATTCTGAGCCAGGACTTCCATGTCTAGAATAAGCTCCTGTTCACTGGCCAACACGTTCTTCAGAGCCAGGATTTTAACGTCAGTGAGTGGTTGTGTCGTTGCAAACATGAAGCCTAGGGCTCCTGAAATGACCAAGATGATCATGAGAAGTAACACCAAGCAACCAGCAATCCGGTTCAGACAAGATCGGCTTTGTCGAGCTGCTTGATGTTCAAGTTGACGGATAGACGAGGGCCCTTGACGTCTAGATCGAGAGGTCCTCCCAGATCGAACAGTTGAAATGAGCGGTGTTCTCTCATCATCCGCTCCATTATCTAGATCGTATCCAGAGGATACCGGTGATTTGTTTTTACCATTACCAAGAAACCTTGAATTCCCTACTCTTGGACTCATAGGCCTTGATTGTCGAGGACTATTGCCTCCCAGTTTTGCTTTTGTAGTAGTCGAAAAAGGAGATTCGTTATCAAATAATGATTGGTGGCCATTGCCACCATTGCGTCCCCATCGCCCAATGTGGTGATGGTGTGCTGTTCCTCTACCCGTACCCCTACTACTTCGTATGGTACCACTTGCGTCATCATCGCCAAGATTTCCTTCGCCATTGCTGGTGTATGTATTGGTGAATTTCATACTTTTCTTCACTGCCACAGTCTGTCCACTGTCGACCATGGACCGTACACCATTTCTCTGGTCGATCTGGCTCGCCATTGATGTTGTACTAGGAGTCCGTGAATGGTACCGCCGCGGTCGGTCATTCGAGTCAGGAGGATTAGACTCGTAGACAAATGTCTCCTCTGAATCAGAAGAATTGGCTTCATCGACAGCGCTAGCGACCTTGGCTGCGAAGAAATCCGCTTTCGAAGAGGCTAGATGTCAAGTCAGTAAAAATAAAAATAAATCCATCATATATTCAAACTAGGATCACGACACACTAGTATCGTGGTTCGATCAGGGTTTATTGTGCTTCTGTTGTAGTAGCTACCGTCCCAAGAAGCACACGGACCTTAGGCCATGTTCCTTCATTGGTGAGGCGAGAGGAGCAGAGATGTATTTATTTAAATGATGATAACGATTGAGTGAATGAAGATATGATTGCTTACCCGCTCCAGAAGTTGCCGACGGCGGCTTCCTGGTCGTCCTCTTTTTCTCTTTCTTTGGACGTATGGTCTCGGAGCTAGGTTTTGCTCGCAAGCTACCGTTCGCTCCTGCTCCTCCCGCCCCTACTCCTACTGCAACCTGAGGGATGGAGCTCACAGTCTCCGTCTCCACAGTCATCGTAGAACCTTCTCCTAGAGCCTTTGCCCTGCCAGCAGAACTCGTGCTAAATGACTTTGGATGATTACTAGCTCGCAACGTTGATGATGGTGCTGCTGTAGTTGAACGCATTTTGATCTCGCCCTTTCCTCCACTCTCACTACCGCTTTCATTTGTTGTTAAACTCGCCCTCCTACGGACTGACTTGGTGATCCCATTTTCCGTGTGATTTTCCTGCTCAGATGATGTCCTTGATGTGCTATTCTGACCGTTCTCGAGGATGCTGTCTATTCCTAGAGCGGGAGTGTTCGGCTGACTGACCTCCTGCACCGTTTCCAGCGTCGAGCTCCCGCCTCCAGCGATTCCCCTTGGCGTAGTCCTCATGACGGTTACTGCTGCCGCATCTTCTGTTTCATTACCGGCCGTTGTCGATTTGACTTCTTGATGATGATCATCTGCTGCTGCTGATGTTATTTGCTGAATATTGATGGCAGGGATATCTTGGTCCGATTTCCGAGGCGGGGGAGCCGCAGGTCTATTAATCGGGGGCGGTGACCTCAATCTGGGGGAGACTGGCCATCGGGGCACTTCTCTAAGTTCCGGCATCGGAGACACTTTCTGGGGAATTGGGCTGCGTATCGTTAGATTAGATTGTGCCGGGTTCAAGGTCGGAGTGGATGTTGTAGAAAGTGTTTTCTGAGGGGCCGCGGTGGAAGGCGGATTGGCGCTTGTACTCGTGCTTCGCGATGGGCTGGGCTCATTGGCGCTATTCTTTCGAGCCCTCCCAGGACCACTCAAGCGTGATGACGAGGTGGACTTTGGCGGATAAGGTCTGACGGGAGACGATTCTCGGGAAGCTACCGGCGTGCCTGCAGCGGAGGCGACCCGTTTGGGCTGTGGTTTTCTCGAAGTAGATGGCGACGAGGTTGACGAAGTCTCATTGTTTATTGGTTTCAATGCCGGCGAGGATGACGACCTCTGGTCATATTTGGGTGCCGTGGTGTCGAGGCCATCGGTGGCCAACCGGGAGGAACCATTGACGACGTTGGAGTCTTCCATTGTAGCAGGAAGCCAGGCATAAAAGTCATCCAGTCGCAAGGAATTAAATTCTGCCTGCCTCTCTCACCTCACGTCCAGGCAAGCAAGACAAGCAGATCGATGTGAGGCAATACTGACGCGACCTGGGAAATGGAAGTGGAGGAGGNGGGAAGTGGTGGTGGTGGTTGTTGGTTGKTGMKTKGWTGGGTTTTTTTTTGGGTGCAAACAACAAGGGGGAGAAAAAAAAGTGGCAGGCGGCAAATGGCCAGAAAAGGCAGAAAAGGCGAAAAAGGGCAGAAAAGGCAGAAAGGGGCTGACACCTTTTAACGTGTTTTGCGGGTGGGTGCCTGGGAAACGCGGCCGAAACTGGGTTTACTAGTCCATCAACAAGACCAGGGGACCCGCCCGATGTGGTCTAGCGTGGTCTAGCGCGTGGCGCCCTGTCCCTATTTTTAGTCATCACGGACCAGCCCAGCGCTTTTTCCTTTTTTTCCTTCTTTCTCCAGCCAGAGAGAGAAAGTCACGAGAAATATTTGTACAAAGACGTAGAGCGATTCTGATTACTGTAGTACTGTACTGTACTACGATTGCATACAGCAGCATACACCAGCATACAGTAACTACAGTACAGTCAAGTCCGAAAGACTACAGCAGGGCGCTTTTGCTGTACTGCTTCTTGCACCCCGGCAACGGCAAAAGCAGAATACGAGAAGAGAGCCTACGCAATTGCCTCGTATTGCGTCAACTCTCTTCTCGTCCCCAGAAGCTATTTTCTCTTAATCCGTAATTACTCTTTACTTCCTTTCCTGGTCAAAGATTATTGCTTGTAATAATAATACTGTAAAACACAAACATGCTGTTGTGTCAAAGAAAACCCGCCTTGTACGTCCATCTAAGCGTTCCCCGCACTACACTTGGTCTAGCTGGATAGCAAAGCACGCACCTCACAGCATGTTCGCCTTCCAACTTCCACTTCTTACACGTCACCTGATCATCGGCTGCCAACATATGCGCGTCCTCAAGAACCTGCAGAAAGCTGAGACTGAGACTGAGACTGAGGCTGAGGCTGAGGGCAAGTAGTTCGCCAAACGTGATGAGATTTCCCGCGAATTAAGTATTCATTCATACGTTATTAATTCACATTGAAGCTATTCATAATATATTCACAAACCAAAAAAACACGCACACACACAATCAAATTCATCCACCTCTCCATCATGACGAGAGAGGGATTAAATGAATACCCTAATATCTATCCACTTGCCGCCAAAACAAAATCAAGTATTTAAAGCAAGCCCACCAGGTTTATACACCGATAGTATTCATAAATTGCAATCAAAACTCCAGTCCTCGGTCATTCCCAAATCCCACCCCTTCCTCGCCTTCGCCTTCACCTACTGCTGCTTCTTCTGAGCTGCAGGGCCCATCTCCTTATCAAAGGCCCCGTACGACACCTCTAAGCTGGCCACCGCCATGATCCCTACGCTCAGAATCGCAAGCAGGATGATTGTCACAGTGAGACCCATGAAGAGACCTAAATGNTTTTTTTATAAAGTTTAGCTACCAGTAAAAGATGGAATAGGTTGGGATCGGAGCGGAGAGTAGGGAGACTAACCAGGAGTAAAGAACTGGTACTTCTCAAATAATGGCCTTCTATCAAACCTAGTGTGGTTATCAGCTCGGATTCGGAGATCCCTCTTTAGATCCATCTTCAGCGGCGTATTGAACATCGCGTCATACGTCGTCACTTCATCCACTATCACTTCGCGTGTAGGAGGCGTGCTGAGGTAGATGATGGTGTAACTCTGTCCCGCAGCATCTCGAACGGCATTAAACGCCTCGATATCTAATTCAAAATAGAGTCAGCATAATTCGCTCAGAACAGCAATCCAAGGACAAAGAATAGAATAATCAATCCAAAGACATTTTCAACAACAGAATCCTTAAAACAAAAATAACTCTTGGAGGAAAGCTCCAAAAACATACCATTATTCCTCAATGCCACCCCTCTAGCCTCTTTCTCCACCGGAACGTCCTCGTACTCCCTCTCCACAATAGTAACCTCTTTCTTCATCCCCTCACAGCTCGTCCGGATATTAGCAGCGAACTGCTCCGCAACATCATGCGTCAACCCCACCACTTCCGACACAGAAACTCTCGTCTGCCATCGCTCGTCGGATACAATATGCCGTAAATGCCCAGCGTTATCAGTCCCGCTGCCTGAAGAAGAGGAGGAGGATGGAGGCGAGAGGTCCGAGGCACTGATGCCTGCTTGCTTTATTACGATGTAGTTGTCTGTAGGACAGCTGCGGAGGTGTTCAACTACAGGGTGAAGGACCGAGCTGACGGATTGGAGCTGCGGTTGAGATTTGGAGCTTGAGATTGAGGGATTCCTAGTTGTTACATTAGTTATTTCTATCATTATGACCGTTTGTGTCATGGGTGGTGGTAATTTGAGGGCTACGAACGGAGATGAGGAGAGGTAGATGAATGGAGATGTATCGGTGAATGCGTGCGTTAGAGCAACGCTGGCTGCTAGGGTTGCAGCTGTTGAGAGACGCATCCTGGCTGCTGTCTCTGCCGTTATTTCCTTGTCAAGCTTGGGGGATCGATGGTGATGGGGAGCGGAAGCTTTGATAAGTTAGTCGTCAACGTTCCCGGCAGGTAGCTGTGTGGGGGCCTTGGATGCAAGGCAACAACTACAACGCCTTCCAACAATTATCTTTTCTCTCGTGCCAGCCTTGTCTTGGCCAGCCTGCAAGAAAATACGGGTACTGCCATTGTCTTTGGAGAGCATAACAAGTTCCCTGAACCTCCTCAATAATTGATTGACTATACCAACAGAAGAATCGGAAGAAGCAAAATATCCATTTTACCAATTAAAATAAACAAATAAAAACTGCAAAGTCGATCATGCCAGAAATTCAAGTCTTCCGACCCCCCAGACCAAAGAAATCGGTCCTGCCTCCGCTGTCCAAGAAACGAAAAACCACGTCCTCAGTTGAGGAGATCAGTTTCGATTTCAGCGCGAGAGAGGACTATTTAACCGGATTCCACAAGAGGAAAGTACATCGTGTGAAGATGGCGCAGGAGGAGGCTGCCAAGAAAGATCGAGAAGAGAGGATTAGGATGAGAAAGCAGGTGAGAAAACCCTCCTGTATTTCTGTTTTTTCCCTCTTGTTTTTTGGGAGCATGGATTGTATGCATGTGGTTAGAGCTCTTTAGACTAATATATTCTGGGGGGTATCTAGTTACGAGAAGATAGGAAGCAGGAATTAGAGGATCATGTTAATGCTGTGAATGCGGCACTGAGGGACACCGAGCCTAGAAAAGAGGGTGATGGACGTTCCGAAGAGGGCGAAGAGGAGGAAGGTTGGGGCGGCATTAAAGATGATGAGAATGTTGACCCTATTGCAGATCTGCTGGACCACGAGGAAGAATATATTGACGAGGACAAGTATACTACAGTCACCGTAGAAGAGATTGATATCGATAAGGATGGGATACACAGGATAGCAGATGAGGAAGATGATGAGGGTGATGCGAACGATGAAAAAAAGAAAAAGGCGGAAGCATCAAAACCTCCTGGTCAGGGTTCGACTCCAAAGAAGATATGGCCGAAGAAAGACCACAAGAAAAGGTTTAGATATGAGACCAAGCTGGAGAGAAAGCTCACAATGTCAAAACTAAAGGCCAGTAAAATGGCCAAGGCAAAAGCCAGAAAGGGGGAATAGCAAATAAAAGATACCCACCCTTGCATGACTGAGATTCTGCAAGAAGAAATTTGTTCTCATTCAGCAACAAAAGCAATCCCTATCAAAACGATCTTCCAAAGCATTAATGCTAGAATATGAGTATNCCCCCCCTGAAATTGATTCCTCCCCCTATACTTCCTTCCCCCTACTTTGCCACACGACACGACTCCTTCAATAGCGACGGACCAGACCAACAAAAATCTTATATGTTGCCAATCTCGGCCTGGAAGTCCTCCAACTCCTTCTGGACCTCGGCGTATTTCTTGTGCATCTCTTCGTACTTCGTAACCCATTGATCCCGTTCCTGCTCTAAGGCCTGCACTTTGCGTTCGAAGTGGCCGGCTTTTACGTCAGTCTGGCGGAGTCTGAAAGAGTCGGTGAGTCAGTTACAGGCGGTCAATATTCGCCGGTATGAACCAGCACAGAGCAAAAGAGATAGCACGGGGATATCGTACTTATCATTTGTCTCACGGAGATTCTTATCTGCCTCTTCTGCCTCCTCCTCTAAGAGCTGCAGTCTCCGTTGGAGGGCTTCATTCTGCGTACCATGTTGAGCACCCTGATCTGCAATCTCTTTCGCCTCCTTAATACCAGACTCCAGCTTCTCCACCTCGGTTTCAAGATGTGTGTTCTTGTGCTGGAGGGATGTGATTTCGTGCTCCTTTTGCAGATTCTCCTGCTCAAGGGTCTTGACCTTTGCATGTAGCTCTTCGACCTTTGCTGTAGCTTCGTCCGCTTCGATGCGAAGCTGGCTCATTTTCTGTGAAGCATCTTCGTTAGTTGTTGTCTAAAAATCGCTGCTCTCGATTATGCCTGGCCGTTGAGGGGTGAGACTGGAAAAGGCGGGGTGATTCTGTCGCAAAGCTCACCTCCTTGATACGATCCATCTTGAAGTTGTTGAAGTGATATTGCTAGAGCTGAAGAAAAAAAAGTTGACGGCGGTTTAGAAATAGTTTCGAAGAGAGATATGATGCGTAAGTATGGGGAGAGGTCGTCTTTGTTCGTGCGTTCCAAGTCGTTGGAGGGTTCCACGCCGTGCAGCCGAATGCTGGTCAAAAGCAGGGGTCTGAGTCGCTGGAGACATGACTGGTGTGCCGTCGTTGCTCTGGGAACCAACCCAAAACAACTCACTTCAACACGACGAGAATGTTCTCCTCTTGATAACCGTGCCATCGCAATACGACCTTGATGAATAGTTTCCACAGTACGAGAAATCGGATCTACTACGAAGCTATTCACGATGTTGGCTGCAAGAGATCAAGAAAATCTGGTCCATGGCCACCACACGGTGGCAGCCTCGAAGCCATTGAACCAAGGCATTAGAGGACTACAGCCAAAGACGCCCGGTAATCGATTTCCAAAGACACCATTGAAGATCCCGCTTCACGATGAAAATGCCCCAGCTGGCTTTGGAGGCAAATCGGTTCTGAAGACGAAGGGCAAAGACAAAAATGCGTTCATTACACCTCTGGGTATGTCTACTAATATAAATTTGTCAAGATTACTATTAGTAACGATAATACAGGACCTCGAAATCGCGCTCCTCTTGGAGCAAAGACTACAAATGCCAAAGCAAAGGTCTTCCAGACACCGGCTGGTCCAGCTCCTGAGAAGGATCTCGAAAAGACTCAAGCGAAACAGACGAGTGCAAGTCGGCCTAAATCCAAAGTTCCTCACGCGGAGTTCTCAAAGCTCCACATACATGGTGATGAGCCAGATCCGCTAGAGGAGAGAGATGTTGAGTATTGTCCACCGCGCCCCAAAGATCTTCCATACGATTCAGAAGACTTTCCCGACGGCTGCCTCAACTACGAGCCTCTGAAGCCAGAGAATTTATTCCGTGGATTTCATGAGACTTATCTCAATCCACGTGATGAGAATGGTCTCACCAGAATGGAACGGACACATAAAGAAAGTGCTGAAAGGGCAGCTAAGTTGCTAGAGGAAAGTGTACTTAAATCACTTGAAGAGGATTGGACTATTGGCGATGTGCCCGAGACATTTATGTATNAAAAAAAAGAAGAGAGCCGCTCTGCAAACAAAAGATACGAATGGAAAGCCTCCAACTACCAAGAAGACCACAGCCGTCCCCAGCAAAGGCCCCGCTACCCTCGCATCCAGACAAGCAGCCTCGGCTCTTTCGATGATACCAAAATCATCTACCACATCATTTACTACCTCAAAGCCAAAACCGAAACCGAAACCCTTAACTTCCTTTCTCTCTAGTGGGAAAACACCTCTTCCACCAACAGCGTTGAATGGAACCACTATGCGCCATACTTCCGCTACCGCTGCGTCAAAGAGCACAATCGGATACACCAAGGGCAGATCAGCATCGAGCGCTATACACAATAACACCACCACACCAGCCCGTAGGGAATTGATGCGCTCTGTCAGTACCATGTCAGATGGGTCAGATGCAACCATAACTCCGGCCCGTTTTGCACGGAAATCCGCAGAGGAAGAGCGAAGACGGCCAGCGTTCCTCGCTGCCTTTGACGCCGATGACGAAGATCTTGAGCCCGGTTTAAAAGGCATCTTACCAGACAGGTTGATGTTTGATGATGACGAGGAGGAATTTGTTATGACTTTGCATGCTTAACTTTCTCCTGGTCCCGGGTATGGACGGCGTATGGGGTTTTAGCTCCCTGTTAGTTTGTCTGTCTGATATGAGTCTGGCGTTCAGTCTATGGAGTTTGGTTTTCAGGTATCTTATTTAGGAGCCAGTCCTTTATCCGTGTATGATATGTTTTCCCCAGGTCTCTCTAGCTTTAGTCTCCAGACTTCATGACATGGTATGTACGAGACAAGAGATAAGGCACGTGCTGCAAAAGGAATAGGGGGGAAGGCTCGCAAACAATAACAATCAGAATATTACGAACTTTATGTTAATAGGCGCAACACAGCATCATAAATAAATAGATATTCATTATTTCTTACGTTTCTGACCATGTAATACACGTCATGGATTGGTCTACGGTACGCGTTTTAATATCAGCGTCACGCGAAGAGACGTTGCTGTCCACACATCGCGCGCTCGCTTCACTGTGGTGACGCAGGTGTGTGTTTGACCCTACAGAAACAATAAGTGTGGCTGAAGTCAGGGGAACAGGTGGATGAATAGACAAGGCAAACAACACATATGAGTGGTGGTGTGTTATATTCACAACGGTGGCAAAAGCGACGGATGAGAAGAACACACAAGAAGTACCACAGTATGTTTTTTATGTCTTTATGCCAGCTGACAACAAAGGAGGCGGTGAAGGCGTGGCCACAAGGCTTCCATCTCCTGAATTGGACTCCAGTCGTCATCCCAATCCCGTTAGCGGGATTTTTACTTTGCCTTGAACCTCTGAAAGCGAAATCGAACATCAAAGCAATTCCACGACCACAGATCTTCACCCCCCAACAACACCTCTAGATCAACCTCAACCTCCATTTTCAGACACGGGCGCATTGTCTGGAGATCGGTACGGCCATCATCTGCCCTCTTCTGCACTGCATCTCGCGGTTCCGCAGTTAGCAGTGCCGCAACCGCGACAATAATTTTGGCTACAGCCCCGGCAACAAGTCGCGTGGAGGTTGTCTAGGAAGTCTTGCTCTGCGCGTGCCTGGCAGGATCGTTCCTTCCCCAAATGCATGCAGTCGCTCGATAATAATCATCAGAGAGACGATGGTTGGACGACGGAAGGAGGGTTAGATCCATCGCCATTCTACGATGTCTCGCGCGTCCGGAGCGAGCTTCGCGCAATTCTTCCCCTCCGCTCCTCGTGCAGCAAAAGACAAGGCCAAGGAGCGAGAGAAGGTAAAGTCGCAGAGCCTCGAATCACCCGGTATTCAGACGGCCACCGATAGTCAGGTGAATACGGCTCTAGATCCGGGCGGGAAAACGGCCAGCCCATTTCGTCTAACCAGAGAGAGCGGTGGCACTCCCACTACAGATACCGCTGTTCCTCCTCTGGAAGACAACGAATCCGTCCAGGGCGACATACTCAATGGCGTTGGCTCGGCCAGTTCGCATACAAGTACTGTCTCTTCAGTCTTCAGTGCTCCCAACCAGCAGTCGGCTATGTCGACCTTTGGTGGACCACGAAACTCAAGCAACCTGACACCACTAACGAACATCGACTCCTCGCCATCCCAAACCACCAGTCCCAGTTACCCCAAACTAGGAGCTGCGACAGCAAATTCCACTGAAATTTCGTCCTATAAGTCTCCGGTTGGAAATGATGTCATCTCAGTCAATAATACCATACAATCTTCCTCAGAACCACGAGTTTTCGCTCGAGACCCTAATAGAGGTGTAAAAGGCGTCAAATGTACATATGATCCCCTACTCGACCGAGCAATATCTTCGAGTGACAGGAAGAAGGCGAAACCTATATACAAGGAGTTTGGATTGGTATGTATACTATCTGCGGGGAGCGTCATCTTGCTTGTGTGAAATGTCTGGCTAACAACCGTTCAGGAAGATGACGCTCCCCCAGCAGACCCTCGACTCGCGAAAGGCGGGAGATTGGTCTATATCAATGTGGATTTCCACAAGCCAAAATCCCGTCTGCGACATGCGCCATACATGTTACGGCCCTATGTGTATGATCCGAAGACCTCTATTGGCTCAGGACCACCGACACAAGTGCTAGTGATCGGATTTGATCCTCTGTTTAATTTCTCGAACATCTCCGCCTATTTTTCTAGTTTTGGCGAAATCGCGGAAAGCAGCAACAAGCTACATCCTGATACGGGAAGCTGTCTTGGGTTCGCAACTTTCCGATATAGAGACTCTAAGGCTATCAAGGCTGGGCGTTTTGTGAGTGCAATTGATGCAGCCAAAAAGGCTGTTAAAAACGGCAATGGGTCTAGAATTGGCACAAATAATGTGAAGGTTGAATTCGACCCAGATGGTGTTAAAAGCCGGCGCATGTTGGAAAATATAATCAAACAAGAACAACAAGCTGCTCCTCCCAAAGTACCATCAGGTCCAAAATCTCAAACCGCATCAAAGGTTTCGGGGCCTCCACCTTCTGCTCCGAAAGGCCCTGCAAGCCATCATGCATCTTTCAACCGGCCGCTATTTCGGGCCCCTCATTTAGCTGCGCCCACCTTTATCCCTACAGCTCCAGTCATTGTCCCAAGTGCTCCAACGAAACCAAGGGTATTAACACTCATCGAAGACGAGCCTATCTCGGCGCAACTTGAAACCGAACCATATCTATTCATTTCCAAAGACTATGTACCAGTCATTCCAGCCACAATTCCTCACATGAAAAAGCGGATACGAACTTTTGCATTTGATGATGTTCGAGCGGATAAATCTGGCTATTATATCGTGTTTTCTAATGACTCCCAAGGACGGTTAGAGGCCGAACGGTGTTTCCACGCTGTTCACAGGACTGCCTTCTTCACATATGAAATGCATGTTAAAATGTATCTGTATGGAACCAACGGATCACACCAGGATTCAGCACATCATTCTGGCTATACCGGTCGAAGACGTAGCCGAAGCCCAGATCGAAAGGCGCTAGAGAAGAGACAGAAGGAGGATGCTGAATGCTTGAGAAAGCTGGAAGAGGCCGACTGGGAGGAAGAGAAGAAGGAGCGGGCAAGGAACTTCGATCCTGCACGAGAAGCTGTCGAGGTCATCCGAAGGGACTTGAAGGACCAGCTGATCAAGAATATCCGTACGAAGATTGCAGCACCTGCCCTGCATTCTTTTATGGACCCGGCAAATCATGTTGCAAAGAGACGAAAGCTAAATATTGCCGATCCAAGCGATCTCAAGCTTCCTCTTCTTGATGAACAGGATGATAGGGAAGAAAGCCCAGCGGTTGGAACGCCGAGCTCACGTGGTGATCTCACCGAACGTCGTGCCTTGGGTTCCGGAAGAGTTAATGTGACTGCACTCCCACGTATTCGAAAAGTCAAGGGTGGGAAGAAGCAAAATGTTGGCTTCACTGATCCGTTCGCAAGAGGAAGGCCTCAGGTCCGAAAATCCATTGCCCGTCCTCTGCATCATCGTCTTTTCCAGAGTGAAGATGAGGAATCAGATTCGGAAACTGAGAGGTCCCGCTCACGTTCTAGAGTGCCAGATACCGAAGAGCCCGACTCGAGAGCTCGAAGTCGTGCTGATACTGATGACGATACCGACGATGAAAGCATAATCTTTAGAAGACGGGATAAGACCAAGAATAGATATGCATTGTTGGACCTCAAAGAAGACGATTCTATGAGCGAGGCCAGCTTTTCCATATCAGAGTCCGTTGCGCCAACAAAGAAGAGAAAAAATCTCGAGCTGCACGTAGATGTTGCTCTAAAGCGCCAGAAAAAGACAGATGAGGAGCTCTTTGGCATTGGCGCAGACAAGATTGAGCAAGAGTTCCCACTCAGCGGCTTTACTGTCTCTGAGGATGCTCTCATCGAAGATATTGATAGTGTGGCCAGAACAGAGAGCGAACCCGTCGAGTCTGAAGTCATGGGCAAGAAGAAGAAGTCCAAGGCAAAGAGGAAAACCAAGAAACAGCTCTTCGAAGAACGTGAAGCTCTCAAACGACAGGAAGGAGTCCTGGATGAGGAAGAGGACCTTAAGCCACCTAGTATTGCGGATGTCAATGAGGAGGAGGAGGAAGAGGAAGAAGACATTGTCCACGAAAGTGTGCCAGTCAATACCTCTGTGGAATGGGGTATGTCAACTGAGGTTCCGTTTCCTACAGTTGAGGATAATTTCAACATTATTCTTGATTTAGATGGTCTCAAGGCCCTAATTAAGGATGATGAAGATCTCATTGCAGGTGTGGAAGCTATCAATCATGACGTAAAGAACACAATAGGCAACGCGATGACTTGGTCTTGGAAGCAGGAGAATATCAAGTCCCTCAATCGGAATGGATTCCGAGGCCCTGTCAAGGATGAAACTACTGTCGAGGGTTACTATATTGCTAACGAATCTGGATGTGCTCGGACCGAAGGAACTAAGAAGATTCTCAACTCTGAGAAGTCGAAGTACCTGCCACACCGTATCAAGGTGCAAAAAGCTCGAGAAGAACGAGAGGCCCAGGCGAAGAAAGCAGGCAAGGATATTGCAGCTGAGGCCGCGGAAGCTGCAAAGGTTGCCGCCGATAAGTTACTAGCGAAAGGTACTTCTCGTGCCAATCGGGTTAACAATCGACGCTTTGTTGCAGATCTCAATGACTCCAAGAAGAATTTCGGAGCAGACTCAGATGTCCTGCGGTTCAATCAACTGAAGAAACGCAAGAAGCCCGTCAAGTTCGCCCGATCAGCAATTCACAATTGGGGTCTTTATGCTATGGAAAACATCCCAATGGGTGACATGATCATTGAATATGTTGGTGAGAAGGTCCGGCAGCAGGTTGCAGACCTTCGAGAACATCGCTATCTGAAAAGTGGCATCGGCAGCAGTTATCTCTTCCGAATCGACGAGAACACAGTCATTGATGCCACGAAGAAAGGAGGCATTGCCAGATTTATCAATCATAGTTGTATGCCTAATTGCACGGCGAAAATCATTACAGTGGAGAAAAGCAAGCGTATCGTTATTTATGCACTACGCGATATTGCTCAAAGTATATATTACCCATCCCGTCTCTTGCTATGTGATGCTAATATATTTTCAGATGAGGAGCTTACCTATGACTACAAATTCGAGCGGGAGATTGGAAGCACAGATCGTATTCCTTGTCTCTGTGGCACTCCGGCTTGCAAAGGCTTCCTCAACTGATCTGGCTTTTATCAGCCCCATTGTATACAACTACTGCAGGTCGTCTGGTTTTTGTATTTGGCCTCCTTACTAATACCCTCTCACTATATTTGTCGAGGGAGAGGATTTACGCATCTTTATAAAATTACCTTTAACGCCTCCAGAGGGCATGTTCATAGCGGATACTTAATACTACATCTGGATCTTTGACATTTCCTTTCATTCCGTCNTTTTTTTTATTTCATCATGCATACAGAAGGCGACTGGGCAGTCGCCGGTGGGCAAAAAGACAACTCTTTCAACCGAGTTAAGTTTTTTGATGGCGTTTTACGCACCGGTATCTTTTGTATCTCAATATTTAGGTAGGAGAAAAGTCGGGCTGCTTTGCTTGCGGGGAAGAATATTGCCTCTTGGTCTTTGTGCATGTGTGGCCGGGAGATGCGATAATTGTACAGTAGCATAGGCATGACTGGGTTCATAGCCAGATGAGGGGGATATGTATGTGGGATTGTGCACTGAAGTGGAGTGCACTGAGATGTGGATAGAAATAACAATCCATTGACGATTGGAGTTTTTATTTTCACTTGGCTATAGTTGTGATTACTTTGATTTTAAACTACACACCCAATCACTTTCCCTTAACCAGTCCAATACCCATTTTGTATAGCCATCCGTCATCCTTGGCTTATAAATCACGGTCTAGTCTGGGCTGTTTTCTCTTGATAGACTTCTTCGTGACTCGACTCCCATGCTTGCCCAATTCTGCTGCAGAAATATGGGTTCTCGGAACATGTTCATAGACCAGCAAAGGTGCACATATCAAGCATCTTTGAAAAAACATGGCCGACAAGCTGTCCGTCCCATTGACGTCCCATTTCACACCTGTTATTAGGTGTCAATCCTACCAGCAATCCTCACGATCCATCCCTCCAGGATCCATCAGACAAACTGATGCTCCTGAGTTCGAGCTACCAGAGCAGAAGTAGCGTATACAAGCACCTCTTTTACAAAGGTGTCATATGAAGCAACACAACCATTCCTAAATCGCATTGTTGTTTATACACAAATCACACCAAATCAAACCAAGTGATTCGGTAATAAGAAGTTTGCAATGCCCTCCTTGATCTTGTATTCATGTCCGCAACTACCACACACTAAGACGCCCTCATTAATCTGTGTCTGAATCAATAGATTATGTAGATCTTCCATCATTTTCGTATCGGCTTGCAATTCTTCGGCAGTTGGAGGCGTAGGCGGTAGAGATGGGAAGCCCAGCTTTTTAATATGTTTTATTAGCCTTTGCAATCCACCAGCAATTAAAAGAAGTACTTTAGCAGGAAGAAAAAGGCGGGCATACTTCTGTTGATGTTGTTTTCAAAGCTTCCCAGTCTATCCTTGGTAGAACATTGAGAACGAGCTGAGGGTTTGCTTCGATTTCGTCGGTGACCAGTTCGCAATCTTTTGGATGGAGGGGGAACGAGGCCGAGGAGATTTTGCAGGTTTTTACTGCACATGTAACGAAGTTGAGGGTTAAGACTTTCATATTGTCTGACTACTGAACAGGTTTATATTTTGTTATGTTTAGGGCCGTTGCGAGCTTTTCATCAAAAGCTGATAACCATAATTTGATAGCGGGGTGAAATGTGGAGGGGGAAAATTGTTGCGATCGATTAACATTTTTTGGGAGCAGTTGTGGTGCCTATGGGGTACCGTACATGCATCTCCTCGAAAAGGGGTTCAGGGGAATGAAAGGCAGTCGCAAACATTTTTGCTAAACTTTATATTGATTTATTTTACCGCTTTGTTTATTATGTAAAATATTAATATATTAACTTGGATTGTATTATCCCATTGTTGGTGGACTTGTAGGATAGATTTTTTTCTATTTTCTATTTAATTATTTTAAGGCACGAAATAATAGCTCACAAATAGTTTTATTGTTCAACGCACTTAATCAAAATGCAGCACTACCAATAGCTTCATTAATCTACTTTTGATATAAACAAATAAAGCCTTTTTATCTGCCTAACAATATAGTTCGACATTTAGAAATTCAACGAGTCTTCCTCCTTTGGAATGCCGTTTATTATATTTGGTCTCGGTTTTTGTTTACATTACTTTTACAAAATCCGATAATACAGTGGAGGTCCATAGCTTCGTAAAACAATATTGTTTGAAATTTCAATGGTTTTGGTTGGAGTTTTCGAGGTGGAAAATAGGTCAAAAGAACAAACTTTTTATTGGAGTAAATGAATGATGAGCTATCCCGTTGAGACTTCAATTGCAATGATAGTTCTGTAGCAAGATGTAAATAGTGACTTTCGTATATACTTAAGCTAGACCTTTGTCGCTAAATCGGCCTCTCCTTTTCCCACTCATGCGCACATAGATAGCCACACAGCCCAAGATAAATCCTAACAGGAGGCCCTTTTGCAAGACAGAGAATCCCTCTGAGACTTCGACAAAAGGTTCGAGAACAACTGCTTGTTCAGATTCTCCCATTCCGGTCTGGAACTCGGCGGTTCCGTATTCGGCTGTTTACGCAGATACCGATCAGCGAGCTCTATATAGTTGTGCACATGTAGAGAGGTTGGAAGAGTAGTCATGGGACAGAAGCGTGAGGAAGGAAAGTACATTATAGCTCCACATGGATACCTTCTTCTGGGACTGGTAATTCTCCACTCTTGACGATCTTAACCACCTTCAAAGGTTTATCGCCAGCGCCTTTGGGGACATTCTGGATCGCCTCAACGATGTCATAGCCTTCTAAAACTTCACCGAATACAACATGTCTTCCATCAAGATGGCTGCTTGAATGTTAGCATATACCCTCAAATTCTGTGTATAAAGTTTGAAATTGTGACCGCTTACCCTGGAGTTGAGGTGGTGATGAAGAACTGGGATCCATTGGTATCCTTTCCTGCGTTGGCCATACTGAGAAGACCTTTCTTGGAGTGCTTAAGCTTGAAGTTCTCGTCAGGGAATCTATCACCGTAGACTAAATTGACTATGTTAATACATATTCTACCAATAGATGTGGTTGTCATGAATATGCTTACTCGACTTGCCACCAGTGCCATCGCCTTTGGTGAAATCACCTCCCTGGATCATAAAGTCCTTAATAACACGGTGGAAGGTTGAACCCTCGTAACCAAACCCCTTCTCTCCTGTAACCAAAGCTCTGAAGTTCTCTGATGTCTTGGGTACGGTCTTGCCATATAGACCCATCACAATAGTCCCCATAGGTTCATCACCATGGGTGACCTCGAAGAAGACCTTGTGGGTGATCTTGGGTCCCTTAACAGCTTCAGCGGATTGAGCAAAGAACAAGAAAGTAACAGTTAGGATTAGTAGTGCGGACACTACGAGACGCTGAAGAGAGAACATTTCAACCATCAATTGAGTAATACAACGATCGTAAAAATGGGTTTTAGAAAGGAAAGATTGATGTCAACTCCGTGGAGGGGGGTTCTTGTTTCGCATAGGTGTCAGATTGCACACTTGGCGGTGTGGAAGACCGTATGGGTACCGAGTCGTAAGTATTTGATCACGTGCTGATAAAGTCCGTGCTTTTACGGTTGAACGACGGGAACTTCGATATCGATTTCGCTGTCCCTGAATCATCCCATGAACGGCTCTGATAGTTCGTAGTTCGCAGTCAGACGCTATGGTAAGGGCTTGGATCGTTTTTCAATAAGTATGTACTAACGTGTCCCTGTAGGTTTTCATCCTAGGGGTCAACTTTCCGGAAAACCGGTTAATCAAGGTTTGTTAACAATCACCTGTACGCTCGAGTGCAATTGAATTGATGTTTGGTTAGAAATCCCTTGAAACTTTCTATGGACTCGGCAATCAACATTCCGTACGACTTCTTGCCAAGTTCGCCATACATCCCAGAGCGAAGGTTGGCTCATTACCGACCAAGACTATCACAGCTCTGACGGCCGAGCTTTCTAACATGACTATCGAAAACGATTTAAAGAGGCAATTGCGCGACAACATTAGGCGGCTGAGAGATATGGGCAGTTATAGGGGCAGGAGACATGCAATGGGTTTGCCTGTCCGAGGACAACGGACGAGAAGCCAGGTATGTAGCAATTTATCTGGATGAGCATGACCGAATACTAACTCTCATAAGATTCAAACTTCGAGGAAGCTGAACAAAATCGAACGCAATGGTTAATATAGATATAAATACTTGAGATTGTGTATAAATAGGACTTGCATTATGGGCGTTCTTGCGGCATGGACTACTGTATAGAAACCGATAAATATATCTCAAACAGTGTCTTTCGACCTCTTTTATTTGGTTCTTTGTGTTTTTGAGGTTATAGGTGATGAAAATGACTGGATTAGACAGGTTTTGAACCGTTAGCTGTTCCACATTCTGCCAACGCGGGTTTAGTTTCAAGTTCTCCATTCCAGAGTCTAGGCATTCACATTGCTTCTGCTAGGTGCAAGGATGGTAGTTCATCTTCTAATGGCTTTGTTCCAGCTGCTTGCATTTTTGCAGCAATGGCATCCACGTCTCCCCATACGCGCAACACATTACCACCTACAACTTTTGCAGTTTCGTCGTCACTAATTCCTTGCTTTAGCATCTCAGCGACTAGGTCTGGGAACTTGGATACGTCATCTAAGCCTTTAGGCGTTGATGGAATTCCATCAAAATCGCTACCTAATCCCACGTGGTCGTAGCCAATGAGATCTCCAATATGTTTTATATGAGTGACAACATGTTCCAAAGTAGAGTTCGCCGGGTAAAAGTCAGGGAGGCCATCTTCATTATCCGGGTTGGCCACACAGCTGACAAAATCAGGGCTAAAGTTGATCATGACCACACTATTTCGTTGCCTCACCAAGTGAAGAATCTCATCTGGAACATTTCGTGGATGCGGACAGATTGCGAAAGCTGAACTGTGACTGTAAATCACAGGAGCAACACTTCCTTCCCAACCATCTCGCCCCCCAAGGACATCACGCATAGTATCCTGACTAACGTGTGCGAGATCAACAATCATTCCTAAACGATTCATTTCTCTTATGAGGTCCCGGCCAGCTGGTGAGACACCACCCCAACGTGGTGTGGCTACCCTGATTTTTCCATCAGGCCCAGAATCAAGTGCTGCATCTGCATATATATTGTGGCAGTTATGTGTAAGAGTTGCATAACGGACCCCAAGAGAGTAAAAGTGACGAAGATTAGAGACGCGGTTGCCTATCTGATGAAGGCCTTCGATAATAATAGGCGATATAAGTTGTCCTGAGCGGAAAGCTGGAATGGCGGTGCTACTATTACCAGGTAAGGAGAAATGACTTGGATATGCAGCTTGAAGGCGCGTAAGAAGATCGATCTGGTCTAGCGTGAAGGCAACAGCTGAGTTGGTGTCAGTGGATGAATAATAAGCTTCTTTTGGTGGATAATATTAGATATGGGAGCAGGGAGAGTACATGGACCATAATTTTCATCCGAAAAGTCGGCTCCATTTGCTGGGCATGGAACAAAAGCACTCCAAAAAGCTCCTCCTGACTTTCCTGCCTTTAGACGAGGCAAATCCACATGGCCAGTCAATCCACCTTCTTCGAAAGACGTTTTGAACTCATCCGAATAGATACGATTGTTATAGACAAAGCGGAGCAAAATTGCTAGGTCATTATGACCATCTTTGAAACAATAAGTGTATATCCACTTCCATTTATTTATAGGATGGCGGCAACGTACCTATCAGAGGGGTATTCTCCAGAATTTGCTCGACTCTGTGCTCAATCGTGTGGTGAGAGCTTTCCCCCTGACCAAGCTTACCACATCCAAGGTTAAACCTGCCAATAATACCATATCGCAGAAGCACAATTCCTCCACATAATAATACAATATAAACGGTTCCAATGCTGCGCCAGAGTTTGGCCCTTCGTGCTGACGCGCGATTGTGACCCTGGACTATTGACTGCTGGGCCTCATATTCAAGCTCCTGTTTCGCTGGGAGAGTACCCTCAGTGAAAGAGGACATTGTGATTTGATGATATTGTAAGTTTTAAAGCCACACATCCGGCTTTTTCAAACCATTACTATATATATACACACGCTGGGGAAATCTGACGTCTTATTATCATTTATAAAACAACGACCCACCAACCACAATGGCAGGGTTACATCGATAAGGACAACGCTTAGTCGTAGATCATACCTAGCCTTAATCATAAGGCATCAAACTAGCTAAAATACGCGTTCTATCCGTCCTTGACATTCACCACCTGAGGAATCATCTATGCTCCGCCTCATCTAATTTAATTCACGACCGCCACGACCTCGAATTACGCTCCTTGATACAATCACTTACTCTCATTGATAAAAATTTCCATTTCCAGGACACCAGAAGGGTTGTTTCGGTTGCCTAGCGATAATAGTCTTAGAGTGTCGACGTTGCAGTAAGCTGAATACGAGGAGCTCAGATCCTTTGTTTCAGGTTCATACTTTTTTCCTGGTGTTTTCAACTTCATTCAACATTCAGCCTTACCATTCTTCGCATTCTATACTTCATTGCAGGAGTTAACAGCAGCCAAGCTCCGTCACAATGCAGCAGGGTTTCGCAGATTCGTTCTGGACCGGAGACTATGCCGCCGGTAAGCAATAATGAATAGGTGTCTTGATTGTGTCATTGACCTCGTTACGGTTAGGCCTCGGCGTTCTTTTCAGCAAACTTCAGCAGGGTGTAGCAGAAAATGAACAAATACTGACCATTGCCCGGATGCGAGCGGAGGCAGAGGATCTATATGGTATGCGACTTGGTGAGATTGGGCCAGCAACCGACAAGATACCTGGTGGGTTTGTTCGGGATGATGGAGCAAGCGTGCGGAAGGTAAGATGTCCCTGAGCTCGTCTCAGTTATCGGCGACTGATTGAATGCTGGAATAGGCATACGATGGGGTTCGTACAGAGATGGAGGAGGCTGCAAAGAATCATCGAAAGATAGCCCAGAATATCCGGGATCTTGTGGTTACTCCATTTTCAAGATGGTGCGATGCGCATGGTGCTCGAATTCAGAATTCCCAAGATGACCTACAAGCGCGCATCAAATTACATGACAAACAAGTAGAGTCTGTGAAGAAGCTTCGTAGCCAGTACTTCAACAAATGCCTTCTGGTAGAGGATTTGGAAGAGGAGAACAAACTCGCTTTCCAAGCTCCGGAATCTAGTCCCAAATCGAAGATTCCAGAGATCAAAGTTGAGAATAAGGAGGAAGAGGATGAGCCCTTAGAGATAGGTGATGAGGTCTATACCCCCGAGCAAATTAAGAAGGTCCTTACGCATGTCTTGCAAACCATCAAACTTGTAGACACAAGGGTCCCTATTCTTGGCACATACCAGAATACCACAGCTGGAGCGGATATTGTCGAATACCTACAAAAGCATATGGGGGCCACGACTGTTAGCCACGCAGAGCGTATTGGGCAGGACCTTATCGCGCATGGTTTCTTACGACTTATTGGTAATGTTGGTAATACGTTTGCGAACAGTTCGAAAATGTTTTATCAGTGGCGTCCGAAGGCGTTCCAATTGACTGGAATCCCAGAGAAGAAGCTGACAATGAGTCGAACGTTCTCGATGGCCTCAAATTCGGACAGTGTGGATTCTCCAGTCATGGGCTCTGTTGGCGACATATTATCAGGATGGAACCCTCTCAATACGGCCCATCCAAACGAGACTCCTTCAGAGCGTCTTCGAAGAGAGGCAGCCGAAAGTGACGAAAGATATAAGGCTGGGGTTCGCAAGCTTGATCAAATGCGATGCCAACTCGAGGAAGCAATCGTAGAACACCTTAAATACCTGGAGCGTTGTGAACTTGACAGACTCAAGGCCATGAAGACCATTATATTGGATTTCTCTGGGACAATCAGCAATGTCATCCCTAGCATGCAATCAACTGTTGACAACATGATGCTTTACCAGGAGACCGTGCAACCGCTCGGTGATCTTAGATATCTTCTGGAAAACTATAGGACTGGCCATTTTGCCCCTAAAGTTACAGTCTATGAGAATTACTACAATTCAGCAGATGCCCAGACATTCGGTGTTGACTTGGAAGCCCGGGCTAGAGCAGACAGGAAGAGAGTTCCGGCTATTGTCACCACTATTTTAACTTTCCTCGATGCTCACTATCCAGATCTGGAAGGTGATGAGGCTCGACGCAATGTTTGGCTTGTGGACGTTCCGCTTGCATCCACACACAAGGTACGGGAGATCTTGAATACGGGACAACCTTTCTCCACAGAAATATTAGAACCCTTTGACATACCAATTATTGCGAGTGCTCTGAAACTGTATTTATTAGAGCTTCCAGGTAAGAATCATGAATCTTATTGGCTTCAGAACTTTGCTGACGATTGAATAGATTCTTTAGTCTCTTCTCACGTTTACGAAATCATCAAAACCATCTATTCAACTCCAGCCTCCGAGACATCCGATTCTCAGCGAATTGCTGTCCTCCAGAATACGCTACGTCAACTTCGCCTTGCTAATATCGCGACGCTCGATGCTCTCATGACACACTTTACAAGGCTTATCGAACTTACCTCGGCTGACGAGGCTTATGTTACTGGATTAGCTAATAGCATTGCATACTGTATTTTGAGACCGAAAGTGGAAACACCTATGACTATGGAAGAGAAGTACGCTTATCGTTTAATTCGAGATCTCTTTGCTCATAAGGAGGCGATATTCACCGAGCTGAAGCGGGCATCGTCTCTCGCACATAGCGCAACCATTCAAACACGACCTAGGGCAATTAGCACCGATGAAAGCAATCGCAAGGCTAACATGGAAGCCCGGGCCAGGGCCATCGCAGCTGCTGGAGGTTCACGAAGCAGAAATCCAAGTCCTGCCCCAGGACCGCGTGGACACCGAAGGGACCGGAGCTCAGGTGGACCCGAAACAAGATTCCCAGTGAATGTTTCGTCCCCTGTGGTAGCCGAGGTACGGAATCATAGAGCTGACGGCGCTACGAGGCATAGCCTAGAAGTGCCAAGTCCAGCGACTCCTGTAGGAGGCGGTGAACCTGCCAATGGAACCCTCCCTCAATCTCCTCCAAATGGCGTGCCCCAGACGAGCGCAACTTATGTGCCTGGTGGAGACGACCCAATGCTCTTTGAAGAGTATGGGGCAGGTGTCGAGAAACGGAATAGCATAACTCGATCGGCTGCCGCAGGAGGTGGCCGATATGCAGCTAGAAGAGCCGCGGGAGTAGGAAGAATGAGCCAGGACCAAGGATCTGAAAAGAGGGATAGTGTCGGTAGTATTGGAAGCCAGGAAGGGGGGAGGCATGGTGTAAGTTTGACGGACAAGCCTATGGATGATTAAAGAATGATGCATTGGAGTTACCTTGCAGGTTACGGACAGGACGGTTCACATGTATGATACGATCGGTCGGCAATAAAAAATAGCAAGGATAGCGAGCAATGCGTGATACCCTTCTGACAGCGCGTCTTTATTGGTTAGAGTGGTCAATATATAGTATACGATTCTCCTTACTGGCCGTGCTAGAGCAGCTGTGATACTAGAATGTTAAAACCAGTCAACTAATATACTAACTATAACAGAAAGCCAGCCTCGGCTGTAAGGCTCGCGACGTCACGTGTGGGCTGGACATCAGCTCTGGACGAGGCTGTGAATGCACATCAAAAACGAGTATCTTCGCAATCTCTTTGAACAAAATTCATTGCTTTCCTATTGTCTATTAAGATGGATGAGATATTTGGAATCGTTACAGGAGTATCACTTGTCGCGGAGAATAGCAATGCAACCAAGGATTTCCTGGACCGTATTGGAACCTCTAATGATGATGATACTGTACTACAAATTTTTTGGGAGAAGTATCCTTCTCCATGTTCTAGGTCTCGTTCAAGAATATATGGCACATTATGTATGCTCTTTTTGCTTTGTGCATATGAAAACCGAGACATGTCTAATGCACCGTGTCATTATAATTCTATATCTGACTATGGGTGGGACTTTGACTCTGAGTCGGATGAAGATACGATTCATCACTTCAGATACCCGGAAACTGGGTAGACTGAATAGGAGTTATAGTCAAGAAGTTCGGATTACCGAAAGCCTCAATTTGGAATGATTGATGCTTTGCTGAGAGCAATATCTCACTGGGGGCAAGGCCGTGTCCCTCTCCCTATGCCGCTTGAGAGAGTCATTTGGAGCTTTAGATTTGACGTCACATTCCTCTTAGATTTTTCATTTATGTTGCCGACTTACCACTCCCAGCGGACGGATGGCTGATATAATCATTCAGTTTACAGGATCTGTTGCTAAAGAGATGTCATTTTAAATTGAGAATATAACCGTGGGTAGAGAGACAAATATTATCGAGACCAGCACAGGATCACCCTGTTTCGGATAGTTTAGCATTGTATTGAAAGGGGGCGTAAGTGTGAAGAATGGAACACGCTTACGTAGTCCATGAGGAATCAATTTAGAAATCGTCGAAATGCACTACGAACTTCCCTTCAACCCTTTTCAGTATAGTCTACTAAGGGTTATACAAAGTTACAGATATTAATATCTGAGATATATAGTATGTTAGGATAGGACCAAATACTCGAACCACTATGGGAAAAAAATACGAGACACTTTATTCCTACGGCGACTAATTGCTCATCGGATTTACATGTCAAGTCTACGACAAAGAGGGTCTTCGTTAAAAGATTCTTTCATAGACCACTGGATCTCCACCGAATTTATATAAATATATAAATTATGCCTCCCCCAAAATATTCTTCTCCAACTCCATCCTCATCTTGAAATCCTCGCTCTCCGAAACAGAGCTAAAGACTTTCCCCCACCTCCCCATGAGGAAATCTCCTGTCGTGACCCTCACACTCCTCCAGTTCTCCTTGACCAGAACGTGCGTTGGCTGGCTAAATATCACATCGATCTCTTCCAGTGTCCGATTCTTCGTCTCAGGCATGAACAACAATTGATAAAACCAGCCCACAACTGCGATACCACCATAGAAGCCTAGCGTTAGGCCAATGCGAGACATAGCTGCCTGCATCTGACTGAAGAAATAGGTCACGAGGAATGAGCAGAAGAATAGAGTCATGTCTGAGGTCTCCATGCCGTAGGATCTGAGGTAGGTAGGGTATACTTCTGCGGGTAGGACCCATGTCAGACAGGCGTAACTGCCGAAAAAGGCCTGGTAGATGATCAAGCCTGTGAGGTATACCCCCTGACTGGCCGCTTTGTTACTAAGAGGGATGGTATAACTGCACCCGATGATCACAAGTCCGATAAAGAACCCAGGTAACGTCGCACAGGCCCAGAAGCGCCGGCCAAAACGCTCCATGTAAAGGATTGCTGGGATGGTGCCGAGAAGAAGGGAGCCGCCGCCAACGAGGGACATGAAGACAGCCTGTTTGGAATTGAAGCCGACCTGTGCCATCAGAGTACCCATGTAATACATAATCGCGTTAATTCCAGTGAACTGGCCAAGGAAGACCATGATGTTCGCGTAAATGATAGCACGGCGAGCTCTAGGCTGCGTGATGAAATCCAGCCAGTGGAAGCGGCGGTTTCGGCTGTGGAGGAGCTCGGTTTCTGCTTCGACGGAGTGACGCATCACGAAGAATTCCTTCTTCGCATCGGTATCGACGCCACGGATTCGTTTCCATACCGCCCATGCCTCTGTTGTACGACCTTTGTGCATCAAAAACCGTGGACTTTCTGGCATGAACAAAATGCCGATGAACATGATCGTTGAAAAGAAGAGTGATGATCCAAGCATGTAACGCCAGCTGCCGCTCTTGACATTCACGAATATCGCAGCAATGACATATCCAAATACTTCTCCCAATGCGATCATAAATTGATATAGAGATACCAAGTTCCCTCGATGCCTGCGGGATACGGATTCTGCAACGTAGACAGGTACGGTACCGCCTTCGAGGCCGAGTCCTAGCCCGAGGATCACGCGTGCGGCGACCATCATGCTGAAGGATATTGCGCCGGCTTCCAGGGCTGCCCCAATAGTGTATAAAATGCAGGAAATGATGATTGCTTGACGGCGACCGACAGCTTCGTTGATGGGTCCCAGGAGTAACGCACCTCCTACTGCACCAAGCGGAACACCCGCACTGACCAAACTCACCTGTTTAGTGTCGAGGTTTAAGCTCTGTGGCATATAGAGGTTTGCTCCGCTGATGAGGCTCTGGTCGACACCGGAGAGCAAACCACCCATGGAGGCAAATCCTACGAGGAGCCAGGTGAAGTGGCGGGGGTCTTTGAAGTTGAGTTCATAGTGGAACCAGCGGGAAGGTTTCTCTGCGCGTAGCAGGCTTGCTTCTAGTTGTTCGATCTCCCCGTCAATGACAGAGAAATCACCATCTTGGGCGATTTGCATTGCTTCTAATTCTGAGATATGATGCCTTCTTGCGCCATGAGTTGGCTTGTCATAGACTTCATTTTCTAATTTGCTCGCAGGTATGTCATTCTTGATGAAATCGCCTTCTTTTTCAAGACGGCTCTCTTTCTGAGATGGCACCTCCATATTTGCGACAGTCGACCGTAGGGGATGAGAAGCTTGTCTCTATCTCCAGTTTTAAATATCGCTATTCAAAAATCTTAAAGGAAGGTGTCCTGCTGGACAAACCCCTCTTTTATATTGAGAAATGAAACGCCAATTGAAAAAAGGAAAGATAAAGGAAGATCCATACTTGCCTCCCCCATGGGGTGAGTAGCACACCATGGTAATGCATGGCAACGATATCGGTCGCACAAAGATGATCAGGTGCAGGGAGGAATAAAGCAGGATCTTTCACAGCGTCTCCATCACCAAACAGATTTACTAGGGCCCTGGGAACCAGTAGAGCCGAAATAAATTGCGATAGGCTGTGAGATGTACTGCGGTGGAGATGGCTGGGGTGCATTCCCCCTCATTACAGTAGTGATCCTATCCCCTCATACCCCATAAACCATTTTGAACCACCTTTAGCGTCGTTGCCTTACTTACAATTATCTCCGTTTTAGGAGAATGAAGGATTTTAAGTGGACAATATCCCTGAATATAACTTTGGCCTGAAAAGCTTAAGCGACCTGGGGTCTGAGGGACGTGAGGGGATAGGAAGTCCATTCTTTTCTTCCCACACCGCAAAGAGTAACTGCAAGTGTCAGTGGAAGAAATGCGCGGGGATGGCCAGCGTGATTAGGAGGATTAAGGGTATCGATCAGCGCGTTGACGTCAATTAATAGGGGAACACTTGGGTGGCAGTGGGAGGCTTGTCCAATATTCCGCGGAAAAGCTTGTTTCCTGCCCACTCTGCCACTGAAATTTTCGCGTCCCAAGCGTGCCAAGGCACTTTCTCTTCCATCAACAGCCCACTGGAATGAAGAAAAGACAATTCTCAATGCTTGGTGTCAAAAGTTGTTGAGCTTACAACGGCCTGGGTCCGTCTCCGAAAGGTGCGCTCCTAGTCCTGTAATAATCCCTTTCCCTTTTCCCTTTTCCCTTCAACTCCGATAACGGGTCGGGTTTTGCCACGGCAGCACGTGACATATAATACACGTGACTGAGAGGTACCTGCCTCCTCACTATTATCCTCTGCGTCGACCTCGAGCCCTAATACAATCACCTCCATGTATCTCCCTTCTCCTTCTCCTTTTTTCTTTTGATCATCCACTGTGTGGCCACTGTCATCCCCGTCCAAACAGCCCCAGTAACAATGAGCTGCACGGCAAACGCCGCAAAAAGATTTCCTAGTCCGTGAATTCCCTCCCCGAGGACATAAAAGTTATGGCTTCCCATCCCAGATCTGCCCTTGAAAGCCTTACCAACAACCCGCACCATTGCTGCCTCAAGCGGCAGCACGACCATACTGGCCAGAATCTCTCGAAATCCTTCTGCCGCAAGAATAGGCGAGAGCATCGTTAGCCCCGTTATGCGGTACTGAGTTCCGTTCATAGGCTTTGGTTCATTCGCACTGCGAAGTTCTGCTGACCATGTCCCTAACGAGGTTTCAATTGACTCTGTAGCTTCGACGTCGAAGCTGATGAGAGTCGTGTGAGTTATTTCGCCGTCTTCATCGAAGGTTGAATCGGTCTCAAGATCGGCTATGCGACCGTGTGGCTCTCCTGTTTCTACGGGTGTAGACGGTGGTAATCCTTCCAGCGCTCGAAGGGTTTGCTCGTCCTCGGTTCGCGTGGGAGGGTTGGGCCGTTCTCGGTCTGGAGAGTCATATTCCCCAGCTGGTGAAGAGAACGGGAGACCTGAAAACATGCTCTCGCCAACTGGCCGCGGAAGAGACTTGTATACCGGACCATAAAGTAACCGTGCCACGAAGAATTTGGTTTTCCCGTGCATGAAGATGACAAGAAGTGGCGTGAATGTTTGGAAGAGTGATCCTGACCAGGAAAGAAGCGATTGGAAATTCCATGATAGTGGTTGCGGGAGCTGAAGTGGAGATGATGATGTGAACGGGATAAATGATCTTAACCCTGGCAAGTATTGAGAGGCTGGAATGAGATGGAGCTGCTGCAACATAGCATACATTCGGAAATGGAGTGTAATGTAACAGAAGGCAATATCAAGACTGAATAGTAAGCCACGAATCATTGATGGAGCCAGTGCGTACTTACAGCCTTTGCGAGAATCGCTTTAATCTGGCTTGACGAGGTGTAAGACGATTGTCCTCGAAGTTCTCATCCATGAGTGAATACATGATGAAGCATGCCCAATCGGAGACATGATAGGCAAGGACGGTTGGTATTCCGGCAAAAATAAGGCGTGGAATTGAAGATAAAGAAGCTTCATGCTTCACTAACTCCAGGAATCCCATGGTTGCGTGTGACCTGTACAGCTGTGCATTGTGAGCTAGGAATCCTCCAAGAATAAAAAAACGACTCACCAGAATCCGTCTTCGGAACCCGAGGACACCCCAAACACCCACGACTAGCATAGCACGACCAGCCTCCATGAATCTAAATCCGGTGACAGTCTCTTGATTCTTTTCATAAACCATCGCTTTCATTCTCGCTTTGACAGCTGCCCCGTCTTCCACCACTCCGGTAACCTGCATGACTTCATTTGCTGCCCGAACTTGCTCTCTCTCTCGTCTTCTAGTATTGGGATTAGTAGGATGACCATGCTCATCATATTTCTGGCTGCGATTTGAGTGATTCCCGTTTTCAGAAGTTTCAATTAGCTCATCCTCAAAGGGTGAGCGGCCCTGTATTAAGTTATTCAAACTGGATCTGAGATGCTGAAAGGTATTAAGTGATTTAAACTCAGATTGTTTTTACAATGATTAAAAATAGGTATAAAAGGAGAGCTAAAAGACGTACCAGAGCCCAGGTAGTTAGTGATTCCAACCTGCCCATAGTTCAAAACCCCTTAGCCTTCAAGGTGGAGGAGATAAAGGGGTTATTTCCAAGCCTTTTGGATTTAATAACAATACTAACTCATTGAGAACAACATTAGACGCCTCTTTAGCTTCAATTTAAACGAATACCAGTTGTTATAAGCATCACTGGCTTTTTTGTGAGGATGATGTTGCAGGAACGTGGTGAATGGCAGCACACTGCACTAAAAATGGCGCTAAGATTAAGCTTATCACAACTCATGTCAACGCCAAATATTTTTTTGTAGCAATCAATAGCAAAACGTCGCTTGACGGCACCTTTCCATTCATCGCCCTCGCCCGACCATTCTACCCTTAGTTACAATAACTAGGTGGAGAATAATATGGCTAATAAGGCGGTATACCAGACCACCTTTGAGGTTGAGCATACAATTCAGCCAATCTATACAGGTGGCAGCGTTTCGTTAGATCAGAGCGGGCGCATTCTTGCGACTACGCTTGGTGAAGATGCTTTGTTAACAGACTTGAATTCTGGCAGACAGCTGGCCAAGATTGAAGGGGTGGGTTATTTTCTAGATTTGCTTTGTTAATTAGGTTACGATTGCTAAACAGACACCAGGATGGCGAAGCTATATCTACATTAACTTGTAAGTCTTTTCAGCGAATTTTTTTTGCAGGCGCAACTAACATTGCCAGTGACCCCTTCCGCTTCTCACTTAATCATATGCTCTCGATCATTATCCATGCGAATATATTCCCTCAAACCCTCTCTGACATCCTCATACACCATTAATTACGAGCTCCTTCGAACTCTAAAGCCGCATGCGACTCCAGTGGTAGTTTTGGCCGTAGACCATACAAGTACACTTCTTGCGACTGGTGCTGCAGACGGTGTAGTCAAAGTTTGGGATATTATTGGAGGTTACGTGACACATACCTTTCGAGGGCCAAATGTTCTTATTTCTGCACTGCACTTTTTCGAACTTGTAGCGGCAAACAAAGACCAGCCTGAGGGCATTTCCGCGCGAAATAGAAAGAAGGGAGAACGCAGACAAAGTCATGGAGAAGAGGAGTTGGAAAATGCATCGAAAGGATTTCGGCTTGCTTCGGGAAGCCAGGATGGCAAAGTTCGAATCTGGGATCTTCAGAAGCGCACTTGTGTTTCCATCCTCGATTCCCATGTCTCCGATGTCAGGGCCTTGGATTACTCGAAAGAAGAGAGCGCTTTATTAACAGCAAGCCGAGATCAAACCATCATGTTCTGGGATACGAGTTCTTGGAAAGTGAAAAAAGTCGTTCCTGTTTTGCAGGAGGTTGAAACAGCGGGGTTTCTTGAGTCCGGGAAGTTCGCATATACCGGTGGACCTACGGGAAATATACGGATATGGGAATGCGATAGTGGACGAGAGGTAACTCAACCTCAAACTGCGAGAATAGAAGGAGAAGCGATAGTGGATTCGATACATTTCCCAGAATTGCCTTTCATCTTGTCTGTGCATGCGGAGCATACATTAGTTCTGCATTCACTATCCTCCCTGCACGATACGGATTCTGTAACGACTATTCCAGCATTAGAACGGACTAAACGCATATCTGGAACGCATGATGAGATTATTGATCTGGGTTATATAGGTCGGGACAGGTCATTATTGGCACTTGCAACAAATTCAGAGGAGGTCCGAATTGTATTGCTCTCTCAAGCAGGCGAATCTGCCGATAGTTCTGATTATTTTGGAGCCGATGTTGCTCAGCTAAATGGGCATGAAGACATTATTATCTGTCTAGATATAGACTGGTCAGGACACTGGATAGCAACTGGAGCCAAGGATAACACAGCTCGACTTTGGAGGGTCGATCCAGAAAACTCTTCCTATACCTGCTATTCGACTTTTAGCGGGCACGCAGAATCTATAGGAGCCATTGCTTTACCTCATTTAGTTCCTCAAGAATCATCAGCTGCATATAAACAACCTCTCGATCACCCGCCTCCCTATATATTCACCGGCTCCCAGGACCAAACTATAAAACGCTGGGACGTTCCCGGCCCCCAAGCCCTTCAAAAGGCTCATAAAGCTCCTAGAGCACTTTATACCCGCAAAGCTCACGACAAAGACATCAACGCACTTGATGTAAACTACAATGGCCAACTCTTCGCCTCGGCATCCCAAGACCGCACAATAAAGATCTGGTCTACCGAAGAAGGTGAGACTCAAGGTGTCCTCCGTGGCCACAGGCGAGGTGTGTGGTCCGTGAAATTCGCACCGAAAGACACGCCTACAATCGTCGGCGAAACTGGCCCTGCAGCGGGGAAGGGGTTAGTCCTCACTGGTAGTGGTGATAAGACGGTCAAGATCTGGAGTCTCGCTGACTACAGCTGTCTTCGGACCTTCGAAGGCCACACAAACAGCATTCTCAAAGTAGCGTGGTTGAACCTTGCCCCGGCCGAGGAACGCTCAAAGAGATCAGTTCAGATAGCCAGTGCAGCCGGTGATGGACTCGTGAAAATCTGGGACGCTGTGACTGGGGAGGTATCCTGCACACTTGACAACCATGAAGATCGTGTGTGGGCATTGACTGTTCACCCAGTTACGAACACGGTTGTCTCGGGAGGCGGTGATTCAGTCGTGACATTCTGGAAAGATACCACGTCGTCTACTCAGGAAGCAGCCGTGGCAGCAGCGACCCAATTTGTGGAACAGGAACAGGAATTACAGAATCACATTCACGCGAGGGATTATCGAGCTGCCATCACACTCGCGTTGCAGCTCAACCATCCTGGTAGACTGTTAAGTTTATTTACGGCAGTTCTTAATGCACCACCGGAAGAAGGAAGTCTCTGCGGAAATAAAGCCGTTGATGAAGTTCTACGTTCTTTAAGTGATGAGCAACTCTTTATATTACTACTTCGAATTAGAGATTGGAATACCAACGCACGTACTGCACCTGTGGCACAGAAGATATTGTGGACGGTTGTAAAGAGTTATCCTGGCAGTAGGTTGGGGAATTTAAAGGTGAAGGGCAAAGGTGCGAGGGCATTGAAGGAGGTCTTGGATGCTTTGAGAGCTTATACAGAGCGACATTATAGAAGGATTGAGGAGCTGACTGATGAGAGTTTTTTGTTGGAATATACATTGCGAGGCATGGATGGACTTGATATGGATTTAGATACGGGTAAGCAGAGGGGTGTTAACGGGAACGGTAAGGCAAAAGGCATGGATATTGATGGAGAACATGATGTTATTATGGTATAGGATTAGAATGGTCGAATCTAAACTGAAAAACACTTTTCTCTTCAGAAATTGTTTCATAACATTTCTCCATGCTCGACGTAGAAACCTACCCATCATCCTAGATGTATGATCTAAAGCAGAGAGAGCATTTCGTGCTTATCTCTGTTATCGTACTTTCAGTCAGGCCCACTCTAGAAGTTTAGAAGCTTTAAATGATCGAATATCNAAAAAAACCAACTGCATGATTTCACAACCAGGAAGAGATAATATGCAAATGCCTTCCTATTTCTCATGACAGTAAGATAAGACTATTCCCATCTATATACCTCCCCGATTCAGCCAAACGACACGTCAGCCGCCTTATCAAGACGCAGCCCTACCTGACAGCAACCTCAATTATATCACATCTCGCAATCGCAGCCACCATCCGCCTCCCACTTAGCCGTTTCAGCGTACCTTATCCTTGGGTCAACAAGTGCTTATCCGGGGTACATAGACCCAATTAATTACCATTCATAGTCCTTTGTCCTTTTACCCTTGTGCTATGGTTACCTGCCCTTTGAGGATGAAAGGATATAATTAGCTCAACATCCCGGGTTGTCGGTGCCAAGCTATCCCGTTCTCTTGTCAGCACGACTCGTAATCAATTCTATATACGAAATATGTGGCTTAGAGATACTAGGACGGCAGATGGGGGTAATTGCAATATTGTGTGGATGGAGTGTTGGAATAGTAATGTCGATTGTGGGCAGACAGGCACCTGCCGCTTTAGGGTAAATGATTACTCGTATTTTTCTGAGATTATGTTTCGAGACTGGTGGTTCGCAATCTACCCTAATCGAGTAATTTGACTTGGCGATTTGGCAATCAAACGCCTTGTGCTGATGCTGGTCAGTTGGTATTGATACTTCCTATGAGAGATCTTTGTGATTCAAACCGTTGGAAAAAGTCTTCAATTCCAGGATGGCAAGAGAATGATGACCAAAACAGTATCGTAAATGATTATATTGGCATTAAAAATCGTAAATAACTCATGCAACAAGGTAATAATCTCGCTATCCAGCAACGAACAACTCTATAATCGCTCCTTATACTTCCACATTCTCCATCCCCATATCTCTAGCCACAACTAAAAGAAGCCTTGCTCAGGAATCGGTAGATAAGTGCAGGCATTGGCACTTCCACCTCCATCAACACCAGCATAAGGAACGGTGTTACCCCACCAGTTAATATCGACCTCATGGAATTGCACCGCGAAGAAGATGACGATACCGCCAACTGCAAGACCAACCGCCAGCGAACTGGAGAGAACGTAAGCATACTTAGCCCACCAAGCGAGGTACCGACGCTTAATCCACCAGTTGAAGACAAAGCCTGCCATGAAGGATGGCCACATGTAGGAGAAGTTGTAAGGAGCCCAGTTAAGCGGCCCGTACAAGACAAGTGGGATATGGATGTATCGAACCCAGCTGTTGGGAAAACGCTTGGCGAGGAAGTAGAATGGGATTGGAAGCAAGGCTCCAACTAAGAAACCCCATTCCAAGGGATTGTAGATCCCGCCTGCACCGAAGATACGACGAGGACCGATGGCACCCCAGATTACAGAGGCGGTAAAAAAGGTGTTGGAGCCTGGATTAACGTTAGTTATATTTATATGTGAATTTGGAGAGGAAGTATGGAATATACCAGGGCAGGTGAATTTGGCACTCTGATCTGGCTCGCAGATACCACTAATGTTGGAAAGTTGCCAATCATTGACACCAATCGATACAATAGCACCAATTATTGCAGCGTAAGTCTGAGCCATGAACATCACCCTTGGTGCAATTTTCATGTAGTGACCAAGCTTCAAATCCTGTGCGAACTGCACGGCTTGAGCCGAAGCAATGTAACCATAGGACTTAAAGAGCATGTTTGCAATGGGCTTGTTGGGGATGGCATAGCCGCCGATATACTCTGCCAAAACGTTGTTTGTAACCTCCACATTTGTGACGGCCTGGACGATACCAATAGGGACTTGGAGGACGAGAGCGAGACCGATAGCAAAAACGACACCCCAAATCGGCATGCCTGTATTGTAATGTGCGCAGCATACACATGCTAGGATGAAAGAGATTCCCAGGAGTGAAAGGTACCACCACTCAGGAGCCTCCTTGTAGGCCTTCATGAGACGGTTGTGAACGTCATTGAATTCATCACGAGCATTCCGCCATTTAAGTGCTGATTTCACTCCACCGATAAATTCCTTTGAATGATAGAGAGCGACGTACACAACTGTAGCGAGGTAAATCGCAAAGAAGCAGGAGTAGAGCAGAGCGTTTCCAGTTGAGAGATAAGCTGGACTGTAAGCCGCGAATTTCTCTTCATTGAGCGTGAAATCTGGGTTCAAAACACGGGAAATATTGTAGAAGTTGCCAGTATTATCGAAGACGTGGTTAGAATTTGGTGGGAAGTAAGCTCCATTCCAAACGTTCTTGAAATAAAACGCTGGGATAAAGATGAAACCGATGATAGCCATGCCAACTGTAGCATTCACCATAGCAAACCAAGGAGTGATGATGGGATCGTATAAGAAAGAGAAGATATTCCAATCGAAGGTTGGCCATGGGTTCAATCCAAGACCACATATACTACCAGTAATAATAGCAAGCTTGACATTGTTTGGCGAGATCCAGGTAAGCCAGTTGAAGAAAGAGAGACCCTGGAAGATATAGTCGGGGAACCAGAAGTATATGAACATGCCGACGGATACAATACCGAAGAATTTAAAACGAGAGATACTCCATCCGTGTACAATAGTTCGGCCATCGTCTTTGTGAAGTGCCTTGTTCAACGCAATCTGAGCCAAGTTCTTAGGCCAGATCATAGTCGCAGGGTATACCAAAAACCTTCGAGACAAACCAGCACATCCATAACCTACGAGTTGGGTCGATAGAACCAACAGAAGCTGGAACCCGGCGCTATTTGCAAGCTCCTTCTCTCCATAGTAGATATCCAGCTTAAGCACCTGGAAGACGTATGTGACGTAGGCAGTTCCACCAGATCCTCCATAAGCGACGTTAGACATGACAGTGATGAGCATGTGTTCCTTCTGATTGAATGGTCCTGGGTTCAGGGAGAAGTCATAACCAAATATAGTAACCTTTTTCGTCGGCAACCACTTCGCCATTGCCACACCAATCGGGTACGCAATAATTTGAGCCACGAAGGTTCCGACATATATACCAGGCTGACGGAGAGAAAAGAACTGATCGAGTCCAGTACCAAGGATGGTGAGGATAGTTCCAATGAACCAAACACGGAAGGTGTTGACAGGCGTTCTGGGATCGTCAGTAGAGTCAACGACAGCACGGACTTCTGCGTAAGGAGAGTCGTTTAAGATCAACTCCTTTCCCAACTCGATTTCAGAAATGAGCTTCTGAGCCTGAACAGAATCGAGTGTCCCAATATCCTCAGCAATGAGTAGTTGAGCGCGTTCCAAGATATCGGCCGGAAAGTTAGGGTCAAGGTGATTCTCCTCGATAGTCTGCCTGAGGATATCAATAAGTTCGGCGTGCTCCTTCTCTGTGAAGTCCTTAACCTCGTAAACGTTGGTGATGCCAGCATCCTTTTCATCTACCCCTCGCTGGGGCTGGGTGGTAACAGCAATGTCGAATGCTTGATATTCCGCCATGTTGTTGGCTCCTCTTGGTAGATAGGGAGAAGTACAGCGCGGACGGCCTCGCAACTCTGGTTCCCAGGAATTCTATGAAATCTTATACCCGCAGCCCGACCACACCACAACGTGGTTCCCATGAACACGGACATGGTGCAGCCCACTTTGAATCTATCCCATAATAGCAGCTGAGTTGTAAGCTTGTGATCGGGGGCTAATCTGGATGACCAGACCCTGACTCTGCTATGTATGGGACTCGAATCTTACAGCCTTGCTGAGCAATCTTGCTCTGATCGGACACTCACCTGCTGTTTTAGGATAGTTGTATAACGTAGCACGCATCCCCATACCCGTGTTCAGGTTGTTGCAATGAGGTTTCGTTGGGTTTAACTTGCCAGTCCGGACGAAGAACCTCGGGGTTTGACATTTGAAATAGAACCCAATTGAAGTTCAATAGCATGATAGATCATCAGGAGAAATCAAAACGCATGATGATCAAGGTCTCAGATGAGACGAGATAGAAAGATAACAATTGGAAAGCATCAATTTCAGGCATGAATATTCAGCGATCAAAGAGAAACCCACCAATGAAAATCACCCATCTGAGTAATCGCGGCAGAGCACCACCAAGGAGATTAGGACATGGTCCGTTACTGTCCCCCCGGCCTAAAGACACAAAGAGCTGCCGCGTAAAAGGCGGCAAGCATCTTCCAACGGCTCCAACGGCGCGGCAATCTCAGCATCGGTTTCCAGAAATAAATCCAGCCAAAGCATGTACTGTACTGTACACTAGTAGGTCTCGTAGGTAAGACATCATCTATCTTTCCGCCCTGAGAGAAGAGAACCATGGGGTTGTGGTGGCGATAACGTACCAGCTTCCCAATTTACCTACCTTCTTTATTCATTTGTCAAAGTTTGTTGAGTAGGCGTCATATCACTGTACCTAAAAAAACCCTAACCTCCACATTGGCAGTACGCAATGCTACACGAGGATAAACTCAACCAAATTGAGCAACAAAGCTTCTTCCTCCACACGCTAGATAGCGATATTTTGGCGCCGTGCGCAGCCGAATGGTCATCAATACTGCACCGTTATTGGCAAAGCCCCAATCCATCTCCACGGACCGACCCAGGTCTGAGACGACGTTGGAATGGAACAGAGAAGCATGCAGACATTGCTTATGCCGTCACCTGCCCTTTGCAGCTACGCACTCGTGGCACTCAGCAGCACCCAACGGTACGTACTGTACAGTACAAAGGAATGCTAGCCGTTATCTATAAACGCGCGCGGGCCGAGGCACACGTCCCAGCTCACGAGATGGCCTGTGGCTGTTGGTTGATTTGAAATTGATAGATGTCCGTTTCATATTTCGTGACTGTGCTGTTGCTGGAGTCGATATCAACTTGTACTGTAAAAGCGATTCTCGATCATGTTCCTCCAAAAACTAGCTGCATACGCTTGTCGTGCTTCCACTGTAGAGAGGATTCTGACGCTAGGCTGTTGCTACTAGCTTAATCTGGTTGCGGAAGCTGCTAATTAGAGGAACAGAATTGTCTCTTCAGGCCAGATACTTCCGTGATAGCCAATTTCGCCATAAAATCTTCTCCAACATCCCGTATAAACAGACGAATACGGTACGCGGTGTCCTAGCGCAATACTACCGTACGTAGGGACACGAAGCCCGGATACCGATTGGGACAGTTTGCGAAACATGCCCCAGTGCTGTTGTGAGAGTAAGATCACTTCGAATAAGCTGAGTACGGACAATGGCACACGAAGCTAGACCTCTGAAGCAACCTGTCCGCCGTATCAGGCAGGTCAATAATGCAGTATGTATTCTTCCATTCTTTCATGATGGTGGCTGCGAGTGGATTGATTGATTACTGTATCAGGCGATAGTTGAATTTGCTTATCAGATATTGAAGTGTTGCATTGCTCTTGCCTGATCTGAGACGGATACAGTATCCAGATTGTGAGAACCGGGGAGGTGCTAGGGACGTATAAGCCGGCAAAAAGGTAATCCCCATTCTTGATCGATGCCGAGATCTCAATCATTTGCCGTTGATCATAGCCATTTATCGTAGTCGCTGCGTTCTCCGGGCACAAAAAAAAAGGGAAAGAATCCACGTCCAATGGAACGTTGTCTAAAGTATGATCTCTTTTGATGCCACACGAGTATGTGTACAGTACACTGGATGGGAGGTCTGAAATTATTTTAATCGTATGAGATGCAGCCGATTGAAGCACAGATTGCAGGAGGATGTCGATATCCTTTATGCAGTGATTCCGTCGCTGCACGAAACTGCCCAGCGAAAACTCCCTGTTTCGGACGTGCTTCATTCCGGTGTGGCGATGAGTTGCTGATGGTTCAGGTAGAGATAAATCAGGATGTAATCCGTAATCCGTATAATCATTTGATTTTGCCTGTCCTGCATGACCTATGAAGATTGCGACTAGAAAGTTCCAGTTTTGTCAAAGTTATAAAACTCGAAAATTTCTCAATCCAAAGGAAATTCCCATTGATTTATCCCTCCTTCGCACCCTTGTGTTTAGAGCTTGGCTGACAGTGATTATTCATCGTAAGATCGGACAGCTGTTGCGCCGCAAGGGATGCCATTGGTCCCATCGCTCTTTATGTCACAGTGCTGTAGATCTCGCGGATTTATCGGGGATGGCTATTTCGAGTGGTCGTGTATCTTGAGGCCGAGGTTTCCGTCACAACACCCTGTGTAATGTAGAGTAATATATCAGATTCGTCAAGATTCAAGATTCAAGATTCCTTGGCCCCTTCTATCCTATCAATATCAAGACTGCTACCTGGAATTAATGGAATTACATTACATAGTGTATTTATGGGTCGGGTTCTGGCGTAGATACACTTCAAGAGTGTTCTGGCAACCGCAAGCGAAATGACGAGATTTACTTAGCAAGAGTTTGAGAGCTAAAGGATCGAGACGGTTTCAGTGCAAGAATGACTAATTCATTAAAAGATGATCCTGGTAACTATACCCTAGGTGGTATAGGTATATGTCTCTCGTAGCTATGCTTTAAAGTCAAATCGAACCATGTCAGACTGTGTCTTAATAGGAAACAGACGCAGAACAACTACTAATTAGCCAAATTTTGTGAAAATTCCAGAATTCCTAAATTCAAAGGCTGACATTTACGGGATGCAGAGCGGGAGAGTGCAGACCAGAAAGAACCATACGCCTACGCACCGTGAGTGCCTGGTTTCGGCAGCAACATTATACATGCCGACGACACCAAACATGCTCGTCTGTGCAGGATTTACAGCCTAGCATTTACGCCTCTAAGGCCGTGGAAGAGCAAGCGGCCATGTTGATGGAGTATCCTAATCTCCTAATTACACAGCTTAAGGCGGCAATGCAGAAAACCCCTATGCAAGACATGATGGCGTGGTACAACGTCACTACCTTCGACCTCACGGGCGATTTTGCATTTGGAGGAGGATTCCACTGTCTTGACCGTAGCGGCAAGTATTGCTTTTTCGTCAAAACTGTTAGTGATGGTGTTATAGCTGGCTTACAGATGCAGCAACTTGAATGGTACGAGATTGACGTTCCTCAAGCCTCTGTTACCGAAGCCATTGATGAAGCCGAAGGAGGACATGGGTCGATATACCAAGAATTTTGTTGACTGACGCCTAGAGCATGGCTACGTCCCCGGAAAAATGGATGTATTCAATTATTTACTACTAAACCGGAATAAAGAAGACCAGCTCAGTCTCCCAGAGCTGTACGAAAACGGCATCACGCTCTCTCGTGGCAGGTAGTGAGGCGACGGCTACATTACTTACTAGTGTAACATACCTTTTATATAAGGATCTGGAAAAACTACCAATGATGCGAGAAGATGTTAGGATCATGTTCAAGGAAGACAGCGAAATTACACAAATATCCGTCAACAAGTTGAGATACATGATCGCCGTACTGTCCCAATCCATGCACTATTTCCTGCCCAGGCTAGATGAATTCATTCCCAAGCAATGGCTGGCTGGCTGAGCTTAGAAATGACAAGTACGAAGTATTGCAGCCATTCATGGTAGGTCCAAGGGATTGTATAAGCAAAAAGTATGCTTTCGGAGACCAGCTCTCGTATGTAAGCTAACGGACTATATAGTTAACAGTCTTGCATATGCAGAAATACACTTGCTACTGGCGCAGATACTATGACATTTTGATTTCGAGCTTGACAATCCTGAAGAGAACTGGTATAGAAACTTAAGAGCGTTCATGGTTTGGAAAAAGAGAAAATTTAAAGGTTCACCTGACACCTGCTAGATGATAAATGGTCTCTGTACTTGACACTACTCGAATTAAATGAAGTAGCTGTCTTATTGTCCTATGCTTCAAAGTGTATCAGGATAACCCTTAGACTTCTTAATCTTTTGATTCGAGAGACTTTCTCGGAGGTTGCCGCTCCATGCTGCTTGATATAAAATAGTTAGAATGCAATGCTACTAGGCGTCGCTGGAAATTGCTAGAGCTGGGACGGTGGGATGGCCCATTAGGCTGTGTATGCTCAGGCTCTACTAATGCAAGCTCGCCCTCAGCGCCGGTTGAAGCGGCTGCTCATGCTGTCCGGGGAGTAAAACAGAACCTGCATAAGAAAAAATTAACATGGACGGAGGGGGAAAGCAATACAAAGATTACTGCAGCATAGTGTCAATGGCAGAAAATAACGCCATTTGAGTTGCTTGTCACGTAGGAAAATTATCCGACAGTGCCATTTTACCATTTTTTACCATAACTCATTAAGTTATATAGCCCTTCCAGGTATATAACCTTCAGTATCGCATCTCTGAATTGCTTCTCCTTACGCCAAACGTTTACACCTTTCATATATTTAAGCATCTAACAAATATTCGACTTACCTCTTTCTAAAGATGCCTGTATCTCTTTACGAAGTTAGCATCCCGGTTTTCATCCGTACCCTCAAGAATCTTAGAACGTTCCTCAAAATAGGTGAAGCCTACGCTGACAAGAATGGCATTCCTCATGAGAAACTTCTCCGGGCCAGACTACATCCGACCATGAAAGATCTCATATTCCAGGTATGGCGAGTGAGTGCCCATACTGTTGGGTTTGCCATCCGTGTGGGAGGGATCGAGCCTCCTCATTTCGATGATAACGAGAACACATTTGCAGAGCTGTATGTGGAGATCCAGAAGTCGATTGATTTTCTGGAGAAAGTGGATCGGGTGGCAATTGATGGAAAGGAAGGAACTGATGTTGTGGTCAAGACTGGCTCTGGTCCCATTCGATGGACATCGCAGGATTACTTATTGAAATTTGCGATTCCGAGTATCGACTTTCACTTTACCACGGCATATGATCTTTTGAGACATAATAATGTGCCACTTGAGAAATGGGATTTCTTGGGACATGATTTGAAGGATACGTTACTTGACCCGAAAGATTATATCAACGATTACAGACGCTAATTTTGAGAACAATTACTTCCGGAAACGAAATGGATGGGTAGGTGATTGGTGGAAAATATCGTTATAAAATGGTGATAGGAATTAGGGCTTTAGTTAATAAAACCTATAGCTCAGGGCTCTTTGTTGAAGCCTGTGATGCTAGATATCAACTTCACTAGTATATTTAAACTCAAAAGACAATGTATACTGGTATTTATTAAGGAAATGGGGGGTTCTTTTTCAGGCACGCATTCTCCCTTCATGGTTTTGCTCATCTAATCCTTAGCCTCTCCATCCTCCTATATGCTGTACGACTAGTCGTTTAGTATGCACTATGTCAACAGACTTATCCTAGAGACGGCAAACCGGCTCGTATCACTCAATGAACATCGGTGATGAGAGAAATAACACAATCTCATTAGCGGATCATTGCAAGACTTCCGAACACGGGTTCCATAGGATATCTATCCTTCAAAATGTGTACAGATAGCCAGGCGAGTGGCGTCTTTGAATCATTGCTGTATGGAGTATCACCGATGATTCAAATAAGGCTAAAAGCTTGTCATAAAACGTTATTTCAACCCCACTCTTGGAACTACGAGCCGGAAGGATGTTCATTACTGTAGCCTAGAGGTGAAGGAGATATCATCTTAGTTTCGAGCTATTGTGAATCAAAGTTAGGAACTATGAGCTTTAACCAGACTAAACATAATTATTCTAAATATATTGGCAACCAGCAATGCAAAGGCCTGAGTCCAAAGTGATCTTTGAAAATCTAAGATAAAATACTAAATTGATTTCATCGGATCATTGTTCTTTTCGACGTATCTGTAGTTGGGATTGTACGCTTTCTCTTCTAAAAAGCTTCTTCTCTCTAGGATTTAACTCTGCCCTAAATAAATTTCCTCTATTTATTCACCTCTGTTCCTTTGGACTGGAGAATAATGTGCCATTTTACCAATCCTCAGTACTCAAACCTAAAGTCTAAACGCTTGTTACCCTCGTCCTTAGTATTCTTCACATAGTCTTCTCTCTGTTCGGGAGTCCACGAATTCCAAATATTGTCTCTCCGTTTATTTACAGTACGGTAATAAAGGAAGACAGCAATATAAAGAAATACGTTCGCGCAATTAACTGCAAGCAGTTGCATATTACCACGTTTGTACTGTGGGGCATCATCTGGATCCCTTCGTTAGCTTATGTGATCTTCTCCACAGGAATCATATTAGAATTACCAGAACGATAGATATTTGAAGCGATCATTCCTTCTGCTTGACTGAACATGTTATACATGGCGGCAGAGACGGTCCTTAGACGGACATGATTTGAGTTCCGGGAGCACCAGCCTGTGGAAAGCGTAGCGTAAGCCAGGAACATAAAATAAAAGCTTGATAGGGCATAGTAGTGAAAACTTACCGACTTGTATTGCGTGTGGAAATGGATACCCAACTAACAGAGTTACGATAGCCCAAATGCTCCATTTAGGCTCCTTTTGTGAATTGAGAGAGTACAAGGCTGCAAGCTCGGGTAATGCCCACAGCTGGGCTAGCATTGCAATTAATGCAAGATGGCCGGTCCGATCACTCAGCCATGTGATACCGAGCATTCCTATAATGTGAAGGGCGGTACTGGGAATGACAAGTAAGTTTGTTTGGAAAGTACTGAATCCGAGACCTTTAAGACTGAGTGTCAAGTATTGGGCTGGAGGAGCTATAGGGTATATTAGCTAAAGAAGCTTTTGTCTATTTCTGAAAATATCATACTCATTGGCATCGAAAAAGTGAGAGCAATAGCGTATCTAGNTTTTTTTGTTAGTATAGTAAGGTCGATATTTATTTTGAAAACTTACAAGGGCCATAGGTGATAGTCACATAAGGACTTCCATAGAAGTTTTGGCGTAACAGGTTGTCTGTATTAGTGATGTTAAGTAATCTCATTTTTTGCTATGAATCTGTAACAACTCACCGATTATGCATGGTTCCCTTGGATGGGTCATCACGGAGTGCTCTTGTAACAATTATAGTCTCTTCTCTAAGAAATCACTGTTAACACTATAACTCATGAGAGCTGGAAATTATTCTTTAAGCGCATACCTTTCAGTAAACCAACCGTTTTTACCTCTGAGAATACCTTTAGTTTGTGTTGGACTTGCCGGCATCATAAAGTACGCCAGAATACCAAGAGTACCTGACACGAGTCCCTATAATGAGACATATTAACTGGAATTGTTCCAGTAGATCTATAAACCAAGTATAATTTTTTGAAATTCATGAAAGTTCTCATACCTCAATCAGGAACAGCCACCTCCAACCTGATTTTCCAGATATACCACGCATATGAAGCAAACCGAAAGCCATGAAGGATGCGATGATGTCTGCACTAAATGCACTTGTCCACCATATAGATAGTTTAAGAGGAAGTTCTCTGCTGGTATAGAAATATGATAGGTATAGAATCATCTGTAATAAATTTAGCGCGGCGGTGGCAAAGCGTAGTTATCTAACGAGGTACTACTCACATCGGGTATAAAACCACCTTGCAAAATTCCGAGAAGGGCTCGACAGGTTAGAAATCCGGTTCGATTTGTTAAAGAATATTGAGATGCGGCGACAACGCTCCAGAGAATCATCTGTGTCGGAATCCAACGATCGGGGCCAACCCTGTGGTTGTATCTCAGCATTTTTCTCGGCAATTATGACACTGGTATATACACACCACTTAGATACCAGTTGTGAAGGTAGCTCCGAGCATAGAAATGCTGCTTTGAATACAGTATTACCTAGATTATAATCTATGAGAAGTGTTAGGATTCATTTCAAGGCAATAAAGGCAACGTTAGAGATTATAGCTAACCATCCGAAGTGATATGTAAATCTTTCAAAAAGTCATCCGTCAAGGCCTGCTGGATATTTATACGATCTATCTCCAGTGACATAAAGGCAACGCATGCGAAGACCAATATTTTCCAATCAATCTTCCGAAGCAGTTTCTTTTCACAATATCAGCAAATTATATATCTCCAGAATTGAGCAAATATAATCAATATCTTACCTTTTCTTCTCGCCATGTCCATCTTGCTGAAGGGTCGAAACGATGCTTGTTCTCCCAATCATCCCTGGGTTGATAGAGTTTTGCCGTCTCAGGATCGTCATAAACTGATCTCTGTGTGGCAATTGCATCAAGATCAACAATCTGGGATTTTTGCCAGATTCTCGTTCGAGCTGCAACCGGTTCTCCAAGAGGTTCGACCATAACTACTGGACCATCTTTGATCTTGTCGTCGGAGTTCTGCTCATTACTGGAGAGTGAGCTTGCAACGCGCTGGATCTTATCCTGTGTGGACCAAACGACTGTCGCCATGGTTAAGGATCAAATCAGATTGAGAAGAAAGCTAATATGGATTTATGGTTGAGGTTGCAAATTGCCTCACCTAGAAATATATATCAAGGTTCTCCATAGAACATGGGAACCTGTTTCGTTCATTGCAAAGCCACTTTTGGGTCACTGGTATCCGTTCATAATCATCGCATACTGACTTCATATTGCGTGCTTTCAATACAATCCCAGCTAACAGGCGCAGTAGCTTCTTAAGTATATGTCGAAACGCTAATTGTTGGCCGGATGGTTGTGCGCAGGGATGGACGGGGAGATATACGGGGAGATACGTGCGGAAGGAATTGATAAATGGAGAAGATAAAGCGACATAACGGGAAGCAACTACCGGTACAGTAGAGAGAATGTCTGTTTCGGAATATCGAAGACATCAGTGATTCATAGCAAGGGCAAATCCAAGAAAACTTTTAATCAGTGTATATTTAGACATGGCCAAAGATTCTAGTCACAAAATAATAATGGAGGAGAATCAACAGATGGAAGAGTTACACATGAAGAGAGATATACATTGCTTACAGTCTTTGACAGCTCACAGAGCGCAAGACATCTCTCCATACACTGTTTGTACTTAAACCACGTGGAGATATGGATTACATACAACTCCTATGGTAAACCATGCCGGGCAGCGCGCCATCTCGCTAGAACAGTCCCCGACATAAATGCTACAAGATTCCTTGAAGAGCCAAAGAAGGATCTGAGAGGAGACTATTGTCCTGTTGGACACTCGGAACTGCTTGCCGGCTTCAATGGAGTTTCAAACCATGTTATAAAGGATTCGCATAGTATTAGATTGTAAGGTTACATTTGCACTTAAGAACAATGTAACGAATTGGACTGAATGAATCGAGCAATTGAGCAAGGTAAATCAACTCTTTGGTAGGATCCTATACGGATGATACAAGATGATACAAGATGTTGTTGAGATGGGGCAATAGGCGAGCTCTCTCATTGGAACTATGGATTTTACGCTATGACACTACTGCACTACCCGTAACTCAAATAGCAACTATGCTCCAACCTAGCCGTGCTATGTCAAATTAGGACTGGCTTCCATTGATGATTCTGATAGAGCCTGAAAGTTTGTGCTATGCCTGGACAGGGATAAATTTGGGCTTGAAGCTTCCACGTAGACTCATTTTCATAGAGTGGATATTAATCACATCTATTAGTATATATATATGCCGTATTTCCGAAGTCGGATTAATCCAGTGTATTTTTCAACTAGCATTCCGACTATGTCTTTCATATATAGTTTTAGATAAGGTACGTGTATTGTAGTTCAGTTTCGCTTCAATAGCTTCCCTTTCCATAAATAACATATCTTATATTTTAACTCTCTTTCTTCCTCAAATACATAATTATGAGTACCACTATCGATCCCCGTGCACAGGCGGGCTTTGCTAACGCAGCCGCTTACGATGCGCACCGGCCATCTTATCCCTCAGAAGCCGTATCATCACTGCTATCACATCTCAATATTGCGGGGAAGAGTGGGGCGCATATCGTCGAGGTTGGTAAGTTTACAGAGTTGCTAGCTGCGCGTGAAGAGAGATATGAAATCATCGCGGTGGAGCCACAAGCGGACATGAGGGCACAACTTAAAGCAAAGAATCTGCGAGGTGTGACCATCATCGAGGGAAATGCGGCTGGTATGAATGTTGAGGAAGGCTGGGCGGATGCATGTGTTGCAGCACAGGTGGGTGTATATCTGGTTCCAATTTTTAAAAGGTAAATGTATTAATGATGAAATATTCTTGACTGAGCGAAGGCTTTCCATTGGTATGTTAAATCTTGCAGAAAATCACATGGAGATTGGTTGTGCCGACTAACAGTGTATTAATAGGTTTGCAATAAAAGAGACTCTACGCAAGATTCATGGCGTGCTGCGGCACGGAGGCATATTAGGACTCATCTGGAACATGGATGACTGTCCGTTTATCCTATTCTCTTGAAGATGGCCATGCACGATTTAGGCATATGAAATGGAAAGATGTGTTTGAAGCATCGGTTGATACAAAAACCACGGAGAAGTGGCGTCTATTTAGCCTCCCTCTAGGCGAAGATTTTGTAAAGTGGACGACATTGCTAAGTGACGAGGCACTTTAGGCACGCTTTGCAACATCAAGCACTATTGAGAACCTTGATACAGAGAAGAGGGAAAATGTGAAAAAACAAGTGCTAGAGGTTCTGAGCGGAGGTGATGTGGAACGTAATGAAAAGGGGGAGCTTGTTCTGCATGGATCAACGTATCATGCGTGGACATCGCGAATTTAGATTATCAGGAGCGAGATGGTCTTTAACTATGGGAAAACCAAAAGAATATTCATGAGATAGATTCAAATGAGTGTATAGGATCTAATTTCGTTTCCACTACTTTGCGTGTTTTGCTAATACGCTACAGAAAGACTGTCACAAGATATAGAGAAGGAGGCGTAAGACTCTTAACTTTCTAACCCTGAAGCATTATTTGCATATATAGTAGTTTACTTTTCCAATATTCTGGTTCTCAATTTGTGTCGTAAAATATCATTGACTGCCTTGTGTTGAAATATCCTCGCCTGTGTGATGTGATTATCACATGTCACTTATGTACTAGTAGTAGACCGAAGCCTAGTTACACTTCTATAGCAGTTCATAGNTTTTTTTTACTGTGCTTTCTATATTTAACAGGTTATGTGCCCTAGTGTAATCTATTTGTGCTTATTCAACTTTTTTTAATTGAAAAAGCTCTTTCTTCTTGTTCATTTAGAACTATTAAATGTCGTTTTTAAAGCTTATCGAATTAATGTGTTTCTATTTANTTTTCTTTGAGTGTTTTTTTTCTTTCAATTTGAACTTATAAGCATTCAATGTTTAATCTCTTAAATAACTCTAGTTCTATCCTTTTGCTTAAAGATCACAAACTTAAAAAATCTAAGAACTATAAAATCTTTAAGTCCTTGTATTAAGTATCTATTAATATCCAAAGGTTTAAATAGCTTTATTGATAATACAAGTCNTTTTTCTAAATATTAAATCTTTTAAGGTGGAGGTAAATCGACAACCACCACCGATAACGGTCTATGCTTCAGGCGCAGCACTTATAACTACAGCATTCTTTGAGCTGTTGAAACTCTATAAAGCCTTATAATTACAGCACCCTTCAAGCACAACACTCACTATAAGGTGCTAAACTAATTTATTCTTAATTAACTTAAACTTTTAACAAGCTTTTTTAATTTAACTTTAATTAACTTCTAGTTAGTTATGAACCACTGTAATTACTTGTTATTATGCTTAGAAATAAATAAAATCTACTGTATTTTATAATTAACTAAGATTCTGAGCCGTAAGCCTGAAAGTATGCGAAATACAATTGCACTTACACTAATTATAGGCTTTGCTGCCTAAGATTTTGGGCTGCTATAGGCCGTTATTGGCGGTGATTGTCGATTTAGCTCCACCTCTCNTTTTTTATTACACAATGCAAAAGAAGTCAAAGCATAGNAAAAAGCAAAATTCTAAAGTTAACTTTAAATGATATATTAAGACNTTTTTTAAGTCGTTAACGAAGATGGGTAAAATACACTTAATGGCAAAAGTTAATTAAAAAGCTATCTGAGTGGTCTCGTGGAGTAAAGGTAACTCTTCGTGTAACGAAGACTTCCTCCTAGGCTAATTACATAAGCCATTTTTCACCCTCCACAGAAGTCAGGACCGAGAGCTTAACCCCCCTCGGCGACGAACCCATCAGGATATTTCTCGCAATCTACTGGACGGACACCAATTATGTCGAAACGACAAGCTGAGGACGCTCTGGAGGACCTTAATGGCATAGAATCTCCCGCACCGAAGAAGTCGCGTCTCGAGAACTTCCACGAACGTCACAATGGCGCAGATCTGCCTTCTCGAATGAAGATGGACCAACTCTCACTCCAGGAGTCTCAGACACCACAACCCGATAGCCACGACGAAGAAGAGGATGGATTAGAAGAATATGACACGGAACAGGCAAGAAGGACGGTACGGCAAGAGGCACCAGCGGAAGGGTTTGATGACCTATACTTAGACACCATTAACCGCGACGTCCTCGACTTTGACTTTGAGAAATTGTGTTCCGTCTCGCTGTCGAATATAAATGTCTATGCCTGTCTAGTTTGTGGAAAGTATTATCAGGGACGAGGGCCGAAATCGCACGCCTACTTCCATGCGCTGGAGGTCGGGCATCATGTGTATATCAACATGCAGACACAGAAGGTATACGTCTTACCAGAGGGCTATGAGGTGAAGAACAAGAGCTTGGACGATATAAAGTTTGTATCGGATCCTAGATATACGAAAGAGCAAGTCATGGCTTTGGATCGGAAGCCACAGAAGGCTTGGGCGCTGCACGGAAAGGAATATACACCAGGCTTTGTGGGGATGAACAATATCAAAGACAACGATTATTTCAATGTTGTGATACAAGCTTTGTCGCATGTTCCTCCTTTACGGAATTACTTCATGCTGGAAAACTTTTATTCGAAACCGGAGCTCGTGAAGCGAGTATCAATCCTCTTCCGCAAGATATGGAATCCACGAGCATTTAAATCTCATGTCTCACCACACGAACTTCTGCAAGAGATCTCCCTGAAGTCCAACAAGAAATTCACCCTTACCCACCAATCTGATCCCGTGGATTTCCTAAGCTGGTTCCTAAATAATGTTCATCTCGAGTTAGGAGGAAGCAAGACTAAACCGGGAAGCAGTATGATCCAGCAGGTCTTCCAAGGAAAGCTGAAGATGGAAAGTCAGGCTATAACAGCAAAAGCAGATGCAGGCGACAGGTTACGATTCGAAGAAGCCGCAGAAGTCAAAGTAGACGTCAATCGTTTTATGATGCTAACTCTGGACCTTCCCTCCACGCCATTATTCCAGGATGAATTGGAAAGGAACATTATACCCCAAGTATCACTCACCACAATATTATCTAAATATGACGGTATAAAGTCCCAAGAGCACCTCAACTATCGCCGCCGTTACCGCCTCCTCCACCCACTCCCTCCCTACCTCCTTTTCCACGTCAAACGATTCTCGAAGAACAAATTCATCGAGGAGCGTAATCCCACGATCGTAACTTTCGATGCACGCAATCTAGATATGGCGCCCTACACAGAGCCTAACCCCAAAATCCACCCGCCAGGAGAACCAATTTGGTATGATCTGGTCGCAAATATTGTTCATGAGGCAGTACGTGGGCGAGAGGATAGTGTAGAAGGTGAACCAGAACGTCATACGTGGAAGGTGCAGCTGCGAGACCGGGCGAGGGATGAGTGGGTACAAATCCAAGATTTGTTTGTGGAGAAGACGCAGAAGGAGTTGTTATATCTTGGTGAGAGTTACGTTCAAGTTTGGGAGAGGAGGAGGGAAGGGAAGAAGAAGTCGGTTGCCAGATAAAGATACCATAGAAATGCATTGTGTACTATATTAGTTCCAAGGAAAGCTGAAAGGGAGATTCTTCAGGGATAAGGATGGAGATGTAATATATTTTCCTGGGCTTTCAAAAAGAAGAAAAGCCCAGCTTCTTCTGAGTGGAATGTCGGTAATTGACATTGATCCTCAAACTATTACATACAAATGTAATAAAAATACTAAACCCCCCAAACTTTTTCTAACGCTTTCTCGAAACGCCAACAATGCAATGCAATGGATCATTCCTCATCTTCCTCATTTGTAGCTACATGGTTTCCCCGCTTTGGGATTTTGGGAACTTCAAATACAACTGCTCCATTCCGTGCTGATGGGAACTTGTACCATCTCCCAAGACGATGCTCCTTTCCTACGGCTGCGACGACGCATATGCCGTCTTTGCCTCGGTCTCCTCGCTCAAAGATAGAAATGCCATTGACTACTCCTTTGACAATGGCTTCTCCATCTTTCGAAAGTCCATCGCCGTTTACTAGTTGGCGTGATATATATCCGTTTACTCCATTTGGTTTGGCAGCATCCTCAGAGTGGTTTGTGGAGGGCTTTCCTAGTATGCCGACGGCTTCGATGCGCTTCTTATCATCACTGACTCTCCATACCCTGATAAAACCATCCCAACTTCCACTAAGGATAACATCCGAATATGGAATAGTAGTTAGCGCGGTAATCCAGCGAGGTTGTGGTGTTGGAACGGCAGCCGGATCAGGATGCGCTTCTGCAGATGCTTCTTCAGGCTTCAAAGCCTCCTCAATCCCATGACATAGTGGAACGGTGAATATAGGCTTCTTCTTGTGGGTAACCCAAAGCGCTAAAGTGCCATTATCACCGCCTGTAACGAACATTTCTTCATCGATCATGGCAACCCGATCGATACTCCCTTCAAAGACTTTCGAGGACCCACGACGAGACCTCTTATNCCCGNCCCCACCACGAAACACAAGCTGCGTCTCATCAATGATTTTCCACAGTCTTGCTGTTCTATCTCTTGCGCCTACACTAACACATCTCTCCTGCGCTAGGGCAGCAACGTCCACGACTTCATCCTGATGCCCAAAGAGTGTCTCCACATACGCAAGCTCATCCAGACTCCAGATCTTGACTGTCCGATCTTTGGACGCCGAGTACAGTTGATTTGTTCCTCGGCGAAAGGCAAGTCCTGTTACGGCGTCTCGGTGCTGACTGAAGACGCGCAAAGGCCTGAGATTGGAGGTGTCCCAAACTATTATCTTTCGATCAGAGCCGCCAGTAACAACGAATTTGCCGTCTTGAGACGCAGCTACCGTTAGGATTATGTCGGTATGGCCTTGATAGCTCGTGTCTTTTGCTTTGCGCCTGTCGCCCCGCACGAAGGCTAGTTGCTTCGGTTTCCGTCGGGGTGGAGGCAAGGGCTTGGTGTTCTTCTTCTTGTTCTTCTTTTGGGGGAATTGCTGGGATGGGAGATCTTGTATCAACCATTTTATAAGGCAGAGATCCTTTGAGACTGTATATGCGTAAGGAGAACAGGTAGTAATGGAGGTTACTGTCTCTGTATTGTTCCGGAATAGGCATCGTGTAGAGGTCTCGAAATCCAATTCCTCTGCCAATTTCCTATACATTCGACCTTTCGACTCAGCCACATCTTCTTTTAAACGCTCAGCGATCAGGTCTCGGTCAATTTGCTCGGCATCAAATCCAATCTCATCAACTTCTTCCCTGACGTTCTCAAGGTACCTCTCTGCGAGTCTTAAACGTCTCTCAGCGGCTGTCTCTTCCTCTCCTTCCGACTGAGATGTATTATCTTTATCTTCCTCATCTTCTATTCGTCCGCGATAGTCATCTTCACTCTCATCCTCACTTCCTGATATGGATTCATCTCGCAGTGGTCTTCTTGAGGCCGGCTTGGTGGATTTTGGCGCAGCTTTCGCAGAAGATGCAGGCCTCTTTTTCGGTGCGTCGCCTGCATCAATCCTCTTCCTTTTCTTCTGTGCACCAGGAATAGTGAAGAAAGAGGACATTGTTGTTTATGCCACCTGCGTTTGATGTGCAGGTTGTGATGCCTTCCGCCAAAATAATTATTTCCTTCCACTAAATTTCTCGACAGGGATTATTTTTGGTCTGCGCTATCATGGAGGGTAGAGATTGAGCTAAGCCTGATAAAGGTTCACATCATGTGCTTACGGGATGGAGAAGCTTAAAGTCACGTGCTGTAGTTGAGCTCTGGCAGGGATTGCGAAATTTAGCGAGCTCGACCATGAGGCAGCAGAAGCTCCACGCGTTTGGCAGTTCGAGGTATATCAAGGACCTTCTCTAGAACTCCGCATTCTATTCCAACTCAAAACCAAATAAAATGTAAGTTCTCTATTAGCTATGTGAGACCTGCGGTGACTAAAAAACAATTATAGGGAGGTGTTACTAGGAATTACTGGGAAGGACTATACTCTCATTGTCGCCTCGAAGGCCGCAATGAGAGGAGCTACCATTCTGAAAGCGTCGGATGACAAGACAAGGCAGCTGAACAAACACACCTTAATGGCCTTCTCTGGAGAGGCAGGAGATACCGGTATGTTTATATGAGATTTGTCTAAGCTATTTTGATAGAGGAAATCAGCACTGACATCTTCCCTCCGCAGTGCAATTCGCAGAGTACATCCAGGCTAATGCTCAACTCTACTCGATGCGCAACAATGTCGACCTCTCCCCCTCAGCAGTGGCCCATTTTGTTCGCGGTGAACTTGCTTCGTCCTTACGTTCGCGCAAACCATATAACGTCAACCTCCTCCTTGGCGGTGTAGATCCTATCACCGACAAGCCCAGTCTATACTGGCTAGATTATCTGGCGTCCCTCGCACCAGTACCTTATGCCGCACATGGCTATGCGCAATACTACTGTCTATCCATCTTAGATAAGCACCACCATCCAGATATTGATTTCGAAGGAGGGGTCAAGATTTTGAGGATGTGCACAGATGAGCTGAAGAGAAGATTGCCAATTGACTTTAAAGGCATGCTGGTTAAGGTTATCACGAAGGATGGCATTAGAGAAATAGAGTGGGATGACAATGCTAGGATTAGCGTGCCTTGATTTAGGGCTGTTGGTTCAAGGGAAAATGGGTTCGGTGTATTATAGCTTGCATTTACTTATGGCGATTACATGGGAATGGTACATTGTCATTCTGGAAGAGAGAAGCATATATGACTTTTCAGGTACTACTGTTATCCGCTGTGCAGACGAAGGAAGAAACTCCGAAGCGCACTCTGAAACCACCCTTTTAACAGCGAGTGAACGCCATGAACAAATCTCTTGAGAGTTGAGATGTATAGAAAAAGGTTGTAATCCAGGAAATGTTACAAATGTCATGGAGACCTAAGGCTCTAAAACATGTCAAGTTATCGAAGATATTGCCACTCGATGTGCATCTATCAAAAAGGTGGAATATTTAGAAATACTTCGACACGATCGATATTGGGAGTACGTTGCTGGTCCCTCTGCCGTTGCCCGATCCCAACCTACTTAGATAATTGAGTTAATCCGTTAGGCAAGAGGTAGGTTGAAAGGATACAAGGAGGAAGGACACGAATGATACAGTACAGTAATTATCCATGTAGTTTTAAGGTTTAACGATATCTTATCTTGCTTCCAAACCAACTCAGCCTTAACCGCGGAAAGTTACTGTTCGTTACGTACCTATCGTACTAAACTGGACTCCCTTTTGAGGACTTGTATTATGTAATCTCCTTCTAGTCACGCCAGTCTTTCTTTTTTCATAATGGTACGTTAGAAGCGTCCAGCAGACACAAGAAGGTCCTCAGGCACGAGAATCTTGAGATCTCGTGGCAACTCCGTATTCACCCTATGACATCACGTGGACGCTTTGAACACAAGCGCAAAAAAAATCTTCCGGCCAATGACAAGGCGGTGTATTGCTCAATCAGCAGAACCGAGTGTGGCGGTGAAGGCTCTTGATTTGCCTACAGAATGCTTACATAACACACTGACCCTGAGTTTTATCGCTAGCGCGTGCAAGCGAGCGGTCTTGGAGTTTTTTTGCCTTCGACCCTTCCAACACACACAAAAGCACTTCACCTCCTCCCTCAACACTTCAAATCTCTCCACTTGCAATATCAGAACACACTCTTCTCATTTCTTGTTTTTTTTCTGCCTCTGAAAGTCGTTCTTTCTGGAGGCCCTTAAACGAGGAACTACTAATAGCATACCGATCGGAGAAGCTATAGCCTTCTTCACTTTTTCTGCAAATCGTTTCGATCGCGTTTCGGTTTAGAGATTTTTTTCTGCATCTTCGTCTTCCCTTTATCCAGAGTTAGATAGAATCTTTCATCGGGTCAACTTCTATCCGTCAGTTGACTGCACTTTCTGGACGATATACGCGATCTTCGAACGATATTCACCTTTACAACAACAGACTACACGTCAACCGATCTATCATCATGGCGGATCAACTCAACATGAGCGGCCTCAATCTCGGTGGCACCGCGGATTCACCACGTTCCTACATTCCTCCTCATATGCGAGCAAAGATGAACCAGGCCGGTCCACAACCCACTGCCGTAGCACCGCCCCCGCTGAACGGCGGTATCAATGGTAGTGCTTGGGCTCCACCTAAGTAAGTTTCTATATCATTTTCTACATGTTAGTGTACAGTTGTTAACATCATATTCAGCAGGAACAGTTTCCCAGACGAAAATGCTGCTGGTGGAAACTGGGCTAATGCTCCGGACTTCCAGCCCCGTGGCAACAGTGGTTCTCGAGGATGGGACTCTGCAGCTCCAAAATTCAACCCAAATGCCTACGGCAATCCGAGTGCCGGCGGTCACAATAGCGCCCCCGTTCGTGGGAGCGGTGACGGCCAGTGGCGAGATGGCAAGCATATCGCAGGTCCAGCTAATCCACGCCTGGAGCGCGAGCTTTTTGGCGTCGCGGATGACCCAACCAAGCAACAAACCGGTATCAACTTTGAGAAGTACGACGATATCCCCGTAGAGGCCTCTGGACAAAATGTTCCTGATCCAGTTCTCAAGTTCACCAATCCTCCTCTTGACGACCATTTACTACGCAACATCGAACTTGCACACTACAAAGTTCCCACACCAGTCCAGAAGTACTCCATCCCAATCGTCATGGGTGGCCGTGACTTGATGGCTTGTGCCCAAACTGGTTCCGGCAAGACTGGAGGTTTCTTGTTCCCAATCTTATCCCAAGCGTTCATCCATGGCCCATCTGCTCCCCCAGCAAACGCCGCCGGAAACTTTGGACGTCAACGCAAGGCTTACCCTACTTCATTAATCTTGGCTCCCACTCGTGAGCTTGTCTCTCAAATCTTCGATGAATCCCGGAAGTTTGCATACCGATCCTGGGTACGACCATGTGTTGTTTACGGTGGTGCTGATATTGGTTCCCAACTTCGACAGATTGAACGTGGTTGTGACCTTCTTGTCGCCACACCCGGCCGTCTGGTCGACTTGATTGAGCGTGGCCGTATCTCTTTGTGCAACATCAAATACCTAGTCCTTGACGAAGCTGATCGTATGTTGGATATGGGTTTTGAGCCACAAATCAGGAGAATTGTTGAAGGCGAGGATATGCCAGGTGTCCAGGAACGTCAGACTCTCATGTTTTCTGCCACCTTCCCTCGCGATATTCAGATGCTGGCCAGAGATTTCTTGAAGGACTACGTCTTCTTGTCTGTTGGCCGTGTTGGATCAACATCCGAGAACATTACTCAGAAGGTTGAGTATGTCGAAGATGCTGATAAGCGCTCTGTTCTTCTTGATATCCTTCATACCCACGGCGCTGGTCTTACTCTCATTTTCGTGGAGACTAAGCGCATGGCGGATTCTCTGTCGGATTTCTTGATTAACCAGAACTTCCCAGCAACCTCAATTCACGGCGACCGCACCCAGCGTGAGCGTGAGAGAGCTCTTGAGATGTTCCGAAATGGTCGCTGTCCGATTCTTGTTGCCACTGCTGTTGCAGCTCGTGGTCTCGATATTCCAAACGTTACCCATGTTGTCAACTACGATCTTCCTACCGACATTGATGACTATGTCCACAGAATTGGTCGTACCGGTCGTGCCGGTAACACCGGTATTTCCACTGCCTTCTTCAACCGTGGTAACCGTGGCGTTGTCCGTGATCTGATCGATCTTCTCAAGGAAGCCAACCAGGAGGTTCCTTCCTTCTTGGAGAACATTGCTCGCGAAGGCTCAGGATTTGGCGGCGGCGGTGGACGAGGCGGTGGCCGATCTGGAGGTGGCCGTGGTCGTGGTAATGGAGCTAACCGTGACTTCAGAAAGTTTGGTKRYGGTGGTGGTGGYCAGGGTGGTTATGGAGGTGGTGGTACGTCGGAGTTCCTTCCTTTATCATGATGACTTCTACTGATGGCATACATCAAGGCTACTCTGGTGGTGGTGGAGGTTATGGCGGCGGTGAGCAGCAAGGTGGTGGCCAAGGTGGTGGTCGTTGGCAATAAGTGCGAAAAAGGGCGAGTAAAATATAATTCTTCTCTCCGGGGGCGGCTCGTTGGTGCGTTATGAAGACAAGAAAAGTTAGCTTTGGTTGTGGCAGCGAACGGGTAATTGTGCGGCAGGCCTTGGGACTATCATCCCTGGATGGGTTCTATGGGTCGGCTTCGTGGTCTCTGGATGCGGTTTGACCTTTGCGAGCTAAGACGCTTGCTCGGAGTTTGGGGGATTTCCTACCTATTTGCTCGGTCACACTACATGATTCCTTCAGTCACGACAAATGATTCTCGGATATCTGATTTTGNTTTTTTCGACCGCGATCACTTGGATCAAGGTCATGTTTTTCTATGAAGACTGCAATTTTCAGCAGGTTCTATGAGTCTACGGCAGTAATGGTTGTATCATGAAATGAAAAAACCCCTGCTCCGAAAAATCTATTTCTCCGTCTCCTCTTGCTCATCCGTGCTGTGAACCTTTTTCAGATGATGGTCTGTGGTTGGATCTATAGTAGGACTGTGGATCTTGTCTGACTGTTCCAGCTTTCGAACTCTTTCAGCCAGGTCTGTGATATGTGCATCTCCACTTTCCTGACTCAAACTATTCAGGGCCTCTTCCAGATGTAATAGATAGTCCTTATTGAGGCCACTTGGGCCCTGACTCTTAAAGATATGCTCGGCCAGTGCTTGAGGATCTTGCGGCCCCATGAACTGCTCATTGTCCGGCGTGCCAATATAAACTATGCAGCTGATACTTGGTGAGCCATCTGCAGGATGAAAAGGCGTGTAATGAATCGAATAGCCGTTAATCTCTCTGATGTCAAGATACTCCCTCACTTCGGAGACCTTTGAAGCTTCGATGCGGTAAGCAGTACCCCAGACCTTATCGGAACTAGAGTCATGGTAGTCTTTCAGCGTCTCCCAGAAGGACCGCTCAATGAGAGTGACGACCCGCCCTGGAGCTTCGGGTGTCCCTCGATGATCCTCACTGTTATGATAATCAGTGGAGGTGGCTTAGATAGTGACGTAAATAAATAAATAAATGAGTGTGTATATATATAGCAAGAAAGGTTGCTTACCTAGCCTGTGCCACTCAGCTTGTAAGCAAAAGACGTGTCATGTATTTACTCTTGAAACGAAGGGAGTCTACAAACCTGCCAGAAGCGGCGAACGTAGCCGGTCACATAGCCCGGAATGCGGCGATCTAATGTCAGATGCTCAATATCGATGCTTCTCACATATCAGAAAGGCATAGACCGGTAAGGCGACTCACCGAAATGGGGCGGCGGTTTCCATATAAGGCTTCTACAATTTTTGTGTTGTTAGCTGGGCGAGTAATAATCTAAAATGTACACCAATGGAAGGGCGGGGTACCCATATCCGAATAGCCAAAACTCATCTCCATCTACGGGGACTGGATCGGTCATGACGAGTGCCTCAAGGCTTCTGGAGAGCTAAGAATCTCTCGGTGAGAATGGAAGCCTGCTGGAATCTTCGTTGAGAACGGTGATGACGCAAAGGGTAGGAAGATTTGGGGTGCGGAGGACCCGAAGTAATCCTACTGTGCACCTGTCAAGCACGACACACTTGCTCACACTACCTTATTTCACCGCGTCAAACTCCAGTATGAGTGGTAGTGATAGGGCCGGGGAAGAAACACCTGCATCTTGCCAACGCCCATCAGCATCTTATCGCATGGGTCAAGGAGACTCCGAAAGAACACTGCCGTAATGGATCTTTTGTCTCCTTCGTCTTACGCTCATTTGAGCCTCTTCATGCGCGGTGGCAGAGCCCTAGCACGGGATTTCGGGGTTGGGTGAGGCGCAACGAGCCGCCGCGGGCTTACCTAATCACAGACAGCACGGGGCCTGGGACCGAGTCAAACCGAGGGGATGTACCAGTGTGTTACGGAGGTACGTACCACAGTCAAGTCCTACACCCTTAGCAGCAGTGGCATAAGCCCTCCAAGCCTCCAAGAAACGACGTCGTCTTCCAAAATCCGACTTTGAACAATGATCCGACGTCCACAAATACGTAGCTCATCTTTCCGTTGCAACACTGCCCCTTGAAATTCTTAGGATTGGGCTCTGCCGACCCGCATAGTTTAAAGCCTAGCAAAGCCTCCTGTCTGCTCGGACCCGATAGCTCGAGGCTGTGAATGCCACTCGGCTCGTTGAGCTGAACAGAAAGGAGAAACAACGGTATTTGCTTCAACATCATCTCTTCCTACTTCAAATACTTCTCTTCTTGGTCTCCTCCTCTTCTCTTTCAGTCGAATCACTATTGTCGACAAAATGGCGTACAACAAGACGTTCAATCCTGATTCACTGCCTGCGTAAGTTTTTACCCCGCTAAAGGACNTTTTTTTTGGTGAAACGCAGACTGATGTCAATTCGCTCGCGCATAGATTCGCAGAGCCGGAACGTGTATGAATCAGCCCCAAGAAGCATTCACGTATATGTATCAACAGCTGCTGATGGAGAGACTAGAAATCAAGTAAACCTACATCACCACAACCACCTCAAGGAACGTATCCAGACAGGCAGCAATCATATAATCAACGGGCCCCTGTACCCCCTCCAAAACCCGAATCAGATTACTACCGACCTAGTGGAGGACCAGGACCAGGACAACGATTATCACCACAAGCACAGAGTCGCCCTTTCGGCACCTCTCCTCCTTTGAACAATTATAACAACAACCACAACTACCATAATAATCACGGTTACGGCTACACATCTCCAGTTCCACAGCAAGGGAACTTTGGACGACCACCTCCACTACAACAGAGCAGGCCTCCTCCACAACAGCAAATGTCCAGACCACCGCCATCACCAGGACCTCCAAATGGCGCTGATCCAGTGCTGTTACCGCTTTTCAGAGCTGTAGATAAGGATAGTAAGTCATCTCCAGCATACATATATTCGAACCATAGCCTTTTATGCCTCCGAACCTTTTCTTTTTCAACCCACATAATCGTACATATAAACTAACACAATCAAAAAATAAAGGAACGGGCCAACTCAGCGAACGCGAACTAGGAGCCGCCTTAGTGAACGGCGACTGGACCTCCTTCGACCCGCAAACGGTACGAATGATGATCCGCATGTTCGACACCGACCGCAGTGGCACGATCGGCTTCGAGGAGTTCTGCGGCCTGTGGGGATTCCTGGCCGCCTGGCGGTCGTTGTTCGACCGATTCGATGCTGACCGCAGTGGAAACATCTCGCTGGATGAGTACACCAATGCGCTCGTGGCGTTTGGATACCGACTCAGTCCTCAGTTCGTGGCGCTGCTGTTCCGCACGTTTGATAAGCGCGAGGAGGGAGCGATTAGCTTTGACTTGTTTGTGCAGAGCTGTATTAGTCTGAAGAGGATGACGGATGTGTTTAAGAGGTATGATGATGATCGGGATGGGTTTATTACATTGTCTTTGTAAGTATTTTCTCCTCCGTTTCTGCCAATCCTTTTCGGGATGTTTTGTTTGGACTTAAGATTACAACTTTTTCTAACAAAATCTTTCCAATAGTGAGGACTTCCTAACTGAGATATTACGGCAGCGTTAGATGGAGGGATGGAGAAGAAAGGATAATTGACTTTATATTTTTGCTTTTTTTTTTCGCCTTTTTTAAGTCGGGCGTTGTTGCCAGAGATATATACCAAAGGTCTGGTTGGGAATGCTATTTTAATTGCATCTATTAGGGATAGGAGATAGCGAAGGCCGTTTTGAGGGTTTGCATCTATAAATCTATTACACACGGGAGAGCGATGACGTTTTAAAAGTCTACATAAAAAAATTATTTCAAGATACCCAAAGTATATATCAACTTGTCATTTTTTATTATAACCATCGTGATATATTCCTTTTGTTCTAGGAATTTTGTTGTTTTAAGTCGTCGTATATGAGTTTTTCTTCTCAGCGGACACAATTCATCCAACTGATTATAGTTGTTACAAACTTACTCGTCGAGCTAGGACCTTATTTTGGTAGTGAGTGGATAGGTAATCGGATACGGATATATCTTTCCGTAGAATGCTGTCCAAGTCTGTTCCACATATAAACAAGTGTCTTAACAACGAAATGGATTATAATGACGAGAAAGCATAAAAGTCCGATCCATCAGTGAACTATATATATGTATAAATCAACGAACATTCTTTTATCTGCGTAGCGAAGTATAGCGTAGCACACCATCCAAATTCATCTGACCATAAAATAAAATNAAAAAAGATAAAAAGGAAAAGTAGGTAACAACGAGGGGAAGAGGAGCACATCCTGAGTTCCCAAAAGACCAGAACCTCCCAGCGTGAATGAGTGCTAACCTATGCTAGAAAACCATGAAAGGAAAATAAATAAATAAAAGGGCATATATCAGATTCCATCAAATCATAAAAACGCCAGCAGATGAATTTCATAAACACATTCCTTCAAGGAAAAAGGGAAAAGGGGAAAAAGAGTAAAATCAAAATGTGAAACCCCCAATTAATGCCAGAAAACCCAAAGAAAATATAAGCTTCCTCAGAAGCTTTCTTTCTCTATGAACACCAGATTTCCAACTTTGCATGTCCCCGATTCCGAATTCCCTCCAAACCGAAAACTCCATACGTTATAACCAATATATCTTTTTTGATATCCCAAGTATATAAGAGAGGGTGTATGTATGTATACGTTAAAAGTTTCTTTTGTTTTTTTGCTTTTTTCATCTGATATCCAATTGGAAAGGTTTAAACCTTCCACCAATGGTTGCACACCTCGGACACTTCCGACGTGCACCTTGTTCAGCCATTAGTACATCCACGCAGGCTTGACATATGCCGCAGATACATTCGGTACAGGCATACGACTCCTTTAACAATGACACTCCTTGACAGGCAGCGCAGTATATCTGTATGCTTTGCGAGGAAAAGCTGGGAGATGAGTCCGAGAGACCACGTGATTCGATGTGGAAGTTCTCCCCGCTCTCGGCACTCTCGACTGATGGAAAGGGCTCGGGGACATCTGGAAGGTAAGAAGGTGGAGTGAGGGCTTGCTGTAGCGGGGATGCTTGGTAACCTTGAAAATGTGAGGCTGTGAATGGAGGCAAGGATGCACGGTTGACCGATACGGGAGATGGAGGCACCTAGTTTTGAGAGAGAGTGTGTGTCAGACTTAAATGTATACGCGAAAAGAAGTATACCAACGCATGAGATGAGAAGTAAAGAGAGAGTATATATACATGTGATTTTGGAAAAGAGCAGCCAAAAGCGTCCAAGTGACGACTTACAGGAGTTCTGTCTTCATCGACATCTTCTGTGGCCGAGGTTGCTGCGTCAATCAGATCCTCCCATCTCTTGCCGTACGCCGCAGATAAAGCACTTGAAGGTTCGGCCGAGTATGCCTTACGATCATAGCTCATACGTGACAGGTGATTCTGCTCTCCGCGAGACTTCTGCCTCTTATGCTGTGGTTCTTTTGCTCGTTTGGAGACCGATTGCTTGCGGGGCCGGTTGGGCCCAGGCGTTCGTTGGATGGGAGGGAGGGTTGATGATCGACCCGGAGGCGAGGTGGATAGAATTGAAGGGAGTAAATCTCTGCGTCTATGTGGATTGAACGTGGAATATGGATCGCTGGTCGGTTCTAGGTTGTTTGCATGGATCGGAGGGAGTTCGATGGATGAGCGCATTGCTTGTTTGCGAGCTTCGGAGTCAGACATCCAATCCTAAAATCACGAAAGAAAAAAACAAGGTCATTAACAAAAATTCTTTGCCGTTCGAAGCTTCAACAAAAGGTGTATGATCTGAGAAGAGGGGGAGGGGAAATAAAACTGAATGCAAAGAACGAGCTTACCACTTCCGAATCCCAGTCTCTCTCGAGTTTATGGTTATGTAGCTGCGCAAGGGCAGCTGCAGCGCTAGCGGCTGGCAGCATCGAGTTTACTTGTAGGTCGTCGTGGTGGTCCCTGGGCGTATTCGGCGCGCTCGAGTCATCGCCACCGCCGCCGCCGCCGCCGCCGTAAAAATTGTGTCGCTCATGTGCGTAGCCTTCGGAATCTGGTTAGCCATCCTGCAATCGTAGTAAAAAAAATTCGGGAGGGAGAAAGGGTGGTGCCAATTAACCATGTGGAGCTAGGTTTGCATTCGCTGATGATGTGGTTGTTGATGATGGTGGTGGAGGTGGAGGAGGTGGAGGACGTTCGGATGGCGGGGTATTGATCATGAGTTGGAAGCTATCCTCCGTGGCTGGGAGCTTCGAGATGTAATGCTCTGGATGAGCTCGACGGATATGTTCTTGCATCGAGCGGTATCGTTTTTCCTGCGATTGGAAACATGTTGTTAGCATAGGATTGTATCGAATGCAGCAACTGCTGCAAGCTTTTTGGGGGGTTGCAAAGAGGGGTACAAATGAAGTCGCTCGCTCGGGGCATGGCGCGCGCGCGCAAGAGAAGAAGGGTGGAAAGGACTCACGCCGAGGCAGCGCTTGCGACAGCTGGAGCCATCTTGGTTTCGCAGTGGACACACCACTTCATTGTTGGCATCCGAGACGGAGAAGGATGAGGTGAGAGAGGATCGAGGCGGCATCGCCAGACTTGAGCTCCCCATACGAAGCGGGTCTGGGGGGGTGTTGGTTTTTGGAGGTCGGTGGTGGTGGAGGAAGCTTGGAGGTAGGTAGACTTGGATTAGATAAAAGGTCGCAAATCCGAGGGAGTCAATCAGCAGTTCAACGAAGGGCCACGGCAAGTTATCGCACGCCGAGCTTTCGCATGATCATCGACCGTGCGAAAGCTTCACGGCGGGGGTGGTGGTGGTGGTGATCCAGCGACGACGATGAAATGCCCACGATGCGGTAGTGGAGAGTAAGAGAGGGCAAGAGGAAAGGGTAGAGAGAAAGAGAGGGAGAGAATGTGCGCGCGCGCGAGAGAAGAAAGTCGGAGAGGACAGGGTAGAGCAGAGGAAAGGAATTTTTTTGCAGCAAAGAGTCAGCAAAGAGCTCTCTGGGGCGAGGTGTTTCACACGATTGGCGTTTGAGAGAGGGCGAGGGCGAGGTGAGAGGGAGAGAGTTGTGCGGGACGGGGTTGGATCGAGGGGCAAAAAGAAAGATGGGCACGATGGGCGAGGGCGAGCAAAGAGAGAGAGAGAGGCAATGGAGGGGGGGGCGACTCGATAGAGGGCGATAGGGGGAGGCCAGAGGTGGGGTTGCTCTCTTTCTCTCTTCGCTCTCTTCTCTTCCCTTGCCCGGGCTGAGCTTCGGTGTGCTGGGGAGAGCTGGGAGCTGGGAGCTGCTCTCCTCGGCTATTGGCAGGGGAAGCAAAGAGAGAGAGATGAGCTTGGGTGGAACGAAAGAAAAGAAGCTTCTCTTCCTTCGCCGCTCCCATCTCGAAAACTAATTACAAGTACCGTACAGTACAGTACAGTACCGACCAACGGACGAACGACGGGTGACAGAAGCCAGTCAAGGGGTTTGTTCCCCCGAGCAAACCATCATTGATGATGATGGCCCACGTTGCATCTCGCACTCTCACTCTTACTCTTACTCTCATTCTCTGGATCTGACCTGTACACCTGGACCTGGACCCTAAGAGCAAGCTGTCGAAGTGGCAAAGCTGTGTAGCAGGAGTAAGAGTGGCAAAGGACAGCTTTTCAAATGCTGGAGCAATCAACACCACCAGCTCTTCCCGGATTAAATGTATGAACTTCCTTGTCGGGCATCTCTCTCGTCTCTCTCTCTCTCTCTCTCTCTCTCTCGCGCGCNTCTCTCTGTGCGGCGTTCTCACTTTGCATCATTCTCGTGGAGAAAGAAAGTCGTCTTCCCTGGCACGCCTGGTAGCTCCGGGCTGTGGGTGTGCGACGCCGGCGTGAGATAGGTGCGAAGCCAGAGCTGCAAGCTGTGCCCTTGGCCTCTTTGCCTGTAGGTACAGCAGCTCTAGCAGTTCCAGCAGCCCGCACCAGCCAGTCGAACGTCGACCACCCCTGGGGGCCAGCAAGGAGAAAGGGCTCGTCGGGAAAACTGGTCAGGCCCGAATGCCCACCAAAGCTGCCCAGCAAAATACACTAGGACGGGTCGAAGTTACGTACGGTAATTAGCGCTGTCACTTCCAATCATGGCGGGGGGTNGTTGTGTGTGTGTGTGGTGTGTGCGAGTGTGTGTCTGTGTCTGTGTCTGTGTATTCGGTTCCCTCCTCCAGAGAGCCTGCCCCAAACCACCCATCTTGCTTATCCCCCCAGGAACAACGCTGGCCCAGCAGCAAATGGCATCGCCATCCTCCGGCCCCGTCGTCATCCATGAGCACTGCAGCGAGGTGACGCAGGTCGAAGAAAGCCGGGTGTCGGTCGAGGGACGGGGGGGATGGGGGGATTTTAGATATAATTACAAGCATCATCCAAACCCCCATCTTATATCCCTCGAGTATCTCCAATGCACGCACGTAACCTATAGAAGAGGCGTACATGAGCACAGCAGTGAGTAGATTACCTGATTACCTGATTACCCACCGTGTTGTCGCCGGTTGTCCCTGTAAGTATTGTTACCCCTCTCTCTCTCATGCCGGGTTGCTTAGGGTTGCGATTGCGGGGGGAAAAGAGAGCTGTCGGGTGTGCGATCCCGACGAGCTGTTTTGCCGGCGTCATCTGTTCTTGTAGTCGCAGATCTATCTCATGGATGTATACATATCCGTAACTTATCCACATATGTATTGTGTATAGTTATTGATCTGTCTCTTTCCCTGGGTGTATGTGTAATGTGTATGTGTATGTGTCTGCTTTTGTGTATTAATTCATGCGAGTGTGTGTGTATGTGTGTATATGTGTGTGTCTGTGTAATCAACGCATTGGAGTAGCTATTGGAGCGACCAGTCCTGCATCTTCCGTCTTTCTTTCGAGATACAGCACAGTAATCACGAACCTACGAGCTAGAGCTGGGGTAGCTGGCAAACGACTGGCTTTGGCCAGAGCTGCGAAGGTTGAAGCAAACCCCCCGCCAATCCTTCCGGCTGCCTTGATGTTGGCCTTGATGCCTGGCTGCTCTTCTCTTCTTCTTCTCTTCTACCGGTACTTACCCTTTTCGGGTACTTGTAACCCCAACTTCTGTATCACGTGATGAACCCTAATGCAGTCACGGTGTCGATGTACCCCACGCTGCATCTACTGTACGGCACTGGATAGAGATACGAGTACCGTACTCAGCTACAGTACTGCTGAGTATGAGCGGAACCGAACTCGTATTGGCACAGTTGTTGGCAGTTGAAGGTCGTAGTGAATGGACCACAGACTTGTCACTGGTCTCCTCGCATGATGAAGGAAAGGAGAATGGCAGTAGTATCCAGCAAAGCTTCAATAATAGGCTACGGCTACTCCGTTTATTGCTACAGGCGCAGTGAGGCGACAGCTCAGCTCGAGCTTTCAGCTGCAAATAAGCAATTATCCCAATAATGACGCATGTCCTAAATATATTGAGGCTACAGTGATACTGTACAGTAATAATGAATGCGGGTATTGCCAATAATAGTAATACTGTATGTGCCACAATGCGCGATCAGGAGNAAAAAAAAGAGCGGCTTTCAAATCATAAATCATAGGAGACCATGTAACTCTGACGTTAATTAACACTGCCTCACCAGCCACGCAACCAACTAAACCTCGATCTTGCGGTTGGCTGTCAAACGGCGTGGTGCTCACGTCAGCCGCAGTGGCTTCGAAGGCTTTGGTTTCGCACAAGAAAGCAGGCAACTCGAACCGCAACTACAGTCCAGTAGCTCGCTAACAGCTACCCGGCCGGCTTAAGTTGCTGTCTAAAAGGGGAGATGGGCGCACCAAAACGGCCTTGTTTGATGTCGATGCAAGGCACGACGACACTTTGCTTCCTTTTTATCTCTCGGCCTCTTTTGCTTTTCTTCTCTCTACCTAGCAGGAGGATGAAGATNAAAACTCAAGATGGAAATGGTCATCCCTCTCTCTTAGCAGACATGAGGTGCTATAAGTAGCAATATTGAATACGGGCAGGGCACACTCCGCAAAAAGAAAAGAAAGAGAAGAAACACAACTCGCCTCGACTCACCCCTTTGCTACGCCCCCCTGCGCCGCATCGATGCCCGCAGCTACAGTAACATGTACAATTGGGGCTGGACCGTCCGGTGGGATGTCAGATTGTCAGATTCGCATGTCGACGGCAACTAAATCACTGGAGAAAAGACTGAATGTGGATTTGTTTCTCGATGTCCTCCTCTGACTGACTACAAGCCAGCACAGCGCTGAAATCCTCCGAGCGAAGCCTCCTACATATTCTTCTGTGCGGCCCGCCCACGGTCTTGCGCTCAGGTTCTTCTTGTACAGTACAGTATTAATTCTCCCCCGTTCCTTCTGTCTCCTCCTTTGGCCAGGTCTCTCACCTCACCGCATCCTTATAACGTCGATCCGCGCCAACACAACACCATACAAGTCGTACACGCACGCACACATATTCCCCTTTCATACGCCTGTGCCCTGCATATGGTTGACTCAATGCCCACCACGGGCTCCGGGACGGGCCCCAGTCCAAGTTCTCTTGCGCAACCTCCTCCCGCTCGTGATACCTGGTCTCCTTATATCTTGTCGCTTCCTGCCGCCCCGCGCTCGTTTCGCGGCCCCAACTTCCTCCCCGAAACTGATACCAACTCCTCCTCCTCGCCGTGGTATTATTCTCTTCCCAGATATTCGGACATCCGCAAGGCCATGAGCCTCGACTCGCTGCTCGACCGCATCACCTACAGCATCGAAGATGTCCTTGACCGTTAAGCACCTGAACGCCGATACCTCCTTCCTCCTCTCCTTTGCGCCCATCATCACCTACCCGCTCTCGCCCGGTGAATCAGTCAGGCCATTCACCGTGGTCTTGGACCCATGGCTCTCTGGCCCTTCCAAGATATGGCATTCCAGGTTCTCGATATCGACACACAAGACTCTTCCCTGCATCTCATCTCTGGCCGACTTGCCTGAACCAGACTTGGTTATCGTGAGCCAGCACAAGACAGACCACTGCCACAAACCAACGTTGAAGCAGCTCAAGCCCAAAGGAGGAAAGACTCTAATCGCTGGTCCACCAGCTGCAATGGATGTCATCCGTGGATGGAAGTACTTCGACAGAACCAAACTCATCTCTCTCAAACCTTGGCAGCCATCATATTCCCTAGTGGAGCAGAGCATTGGCCACACATCTCCCGGGTCAACCCTCTACCGCATTCCTATCCCAGCTATCACACCAAATGGTCCTCCGGGTGAACTAACCCTCGCCTTCCTTCCGCAGAAGAATGATATCACGGGACTGCATAGTGCCATTGGGATAACCTATCAACCACCCTCCACATCATCCTATTTTCCCTTGACCAACGATCATGATCAGCTTCTGACACCACCGCATTCCCCTTCCTCATTTAACAGTACTTTCACGTCCAACGCCCATGATCGACCTCTGTCTATCATATATTCCCCACATGGTTGTACCTATACTACCATAGCTCCTTATGCTAGTTCGCACCTCGTCTCTCGTTCGGTCCTGCCTCTCACTCTGCTTCTGCACTGCTTCGATCGCGTCAGCAATCCCTGGTACCTCGGTGGGAACATCTGCACCGGCCTGCCAGGCGGCCAGGAGATCGCGAAGAAGCTTGCCGCAAAATGTTGGGTGGGTGCCCACGACGGAGATAAGGAAATCAAGGGAGTAGCTAGCAGGAAGTTGAAAGTGACGAAGTGGGGAGTGGATGAGGTCCAGGAGATTGTTAGTCCCCGAAGCGAGAAGTTCGATGACCGAGACAGGGTAACACTGGCCACTGAGGTTGTGGCACTTGGTGTAGGAGAGGAATTGATGTTGACTCGAGAAATCGACTTTGGAGCTGGTAGCTTGAGGGCCCCCGTCCGTCCTTGCTTTGGCTCTGGCGGTCTAGGATCACCCTCCAGCATTGACTTTAGAACAAGTCTTGGGCCTCCTAGTCTGGGAACTACTCTGAGTTCGGTATCGTTAAAATGAGGAATAAAAATAAGGTGTGTGAGTGTAGCATTTAATTCGGGATTGGGTGGTAGGAAGGACNTTTTATTTTATTTATTATTTGTGTTTATGGTCACAGGAACGTAGGGAGTAACGGTCTTTATTATGACGCGGGGAAAAAAGGAAGTATTGGCACTTCCATGGAATGAGAGAATACCCAAAGACGGTAAAGCATTGACTTGTGTCTTTCTTTTATTTATTTATTTTATTAATTGATCTATTCCTTTTCTATCTCAACTTACTACATAGCCTTTCGACTCATGCCTAATTCTCCTTTTACCTGTTTCATATATCATATACAACGTAGCAAACTACATGAGCATTACATCACGCGATATTTCAATTCAACTCAATTCAATTCAATTAGAAACCCCTCCCAGTCCTCTTAACCACCGGTCTCCTGACTGCTCCATGAGCAGCAACCTTCTTCACAACTGTCGCCGGCGCTTTCTTGACTGCCCTCTCCTTCTCGCTCTCCAGCCGCTGCTGCTCTCTCGCCTTATCCTCCGCCATCTTAGCCTCGATCTCAATCTTCCGGTTGAATTCAACCTCCGTAATGCGCTTCTCCCGTGCCGAGTACCCCTTTTCCTTAACCGAGTAGAAGACACCACCTAACTCAGCCAGCCAGTGCGGATCCACCGATGTGACCGTTGACATGTACTCCTTGGACGTGAGGATTAGCTCGTGGTAGACAACGTAGTCAGGTAAGTATCCTAGACCATACAGAGCGCTGGTCGGGTGCAGCTGGACGGTGACGCTGGTGCGCAGGTTGACGTACTCGCCGATACCCCTGACTTTGGCCGCCTGGTGGTAGTAGCCGGAACAGATGCACTTGCGAATAACATCCCAGTCGGTGCCGCAGCTGACAAGAGTCATCTGCTGCATCTTGATGATGTCGAGAAGCTGGTCACGGATCTCTTTGGCTCGGCGCAGCGATTTTGGGTGCAGGAAGTGTCGTGTGCACCAGGCGTCCGAGAAGCCGTTCGCTTTCCATTGTGAATAGACGTGCAGAAACGTCAGGTGGTCTGATTCAGGTACGAAGAACTTCTCTCGCGCAGCATCGGATTCCTCCATGCGTTCCTTGGGTCTGTAGAAGACGTTGGGTACCGACAGCATGGATACTATTGTGAGCATTTCCTCGCTGCAGCCGTAGTCCTCCGAGGTAATGAGAAGCTTGGCCAGTGGGGGATCCATAGGGAAGGCGGTCATTTTCTTGCCTATGTCAGTCAGCTCACCTAGGTTGTCGATGGCCCCGAGGGCCCAGAGGTCGAAAAGAGAGGTAGTAATCGTGTCTTGGGGTGGTGGATCCATGAAATCGAAGTCCAGCAGGTCCTTCACGCCTAGGGACTTTAACAAAAGAACGGTGTTGCTGAGATTGGTGCGTTGGATTTCCGGAATGGTTTGGATGTATAATTCGTCCTTGAAGGCTTGTTCGGTGAAAAGATGGAATGCTTTTCCAGGGCCAGTTCGCCCTGCTCGGCCTGCTCGTTGGGAAGCGTTTGCCTGTGAGATGGGCGTGATCTGTAATGTGTCCATTCCCATCCTCGGATTATAGACCTTGAGTTTAGAGTAGCCAGCATCGACAACATACATGATCCCATCCACTGTCAAACTAGTTTCGGCAATATTTGTTGCTACGATAACCTTCCTCACACCAGGTGCAGCTTTGTCAAAGATTTTTGCTTGTAAATCCGCTGGCATCTGACTGTAGATAGGCAAGATGCTGAGTTTTGGGGGGTCATTCAGTGCATTCAGCCGTTCCTGAATTAACTCACAGGTTGCCTCAATATCCTCCTGTCCTGTCATAAACACGAGGATATCACCTAGTCCCATTGAGACATGGATAGCCAAAACCTGCTGGACTGCCTGATCGACGTAGTCCTCTACCGGTGATCTGTGAAACATGATATCGACTGGGAACGTCCGTCCAGGTATGAAAAACTCAGGAGCTCCACCATAGAAGTCCGAGAAGCGCTTCGAATTCATTGTCGCTGACGTTACGATCAGTTTAAGATCCCGCCGACGTGCTAATACCTTCTTAAACAAGCCCATAAGAACGTCAGTGTTCAACGCTCTCTCATGTGCTTCGTCCATAATAACACATGAGTACCTGTCAAGGTCTGGCTCATTGAGCGACTCTCGTAGTAAAACACCATCAGTCATATATTTGATCTTCGTATCTTTACTTGTGCAATCCTCAAATCGAATGGCATAACCAACAGTACTGCCCAACTCACATTCCATCTCTTCAGAAACCCGTTTCGCTACACTCATTGCTGCAACTCTTCTGGGTTGTGTGCACCCTATTAGACCAATCTTTGCATAGCCATCTTCATATAAGAATTGCGTTAACTGAGTAGTTTTCCCTGAACCTGTCTCACCAACGACAATAACCACCTGGTTATCTCGAATAACCCTAAGCAAATCCTCTCGAACGGCAAAGGCCGGTAAAAACTCCCGCTGCTCCTTTAACGTCTTGCTTTGACTAAAGTTACTGGCACCTTCACTTTTTTTCATATGCGATCCAAACTTGTTACTGCTCTTGTTTTCTTCCTCTCCTGGAATATGTGCTGCGCTGTCTCCTTCGTCCTCTTTAACGCCCATGAGATTTCCTAGCGCAGTACCGGCCATGCTAGTAGCCTCCTGGGCTTGCTTTTGCCGTTCCCTCTGCTGACGTCTTTCCTTCACAACCTTACTTCCCTTGCGACTGAATACAGCCATGTCACTCTGGTAGTCTCGAACGGCAGGTACAGGCTCCAGCTGTTTGGAAAACACCGTTCTCCCATCGAGGAAAGGAGGCTTGAGATCATGCACGAGTAGATGCACTCGCGTTGCTTCCTCGTCATCTTCGAAATCATCACCAAAATCTCGCCGTTGGGCTACCCCGGATGTAAGCATTCGATTGGTCTCCCAGGCGTCGACATCTTTTTGTTTCTGCGCTGCTCGTGCGGTTATGCGCTTGCCAATTTTCTTTTCAGTCAAGGCAGCCTCTCGTTGCTGTTCAGCCCATGAGCTATCATAGGAGCCAAAAGGATTATGGGATTCATCCCCAAAGGTATGGCCAAATTCATCTGCAACATACCAGTCCCTGTCCAGCGCATTGGAATCTTCCTCGTTCACAAGTGGCTCTGGGCCGTCGAACTCTTCTTGATGGGGTTTCGAACGCGACACAGGATTATATCTTAGTCTTGCTTGTGGTGTTGATGCCCGAGATCCATTTGGGACCCGGCTTTGAGATCTAGAATATACAGGAGTTGAATGTCCATTCTGAGTAGAAGGCCTCGATGGAATGGCGAAGCGATCGTCGGATTGTAATGGATTAAAATTTATCTTTCTCCGCTTGGGACTATGTTCCCGCTCCTCTATTTCATCCCTGGCCATGTTTGCGGGTCAAATTTACGACGTTCGAAGTCGAAGCACTTTTGATGTTAGTTTACCACAAACCGTTTATTTTCACGAGAGACGGGAAGGCTGATAGAAGTTACGGCGCCACTTATGGCTAACCGACCACCGAAGTGTCAGCCTCACTCTCCCATCACATGATTTACGCTCTTAAAACGCTACAGAGGTTTATTGAGGCAACCGTAAATTCTGCAACTATACTTTTTTGCTCTGCTCAAGCTCTTCACCAGTCAACAACCACAATTTCAATGACTTCTGCCCTCCAACTCCAGATATTTATGGTCCCTCTCTCAATGTAAGCATTTGATTCCTTGAGTTCTGTTATTTATTCCTAGAAATCTATGCAAGTGGAAATAGAATTGCAATGCACAAGAAAGACATGATGATATCCCAACACCCAAATTATCTTTAGGAAGAGCCGTCTTAGGTCGCTTTCAACTGTATATCTCGTTACTGCTCTTCCCTTAGGTCACAATATCCTTATCTGAGTGGACGGCTGTAGGCATCGTCATATGCTGGCCCCCTTGGAGAGGATCTTTGATTGACGGGAATGGGAAGGACTAGATGGTTGGAGTGAACGGTGCTTATAACTGGGGTTTCTGAGAAGCTTTTATTGTGATGAGGAATAGATGAGACTTGCTATTGAATGCAACTGGACCGGGAAACAATGATTGCGTGCTGACACATTATAGGATGATCGGAAATAGAACATGAAAGTCGTGCGAGCTATGAAAGACTACTATAATATATGGGATACAGTTGTGCGCAGAAGGTATTTTGATGGTATACGGTAAGAGGAAGGTATTGGCAAGATTCACGCTCTGTGATTCTGGAGAATTTTGCAGCACGGCCGACGGTAACTGTTAAGTCTTGGCATGAGTACAATAACGTTGTGTTCATAGTGATTTTATTTATTACGTCTGGATTGCACGACTCGTAAATAGGTGTATAGGTAATTGAAGAGCTTAGCTTCAAGGTTTAAACTCTACATATGATTTAATATGACAGTATACTACAATCTTCCCGGCTAAAAGTCGTTCAGTTTGTGCGGATGATACTTCGCGACATGTAAATTTGAGATGGTTCCCAAATCAAGCTAGCCTCGCTACCCCAGACTTCAAGCATCTCGACCTCTTGTCTACTTCGTAGGACTTCAAATGTAATCAAATATGTCCCAGCCATGAAGATGGCATCCGATTCCCAAATTGAATCTAATGCAACCCCGGCTACAGGCTCCGAAATATTGAAGCCAATTTTTCATCGCCCAAACAAGAAGCGCAAAATATATCGACGACAACACTCGGACGAGGATGTGGAATCAACGTCTCCCACACCATTAGAACCACAACCACAAAGCCTTGATGAGTTGATTGCTAGTTCATCAGTACCTTTGTCTGCCCATGCCAGACTCTCGGCAGGTGGCGAAGCGACAGATGAGGATGGGGATAGAGGGAAGGTATCAATGGCGGAACTCTTAAGGTTGCGCAAATTGAGGAAACAGAGGGTTGGGGGAGTGGAATTTCGAGCCGAGAGTGTAAACCGACATGGAGTCCTACAACATGTGGAGGACGATCGAAGTGCATATGAGACAGAGCCTAGGGGTGGAGAAGTAGTTCCAGCTGTTGCTGCTGTGAGGAAGTTTGCCCCTCAAACGGGGACGGTGGGAGATGTGAACAAACACATGTGAGTACGGTTTGATTCTATAACCCACCTATACCTTCATATTTAAGATCCTCCATCGCTCCGAATAAGATACGTTGAACCGTCACTGACAAGGAAAGGATGGCATACGTAGATTCTGAAATGGCTAGACGACGCTCTCAAACTTTGATGGCTAATACTGCTCAAAATTTGGCTTCTTCATCTAACATTTCGTCAATATCGGGCCCAGGAAAAGAAATAAGGCCTCACGGTGGAACTACAATGATAAAGGAGTCTCCTCAGGCTGTTGTAAACGGCAAACACGGCTTAGCAGAAGTCGCAGCTGAAAGGCAGCCTGCGGCTCTCGGGAAATTACTGGAAATTGACCTCGGAGAGGAATCACGCACACGAAATGTCGAGCTAACAAATCAGGCAAGACGAAGGTTAGACGGAGAGGAGATTGAAGGCGATTCCGGATCAGGATCAAGTGGGCCGCAAAATAAGGTCCGGCTGGGCAGGGATGGGAAGCCTTGGAGAGGACGAAAAAGACGAGGGAGTGACGATATCAAGAGAGATAAGTTGGTGGATGAAGTCTTACGAGAGAACAGGTTGGAAATTTACGAACCGCCACCGTCTGCTGCCGAGATCGAAGATGATCAAGCAGCTGATGACCGTATTGCCGAAGAGTTCAAACGCGAATTCTTGGATGCTATATCAGCTCGGCACAGAAAAAAGAACCCACCTGCGCAGGCGTCAGGCAGAGGACCGGGAGGCAAAAAGGAGGAGGAGGTCTTGAAAGGACCGAAGCTGGGCGGCAGTCGGAGTGCGAGAGCTGCGATGAGAGACCAAATGCTGAAGAATGCGAAGAAGTAATGTGCTTGGTTTATGCCTATGTTAGATTAATTAGGTTATGTAGATTCCACACGATAGCTACAATGTTGTGAATTATTTTGGCCATGCATTAAATCAAGAATCGGAGCATAGACATCGTGATATATTCGCCGATAAGAGTTTCACGTGATACCGTTCCACCTCGCGATAAGGAAACGCGTCTCCTCTATTATTTCGTGTCTGGTTACCAATTGCAAAAGAAGCACTCCGGCAGCAAACTATGGATGTAGATGAATTTGATTATATACCGGATGAGGATTTGATTGAGGCATTTAGTTCACAAGATCTTCCTCAGTATCCGCGCAAACGGCGGAAAATTGCTAGAGAATCGGATAGTGACAGTTGCGGAAGCAGCACAGGTGGAGATGATAGCGAGAACGATGACCACGAGGGGACAAAGAAGAAGAAGAAATATCGGATCCATATTGGAACACACGATATTCCTGAAACGACATTTGTTAGAGCGACCCAAGCCGAAGCTATGCTTGATTCCAGTCCTTACAGGATAAGAGGGGCGATAATCAAGAAATCACAGCCTCAACCACCTAAACCTCCCCCAAACAGGAATGGTCCTCCGACGTCTGCAGTAATCTCACAGAAGAAAAACACAGAAGTATCTAACTATGATATTGCACAAGAACTCGAGGACTTACCATCAGATGCTTTCATGTCTTCTCCAGAACCTGAACGAGCAGTGCCAAGGCGGATGATTGCAGGGTCATCTTCTTTTACAGGTTCACAGCAAGCTTCACAGCGTCTCGCTACCTCCCAAAGTAGTCTTCATCAAACCACTCTCTTCGGGGGCCGTGTTGCTGAAGAACCAGTCCCTGCATCTCAGACGAAGAAGGCACACAATTACCGAGTTGATAAAGCACCAGAGCCTCCGACACATCATGTTCTGGATTTAGAGGCACTGAAAACTTGGATATATCCAACAAATATAGGGACAGTCCGAGATTACCAATATAGCATTGTTAAAACTGGTTTGTTTAGCAATTTGTTAGTGGCCCTGCCAACTGGACTTGGAAAGACTTTCATTGCCGCAACTATAATCCTGAACTTTTTTCGCTGGACAAAAGATGCCAAGATTGTATTTGTCGCCCCAACAAAGCCCTTGGTTGCTCAGCAAATCGATGCCTGTTACAATATTGCAGGAATACCTAGGTCGACGACATCAATGCTTACCGGTGGCATTGTGCCAGCGGTGAGGGCGGAGGAATGGGAATCGAAGCGTGTGTTCTTCATGACACCTCAAACGCTAGATAACGACTTGAGAACAGGCATAGCAGATCCAAAGAAGATTGTCCTTTTAGTGATCGATGAAGCACATCGAGCTACTGGTAATTATTCTTATGTTAAGGTTGTTCAGTTTATCCGTCGTTTTAATCAAAGTTTTCGTGTGCTTGCCTTGACTGCAACTCCCGGGTCAAGTGTTGAAGCGGTTCAAGAGGTTATAGATGGCCTAGAAATAGCAAAGGTAGAAATTCGGACCGAGGACTCCATCGATATCCAACAGTTTGTACATCAACGAAAAATTGAGCAGGTACTTCTGGACCCATCAGATGAGATGCTCATGATTAAAGAACTATTTTCGAAAGCATTGCAACCTCTTGTCAATAGTTTATGCTCTCAAAATGCCTACTGGAATAAGGATCCTATGTCACTCACACCATTTGGTCTGATACAGGCTAGAAAGGCCTGGTTCGCATCCGAGGCTGGTAGGAGAGCCTCAATGGGACTGAAAGGCATGATGATGGGCTTATTTACGATACTGGCAAGTGTTGCCCACAGCATCAAACTTCTTAACTACCACGGCATTGGTCCGTTCTATTCATCTATGAAAGAGCTTAGAGAAGTAGAGGGAAACAAAGGGGGTAAGTATCGACGCCAAATTCTCGATAGCCAAGATTTCCAAAAAATGATGGATAGAATAAAGCTCTGGTTAAGTAAAGACGATTTCGTGGGCCATCCCAAGCTCACCTATCTTTGCGATACCATCCTAAATCATTTTCTAGATGCTGGGGAAGGCAGGCTACCCGAAGGTGCTCCGCCATCAAGCACTCGAGTAATTGTCTTCTCCGAATTCAGGGACAGTGCTGAGGATATATCTCGAGTCTTGAATAGACACAAGCCAATGATTAGATCCTCTGTGTTTGTAGGGCAGGCAGACTCTAAACGCTCAGAGGGGATGAATCAGGCAAAGCAGCTTGAGACGATTCGTGACTTCAAATCCGGAAAACTGAACGTTCTGGTTGCTACATCCATCGGTGAGGAAGGTCTTGACATCGGGCAAGTTGATCTCATTGTTTGCTATGATGCATCGGCATCTCCTATCCGAATGTTGCAGCGTATGGGACGTACTGGAAGAAAAAGAGCGGGAAATATCGTTTTGTTATTGATGCGTGGCAAGGAGGAAGAGTCTTTTGTGAAGGCCAAGGACAACTACGAACAGATGCAGAAGATGATTAGCTCTGGTGCAAGATTTAACTTTCGGCATGACCTTTCCTCCCGAATTGTCCCTCGAGAAATACAACCTGATATAGACTTGAGAATAATCGACATTCCACCTGAGAATACTCAAGACAATTCCTTACCAGAGCCCAAACGTCGAGCAAGGAAAGCACAAAAGCGACCGGCTAAGAAGTTTCATATGCCTGATGGCGTCGAGAAAGGGTTCCGAAAAGCATCAGGATTATCAGATGACGAGGGAGCCTTGCAAAGGTTCGGGATAACCAAAATTACCACCAAGGCAGAACCGGAAACTAGCAAAGCTATGCCTCTATATACATTAGAGTCGGTTCTTCTTAGTCCCGCGGAAACGCATGAACTAGAAGAGCGTTATCGAAGCATCTCTGGTAATGATTTGCAGGAGGTCAGTATGCCTGATCTAACAGCCCAACCAAAATTCCAACGGTCATTGGGTCCAGCAGTCAATGTTCCACACAGTGACTATACGAAAAGATGTGTCAAGTTATTCAAAACACTGGGAAGTTCTCAACGTCATGAGGATAGGTGGACTAAACCTTATGGAGATGAAGAACCAAGTAGCTCCATATTCTCTTCCCCGTCAATGCAAATTAGTGAAACCCACGGGGTGACTGTGACTAGCCATACCAAGATATCTACTTCTGCAAATCGAAGACAGCCACGACGAGAAGTGATCCCTGTATTGGATGATCAGCCAAAGCTGCCCGCTCAATCAAGAAAAAGACAAAAGTCTCAGCTACAACGGACACGCTTATCTCGCAATGAAAGTGACAGTGATGGTGAAGACATAGGATATGGTAATCACCAGCATTTTGTAGTATCCAGCTATCCAGAAGAAAGCTTCATGAGGGGCGAGGAAATAAGAGATAGTGAGACAGCTTCAGAAGATTATTGCATGGATGAACCTGGCAGCTTAGATGACTTTATCGTTGCTACTGGTCAAGTAATATCATCCGCTCCAACTAGAAGGAGTAGTATCTCATCGCAATCCTCTGTACCAATTGCGGATGAGACCCATAAATCAGGTCCTTTCTTCAAAAGGACTCAGATCAGAGCAAGTCAAGATTCGGAAGATGACATGCCTGATATTACACGATTTCTTGAGACAAAGAGACGGGATGATTCGCGCGGATCGCTAGAAGAGATTGACAGCGAGGAAAATGTAGCAAAACCTGGTGGACAAAGGAGTAAAGGGCGGAGGATAGTTGAAGATGACAGTGATGAATGATATATTAAAGGGGGATAAATTCTTGAGCTTGGCGTTAAAATTCAGGTCGAATATTATCGCGCAAATACTGCAGGGAAATCGGCGTCCAACATAAAACGGAAATTAACTTGTGTGACTGGTCTTTAATTATGATTCCTCTATTTAGTTCTTACAACCTCTATCAGTTGATAAAATAAATCTATATATTCACCATTATTTTTTACCCTTGAAAAATATTTTAATCCTTCCATCCCAAGCGATCTCCTATAACTCTGACAACATACACCAGTCCCAGCAATACTGGAACCTCAATCAACGGCCCCACAGTAGCAGCTAAGGCCTGGTCACTATTTGCCCCATAAGTAGCAACTGCGACGGCAATGGCTAACTCAAAATTGTTACTAGCAGCGGTAAAACTCTGCGTTGCAGCTATCTTATATCCAAATCCAAGCTTACGCGTAACAAGTAATGTCAGAGAGAAGATGATTGCAAAGTAAACGACTAGAGGAGCAGCGACTCTAAGTACCGAAGTGATCTGATGGACTACTCTTTTCCCTTGTGATGCGAACAGAACCAGGATTGTGAATAGAAGACCAATTAGTGACCAAGGTGCCGCAAATTTCAGGAAAACTTCATCGTACCATCTCGGGCTAAGAATTTTCCTGATCGAGAATCGTGTGACTATAGCTGCAGCCAGTGGAATTCCCAGGAAGGCACCAACACTTTTTGCGACATCATGATAATCAACCTCTAATGTACCTTTCTGCTGACTGATCACTTCGATAAAGAAGATAGCCAGGGGAGCATATAGAACCATTTGGAGCAGCGAGTTGATTGCGACCAGGATGGCGCAGTATTCGCTATCGCCTCCTGCTAGGCCAGTCCATATGAGTACCATTGCTATACATCGAGCAAGGCCAACCAGAATTAGACCGTCGCGGAGCTCCGGCTTGTCTGGAAGGAAAGCCCATGCTAGTCCTAGCTTGTAGATTGTTAGTACGAGTGTTGAATATACGGGGTATAGATATCTTACCATCACAAACGGAGCCACTATCCAGTTCACAAAAATGCTGAATGCGATCTGTGTCCAAACTGCTCGTTTGTTGAAGACGTGATGTAAAGTCTCATATTTGATTTTGCAAAGGATGGGGTACATCATGACAAGCAGGCCAACAGCTACCTTCAACGTGAGTCGAATGTAATAAGCAACATGACAAAGTAGTATAAATGCTTACCAATTGGGACAGAAACACCAACAAACTCCCCACGTTGAAGAGCAGGGCCAGTATTTGGCACGAAGTTGCCCAAAATAATACCTATCGCCATAGCTAGAACTATCCATACTGCCAAGAATTGATCCAACCATCCTAAACTTTTGAAAGCTGAGGCTTTTGGAATATGAGACGGCACTTCTGGATCATTGACAATTTGCTTTTCGATATCTCTATCAGCATTTGGCAAGGGACTAACAGGCTCAAATTCTTGAGTAGCTGTTATAGGAATGTCTCTTATAGGTGCCATCGGAGACCAGAATCTAAGAAAAGTCTCTGAAAACAGGGTATAGTGAAAGAAATTTAGGAATTAAAAGTATGATAATAAATAATAGCAATGAAAAACTAAGAAAGCATCTCTACTTACCTTTGGATTGTGGTATTGATATAGAACTCCGGGAGACGGCAATTGTATTGACAGAAGTACGTTTAACAAGCAAAGGTAGTCGTGACTGGCCAATGAAAAGAGAACAGAATGTCACTGTCTTTTATTGCCTCAGGCTACTAGGCCCATTACGAGGCAAAATTTGAAGGTACGGATGACACAGGAGAAAATCTCTACAAGGAGAAGAGTTCTAAACAGTTCCAAAATTATTGCTAGAATTACAAATAGCACGCTTTTCTTTGTCAATAGGATAATATAATTTACGCAGTGGTGTTGCCATCCCTAGGCACCGGTCGCGCCAGAAGTAGCGCATACTGCTCAGCTGGAGTTCCCGGATCATAATGTCAAGATACCGTTGTCTCTGTCCTTATTAATTGTGTGCACGTATCTCCTTGGGCTTAGCACATATATAATATTCTTCTGTATAGTACAAATCAATACACGCATACTTATGTATTTGTAATAACTATCATGTCTGTGAATTACTCTTTCTAATGTAACACTTGAGGAAACCTTCAATCCATTTCTCAAATATATCATCATAAGATGCAACAGCGAGACAATTGTCACAAGATTAACCTGTGCTTTAAACTTATTTTTTGGTCTTCGCTTGACCTTTAATCCCCTAAGCTTTTTAGTGTCTCCTCTAGAGCTGTTCCTGTTAACCATTTATACACTTCCATATAACGTGCCTTTGTCTTCTCTACGATTTCAGATGGGATTTGTACGTCTGGTTTTCCCTTCTATATGTGACTATTAGCTATTTACCGAAAGTCGATCCCAGATCATGGAAAAAGCAATCAACACTTTATACATACCAGACCATTCGATGTTAACCAGTTTCGAAGGACTTGCTTGTCGACTATTATACGTTAGTATTATATGTCGAGGTTTTAACTTCTAGGAGATTCGAAAGAGAATAGGGTATAAAAAACGCATACAGGAATCTTGATCGCGTCCGACTATGAATCATGTCAGCGATGTTATAATGCCAAATAATTGGGATGAAGAAACTCAAGGGTAGCTTAAGTGATAAGACCACTTAGCTTGAGCTATGTGCGTGTAAGTACATACCTTCGTAATCAGCTTTGCTCCAGAAGCGCGAAGAGTCAGGCCTGGACATCCTCATGTCAGTATTTCCGGCAAATGAAGGAACGCAGGATCATATGTGAGAGAAAGTCTCTTATCATGTTTAAAGCCAAAAGGGAGATGTTGCAATTCAAGGGAAACGCACGTAAGAACTTCGTCCACGAGGTAAATCTCGTCAGTTTCCTCATCTAAACCAATCTCGAATTTGGTATCTGCCTACAAAGAACGCTGTCAGTGATTCCTTTACACTATAACTAATTTTTATTCTGGATTTAAGTTCTTTTCGCCCTTGTCTGTTGTCTTAAGAGCTAGACATATAACGAGAAAGCAAGAGAGGTAAAAGGGTGACTAACTATAAGTATACCACGTTCTTCTGCGTATGCAGCTCCTGCCTTGTAGCATGCGAGCACTAAATCCTCAATGCGCGAAGCATATTTATCTCCCACAATTGCCCTCGCCTCAGCTGGGGAGATGTTGACATCCTTCTGCCCGAGTTCTGCCTTGGTTGATGGCGTGTATATGGGCTGGGGAAGCCGCTGACAGCGTAAGAGCCCCGCAGGTTGCGGAAGACCGTGAATTGTCTGGCTTTTCTCATATCTGCAAAAAAAAGGGTTAGAAGACTAGCAGTTACCTCGTTTCGGACGACACTAACTCTGACCACGCGCTTCCTGTAACGTAGCCGCGTACTATTACATTAGATTGTTAGATTATCCTGTAATATAGTGATCTTGTATCACTAGTGAAAATTGGGCTTTTTTTCTCCCAGGAAAAGAGGGTGGTGTTCAAAGAAATACTTGCCGATTGCCTCAATTGGAAATATTTTCATACGACTACCAAATGCAGCTGTCAGCATTCTCTAAGACTTGCTTCATAGATACAAGTAGAAGGGACTATATCAACTCAGGAAGCTATACCGAACAGTCATCGAGCGCCCGCGGAGCATACGTCGCTCATCAAGAGTGATTAAGTCAGGTGCTGGCGGTGGGGTGAGGCTGAGAAAATGATGCTTCAAACCTGGGACCCCAGAGGAAAGTATCTCGAACCATTTTGCCGACAGTAAGGTCAAGATAGTTCCCTTCGAGGGTATACCGTTCTAGAGTAGGAAATGTTAATGTCTGTAGGAAAGGAATTTTCTGGATAATATGAGATCAATCCGAGGTCTTCTAGGGTCAAGAGTTCATGATCAGAAGTTAAAATTGTCTAACCTTGAGAATGACGTCGTATGCACTTATACGATCTAAGAACTGTGAGATTTATGATTTGAGAGAAAACATAGGAAATGGTTCAAGAGAAAGACAGACCTGAAGTGACAAAGAGAAGTGTGTGGTCGTCAGGGAGGGAAAAGAGATCCCTGCCACATTTAGATTTCAGCATTGTTTGAGAGATAGCATCTTGATACCAGAACCCCGCTATCCTACCACCTAAGAGGAGCATAGCAGAAGGACAGGTTCAGACATGCAAATTCCATACCTGACTTTACCCTGGGACAACCGGGGAAGGGATGTGAGGGGGATTGTAGTGAGAACCTCGGACATTTTGTTAAGGTTAATGTAGTCAGGACGAACTCGAGGTGCGAACTCTTTTCGGTGGGAACCAAAAGTTGCACATTTGTTGTCTTGGCGTCGTCGTACGGGTCTGTGCACTAATGGCCTGTGCTAACTGGTTAAGGTAATTAAAATAATATGCAATCATTAAAAAAACCCAATTCGAACTTTTCAATTAATCAAATCAATTGGATTTGATAAACTTTGTATAAATTTCTAATTGAAATAGATATAAATAATGGGGGACGTGCTTAGTCCGGAGCTCAGAAATTCGCTTTCTCATCAGGAACAATCACCATTCTTCATTCATTCATTGTATTTCACTTAGCCATGGCAACCCTAGCTTCTTCATCTCAACCGCGAGCTGGAAAAGATAGTCAAGACTGCGCTAATGTCAGCGTTGGATCCCAAGCTGAAAATTGTAATAGAGACTTACCTCTCTGCCATCGTCTTTGCTTTATGGACTGTGTCTCCCCAAACATAAACGCCATGGCGTCTAACTAGCACTGCATAGGTATCGGGANTATTGGTTCATGGCCTCTTCTAAGCTTTCCGTTAAGTCTTCTTCATGTGGTGTATTTTCGATGACGGGGATGCGCAAGGTGTCGTGATAACCCAAGTTTCCCTGCCTTTGGTAACCCTTTCCAAATGCCTTAATCTGTTCAATGTTGTTGATCTCAAAAACCTTGGTATTCAGCGGCCCTTGCTCCAGTAGAAGCGTTATCAGGACGGCCCACTGGGAATGACTGTGAATGCAGCAGCCAGCATTCCGCTTGGTAAAAGCTGCTATGAAGAGCGGCGTGCATTGAGAGGGTTTCAAGGAGGGCGGGGATCGCAGATAGACGCGATTCTTGGGGTCAGTTTGTTTAGAGAGCACAAGGACATATATGTCCTCGGGCTTCATCAATTCCTTTTGCACACCAGAAGGCGCCAGGTAGACTAGATCGCTGGGACGGAATGAGCACCCGTACACCTGACTCTTGTAACAAACCTACTCATCGCGAATGCTCGCCCCTCCACCCGTGCCCGTTACCCATCCCAAATGCCAAAACTTGCGACACAGCTCAGGTATGAGATTTGCTGGATGCTGAGGGTCATCAGACCGAATTAAGTGTTCATTATTGTCCAAAGCTGCTGCAGCTGCTGGGGACTGCGCATTGCTGGCCATTTTAACCAGGACCGGAATCTAAAATAGGAATATTATGCTGACTTGTCACAAGAGTCCGGGCGGAAATTGAGAAGGCTGGCTGGCTGGTTAGCTGGAGATGTTGTGGGAAGCAGCAAAGGCGGGGCAATGGTCCCCTAGTCGCTGAGAAGAGATTTAGTGAGGTTGGGAAACTGTTCTGCCAAGCGCAATAAAAATGCGCCGGCCATGGGCTGACATTACGGCAGTGAGTACTGTAGTGAGCAGTTCTGAAGCGGAGAACGGATGTGGGTATAACTTATATACTCAGAGCTTGATGGAATTACTAGATGTGATTTTTTCGCCATGATCGCGGCCCTGGATGAAGCAATTGACCTAGCTACAGCATCCTCTCGTCGCAACTCAATTGTACACGTTGACAGATCCTCGGCGCAGAGAGGTGTCTTTGAGCTTCTTGCACCTTCCTTCGGGGTGGGACCGGGAGTTGGGGTAGCTATCTAGCCCGCCAGCAACCCTGGTCGTGCCGTGTCCTCAATTCGAGAGGACACATAATTCACTACGCCCACCGCCTTTGCACTTAAACACCCTCAAGCCTCCCACCAACCTGTTTGTTTCTTTGCCTCGTTCATCCATCCAGCTCAGGAAGCAATCCATTATTCAAGTCTTGTTGCTTTTGCAGTAGACTTTTCTTTCATCTCTTGCTCTATTCGGGTCTCGTGGTCGACTTGTCCTCGCCATGCGTTTCCACGGTGCTGCAGCTCTCTCAGCGGCAGCTCTGCTAGCAGGCACTGTCAATGCGGACGCACAATCTGTCCTCAGCGAGGCTAGCTCCGCCGTATCCAGTGCTTCCAGCGAGGCCACCTCATCCTCATCTTCATCGATAGAGGTTCCAACCTTCACTGTAGGCCCCCCGCACTGAAATCACACTCCCAGCTTGTAATAAGCCCAGAGTCGAGCCAAAAATGCTAATTGTTTTCTCAATAGCCAACCTCTATCAAAGCCGATTTCCTTGAGCAGTTCACAGACGGCTGGGATGCGCGGTGGAAGCCATCTCACGCCAAGAAGGACACCAAGGGCTCTGGCAAGGAAGATGAAGAGTGGGCGTATGTTGGAGAGTGGTCCGTAGAGGAACCTATCATCTATAAGGGAATTGAGGGTGATAAGGGCCTTGTGATCAAGAATGCAGCCGCTCACCATGCTATCTCTGCCAAGTTCCCAAAGAAGATTGAGAACAAGGGCAAGACCCTCGTTGTGCAATACGAAGTTAAACTTCAAGGTGAGCATTGATTAAGATAAAGAGAGAATATCGTTACTGATTGATTGATTTGAAGGTGGTCTCGAGTGTGGTGGTGCTTACTTGAAGCTCCTTCGTGACAATAAGGCACTCCACCAGGAGGAATTCTCCAACGCCTCCCCATATGTTATCATGTTTGGCCCCGACAAGTGCGGGTCAACCAACAAAGTCCACTTTATCTTCAACCACAAGAACCCCAAGACCGGTGAATACGAGGAGAAGCACCTTACTGGTGTACCAACAGCCAAGATCACCAAGACGACAGAGCTTTACACTCTGATTGTCCACCCCAACAACACTGCCATTATTAAGGTGAACGGTGAGCAAATCAAGGAGGCCAATCTCCTTGAGGACTTTGCTCCACCGGTTAACCCACCAAAGGAGATTGATGATGCAAAGGACTCCAAGCCAGATGACTGGGTTGATGAGGCCCGTATCCCAGACCCAGAGGCCAAGAAACCTGAAGATTGGGATGAGGATGCACCATTCGAGATTGTTGATGAGGAGGCCACTATGCCTGAGGATTGGCTTGAGGATGAGCCACTCAGCATCCCTGACCCAGAGGCTGCGAAACCAGAGGATTGGGATGACGAGGAGGACGGAGACTGGATCCCACCAACCGTTTCCAACCCCAAGTGTGATGAGGTCTCCGGATGTGGCAAGTGGGAGAAGCCAATGATCAAGAACCCCAACTACAAGGGCAAATGGACCGCCCCTTACATTGACAACCCAGCTTACAAGGGCGTTTGGGCACCACGAAAGATCAAGAACCCCAACTACTATGAGGACAAGACCCCAGCCAACTTTGAGCCAATGGGAGCTGTAAGTTAAATCGAGCATTTGAGAGAGAGCACTGGCTAACATGATTATCAGATTGGTTTCGAAATCTGGACCATGCAGAAGGATATTTTGTTCGACAACATCTACATCGGCCACTCTGTTGCTGATGCCGAGAAGTTCGCCGCTGAGACCTTCGATGTCAAGCACCCTGTTGAGAAAGCTCTTGAGGAGGCCGACAAGCCAAAGGAGTCCGAGAAGCCAGCAATCCAATCACCATCTGACCTTGTATTCCTAGATGATCCAGCCCTCTATGTAAAGGAGAAGCTACAGCTCTTCTTCACCCTTGCTCAGAAAGACCCCATCCAAGCTATCAAGTTTGTTCCTGAGGTTGCTGGTGGCCTTGCTGCCATTGCTCTCACTTTCATTGGTATCATTGTCGCTATTGTCAGCACAAGCGGATCAACTCCTGCACCACCGCCCAAGAAGGCGGCTGACAAGAGTGCCGATGCTGCTGGTAAGGACAAGGCTGAGGCTACAACCACTGGAGCGGAGAAGCCCAAGGCTGAGAAGCGTAGCGGCAAAGGCACTTCCTCGTAAACATGATGGTATGATTGAAATGAAAGAAAAAGAAACAAAATAAAAATGGAATAGTCAATTCTTTTAGTCGCACAAGAACAGTGATATCGCAGTAGGCAGTTTCCGGGGCGCCAAAGCTTTGCATTTTCCAGCAGGTTCAAAATCATGTTTTTTATTATCCAGCGGCTTGGGAGAATTGTTTTTCAGAACACTTTTCCGCCAGCGGGTTTATGTATTCTAGGAAGCCTAAAATTTACAATAAGCATTGCGAGTCTTGATTGAAAACTATGTTACTCCATATGATGATTCCACTTTAAATTATGAATGCACAACTTTACAAGACCCTATCAATGTTAAGCCATCACGTCGTGGTGAAGAGAAGAAGCCATTGTATAAGTTACTTAGGGATCTCATCACATGTTGGGCGGAATAGCTTCCTCCCCTCCCCGAGATCGACAGCGGGAGATCTACAAACGGAACGCTAGATATATATAGCTCTAACTAGAGTTGGGTCTTACAATACAGAACATATTCCCCCTAGCTCCTTTTTTTCAATATTACAAAAGAAATTTACTTTGAGAGACTTATTTTTTCTTTCTTTACTTTTCCCCTTTCTCATCCCTTCTTATTTTTGGGTCATCATTGGCTTATTTAACGGCGGGGTTGAATTTACTGCTATATTGTTGTTTTGATAGTAAGTACTCTGTTTTTTTTCTGTCTCAAACTTGGGTTTGATTACTTGAAGAAATATAAAGTTTTTGTCTCATCCTGAGCTAGTTTGAGCTGTACGTAAGTACATATAGCTCCGGTGTGATGGGAGTCGTAAGGCAAAAGAATAGGCACTTATTACAAGCAGAAGCAATAGTGGAGACTATAGCTGTGTTGTAATGTGCGTGTAGCTCATTCTGAAGAAAAAAGGAAAGGGTATACGTAGTAAACTGACACTAGTGAGTTGAATGATTCATTACCACCAATATGGAGCATGGCACTGGCACGAAAATTACCTCCATGCAGTTCACGAGGTCAGCAGAACAGGTTCAAAAGATATGGAGACCCCGCCGTGGGTGGTATGGAGAATCCGGCCACCAACCTGAGGTATTTTCTACAGGATGCTCTTTGTGATTTTGTGAGGTGGCAGATTCACTATTGCACCTCTGAGTCATGGGAATTTAATTTGCTCATTCACAGAGCATGTGAAGTATAGAATGGTACGACTTTGACGCAGATCTCGTAATATAATCGTAACACCTAGACGTCTAAATCACGCGTTTAAACCCTCTGATCACTCTTAAAATTCCCAGGACCACTGAAGTGTGATGCATTTCCGTATTAGGTGATGGGTTAAAAGTAAGCATGGACAAATATTGGGAATTTGGAGTTGAAAAAGCGCTCCAAAACTGCGATGGCAACCCCGGCACTGGGGATCTCAGGATCGGGACAGTAGAATCCCTGCGTATCCTGGACAAGATCTAGATTCTCTCCATTTTAGGCATTCTGCAGGTTGTGTAATGACCACGTGCTGCTGATGATTTTGCCACAGTAGTTTTGTAGTTTTATCATTTGTCCTCGGGCTTGTCTGCCTCGGAGTTCTTCAGTTGTTCGGATTCCTCGAGGCTTGCCAGTATTGCGTCTAGTTTCTTCTCCAGATTCGTCAGGCTTGACTCAAGGACTTGCGCCGTCTTTTCTCCACTAATGATGTATGAATGCGCTAATTAGTCTAAGGTCTTTTCGCGATAAATGTAGTATATCAATCCATTGGAACGAGAAAGACAAAAAGGGAAAGTGGCTGGAAGTGATTAAACCTCGTATTTGGTGAACCACAAGACCTGATAGAAATGACATGTCGTAGCTCTCCAAAAGAACTATCGGTAACTAGTCTTTATGCGGGAAGACGGACGAAACTGGGAATGTCTAGAGTGCAGGATAGCCAACCCGCAGCAAAGCATCCACATTTAATTAATGTGAGGATGATTTGCGAGCTCCAGAACTCCACACGGGGTTTGCAGAAGATAGAAATAGCCTAATAGAAAGCAAGTGATCCTACCGTGCAAGATCCGCAAACGCCTAGAGATGAAGTGAGGTTAGCCCAAATGCAACTCAAATGATAGCGGCGACCCAGTGCGGGAAAGCCGTGGTTGTGACAGAATGCATCAAATNAAAAAAAGGAGACAAGGGAAAATGGGATTGTTGGGAAATCGCATGGCTAATTCGGAATTCTGATGGGCGTTTGCATGATGCATTTGCTTGGGTGGCGGAGTATGGACTCCGGCCCTGGCGCATCACCCCCTCAGTTGGCCGAAGTGTCTGACATACCTGGGCCAGGTCCACATCTGAGAGCGACGTAGATGCATCTTGAGATGTATGGTTTGAATCCGAGGAAGTCATGGTTTGTTATATAATAGGTCAAGTGACCGAGAGATGCAATGTGGGAAACGTGTAATTAGATGGCAAATAACTTTTTCGAGAGCTCGAGATTGATGACGACAGGAGAGTTGATAAGATCTTGATTACATAAGCTCGGATAAGGTGGAGGTAATAAATTGGTAAGCCTTGAGTCTCAGGTTCCAGTTCAATTGTCCGAGGACTATTACGATAAGGTAAGACAATCGACCGAACGCTTGGGTCAGACATTGACTCTTAGAAACCAGAGGGATGGAAAGTCAGGTTTGTTTGTAAGACAAGCATCCAGAAAAGATGGGGAACTTGAGAACAACGACTGGACCCCATCATCTGTCTATCGTGGCTATGTGGCTGAGCAACTCTCAAAGATGTATTTTTGAGATCTTTATCTTCTCAGACATCCCGGAACGCGGCAGATAAGCTGCGTGGGTTATCGGGGGCATCCTTACGAGGGTCGATATGTAAGGCATAAGGCTGGAAGCGTGCACATGTGAATGCGCGGGAGAACTGTACATGACTGGTATCAGGTTTTATTTCCGTGGGCATGCATGTAAGGAGAAGGAAAGAAGAAGAAAAAAAAAAAAATGCCGAAACAATATTTTGACGTCCACCTTTGCGGGACACAACACAGCCAATCCATCAAAGCTCAACACCGCCTATTCGCAGCTCACCTGGGCATAGATCTTATTAAAATAGCGTCATACAGGGAATTAAAAACATCAGGATCAAGAAAGAAGTGGACGGTCGGAAAATAAAGCAGCTAAGGTACTTCCGTACCTGGGTACGTGCAAGACACGACTAGACACGGCTAGAGAGGACTACAGTAGACAGGATCGAAGTAAGGCTGACCCGCGGTCCTTGGCAGAGGTGTTGGAGATGGAGTTTTAACGAGGCGCGATAGACTAAAAGTTAAGGGGAGCTGGGGAGCTGGGGGAAGAACGGGAGGATCTGCATTGTAGCGGCCCACGGCAGTTTTCGGTAGTTGATGCGACAACAGTTTGAGATCGGACTACTTGTGGGATTCNTTTTTTTTTTGCGGTAATTCAGGAAGCGTCTCCGAAGGATTGACAGGGCCATCGCAACCAATACCGTATTGTATCGTATCGTACAGAACAGTACAGTACAGTGTTCATCAATGGAGGAGCGGACCCGATCGCAGGTGCGCGCTCTTTTCAGACGATAAGAGGACATTTTATTTTGGGGTGTGGGGGGAGAGGGTGGCCAGACCCCTCGATCGACGATGTCCATGGGATGCAGCCAGCATGGAGGATTTGGGTTTAACTATTACTGTACAGTACTTTTTCGTACTGTGCTGTAATTGTTATTTCCGGTACCGGTCTGTATGCGTGTCTCCTGAACATCGCCGTTCCCCGTCATGGGATAGTGGGAAAGTAGCCAATTCCCATGCGGCGGGTGTGCCAATGGAATGATCACGAGCGCGCCAGACGTTGGCGACCACTGGCGCCAAGGGCCCGGTTGCTGCTGTTTCACCGACGTCCGAGTCTGGCAACGCACGCGGGCTGGCGGCTTTCCTGATAGATCGGGCCACCGCGGCACTTTGGGATGTGTCCAGTGCGGCGCCAAGACCCGCGATGGGCAAGCCCTCCACCAACTTGCCGACCAACGTCCACGCTGCCACGGCTCGAGAGGCACGAGAGGCACGCGAAGCACTGGAAAGGTACGGGCGCTCTGGGGTGTAGTAATCATGGGCTGATGTCTGCAGCACGCGGCGCTCCACAGGCACGCGGTCCAGTGGCGCTGGAGACACTTGCTCTTTGCTCGCCCGCGGTGCCATTGCTGTGATTGGCTACCACGCCTCGGGTGGGGATGGGAAGGGATGTGTGGCGGGCACGGTGGGCTTTCCCATCGCGCATTGAAAAGAGCCCTTCGGATCGTCATCGACTTCTTCAACAGCCAAAAAAATACGGTACAGCACAGAGACAGAGAGACACAAGAGACCAGCTCCCTTTTTCTTCTGCATTCTCGCTCAGCGCGCCAGCCAGAACAGAGATCTGCGTCGAGCACCCCAGCGACAGCTAACCCAAACGGCCAAAGAGCACACACAACACCCACACACTCACTCACACTCACGCAACACAGCGAATCGTGCGAATTCAATGGCTACGGGTGGGAAGGAGCTTATTCAGCCTGTCCACCTCTCGTAGCAAGCGTTTGGCCAGGAAAGCTCCACGCTGGTTTTCCGAGGAGAAGAAGTTGCAGCATGGTCAGGCGTCGAGGTCTTTCCTGCTATTTGCTCTCTCACTCACTCACTCACTTGTGTATATGTGTGTGTGTGTGTGTGAAAATGGATTTCTGGTCGAGATCTCGCATGGCCAACTATCTACAGTATTATCGTTTCTGTGGGGGCTTTGCATTGGTGGCCGTCATATCGTATCGCAAAGTCCTGTGCGTTTCTTGTGATAGTCCTTATTTGTGGAGAGAAGCTTGTTCTGCCAATGTCCTAAGGCTTCAATTTCCCGTAAATTTCAACTAGAGTGGATTGTTTGGATGCTGGATGCTGGGATCTGCTGCATACCGTACTTGGTAACTCGATAACTCGATGTCCTGGAAGAACTAACCTGCTTGTGTGTTGTCTTGCTGGCAGACTGCTCCGTGTAATTTTGTCCTCGGGGTTTCCGCCTGGGGGACCTACCCACTTCTGCAATCGCTCCCTACCGACAATCCAGCCCTGCAGTCGAGAGAGAGAGAGAGAGAGAGAGAGTCGCGCGAGGCGAGAGAGAGACGAGAGAAGCGGCATCGTCGTCGTAGGGGCCTTGCCGCCTTGCTAATCGCATGGCATGCCCAAAACTGTATGGCATGGCAAAATCGATGGCATGGCATGGCATTGCATTACAGGACGGACCGTACATTGCGTCGTGTCGGAGAGGGGTCCGCCCGCCGAAATCTGGTTCGCGATGGCTCGTGTAGTAGGGGAAAGGTCGATCAGCAGGCGCCGTCAACGACTTTTTGGTGCTTTGGAACACCACCCCCGGCTTGTCGCTGCTCGCCCATGGTTGGACCGTTGCCCTTGGAGTCCTGGAGTCACTGGAGACTCCTGCAAGTCCTTTTTTTGCCAGTCCTGTGGAAAGTCGCTGCACCCCTTCTCCGGTAACCGACTCCAGTCAGCACCAGTCGCTTTGGCGACGCCTCTAAATCGGCTTTCCCTCCTTCTTCGAAATCTCCCATCTCGAATCCCGATTTGAGCCAAATCCCTTTTGACGACCCTAATGATCTTCTAGTCGCAACCTGCATCTCTCCCCCATTAATTCTCCGTACTCCTTCATACAGGCACAAGCAACGAAGACGCCTTTTCATTCTCTGTAACTGGTTTTTGCTTTGATTCGGTTTTCTCTCTTTTTCCTCTCACCCCCTCCCCACCACTACTCCTACCACCAACCAACCCACTCCCTTCCAGCAACCTTTTTTTGGGGCTCGCCCGCGGAACCTCTTTTTACATTTCTCGCCCTCCTCCTGCCCCTCGCGACCAGCCAGACGAAACGACGCGAAACCTCACGGCGCACAAGGTTCTCCCGTTTCATACAGACGTCATACCTACATCTTCCCACGGCCGCCGTCACTTGGCTCTAGCAGCATTGCCCCAAGAATCTTTGGAAACCCAGTCATCGGGGCACGAACTCAGAAACTCCTCCTCGCGGCCCCAGCCGTGATCAGCCTCGGCCCCTCCTTCTTAGGTAAACTCCTTGAACCGGGCCATCCATTGGTATGCCTTTCGGCTTGAAGCAAGCATGGAACTGCGTGTGGATACGGAGCTTGGTTTATGTCTTGTTTTCTATCCACGAGCAGTCTCCAACACCAACTTATTCCGAGACTCCCTAGCTAACACATTTGTTTGCGAAGGCACCCAATCCTAGAATCCAGACACACCTTGTCCTAGAGTTCCAGAGCTCGGATTAGACTTCGGTTTTACGTTTTCCTCTCACCATCCTGCTTTGACGATCTGCACTCTTCCTGGATTTGTCAGATCGCTTGGTATTAGCTATCTCAGATTCTACTGGAGTTCTAGAAATCTTTGGACACACGATTGAGCACTAAATACGTCTCTTTCTTCGCTAGAACAGAACTTCTTTATTCTAATACGAGGACCCAGACTATACGTATACATCCCGGCCACGAAAACTTTTCTTTTCTAGGAAGGCAATAGCTGTGTTACGTTTTGGACGACGACGCTTCTGGATACATAACGTCTTCGAGTGCTGAGCAAGAGTTCGACTTCCTAGGGGAGCTTAACCTCGTGTTATCTAGTTGCAGAAACTTTGAATCAATATATGAGGAGACGACCACGCGACATTGGGGACCTTGGTTCCCTCCATACTGTGTGACTAAGGTAGTACTGGATATCAGTTCTGCCAGATACCTTGACAGACGGGTGTGGCACAGCACAGCATATCCCGTGTAGAGAGGGGGACGGGAAAATCTAAGAGACTTAGGAATATACTTTCAGGAGGCCTGGGAGCCTTCTTGCTTTTAACTATTATCTTAATAGGACTGGACGAGTTCGATCCAGCAGCAGCCTGCTGTATGACTGAACTGGAAGACATTTTCGCGGAGCTGGGCATCTCTCAATACCTCCAAGATTTCCTCGACCAAGGATTTGATACGTGGGAGACCATATTAGACATCACAGAGTCAGATTTGTGAGTCGGCAAATTCCATAATTGCAGGAAAATCAGTTCTAATAATCACAACAGCGATGTCTTGGGTGTTAAGCTTGGCCACCGCAGGGTATGCCTGACCCCAATTTTCAAGACCTGCAGTCGAACCTTTCTTTTCTAACACCTTACTAGAAGCTCCAGCGTAAGATTGCCAACTCGAGAGGACTATCATCGGATAGAGCCTTGGCATCTCCCGGTCGAGGGACCCCCAGCGATGATCGACAACTAGATGACTCAAAGTCAACAAGCGCAAAGATAGATAGTAGGGACGGCGGAAACAGTGTACAAGGAGCGAAGCGGAAGTATCGACGGCATCCAAAGGTTCGAGATCCGCAATTCTTTATTTTTATATCCTTTTCTTTCTTTCACTCTAACAGTATTCCATTTTCGAGTTTTAAAACCACGCCGTGCGCGCAAATGGTATTGCCTAGTACTCTACTAATCATGTCGTATTTAGCCTGACGAGAACGCCCCCGAGAGGCCTCCTTCCGCTTATGTAATATTTTCCAACCGTATGTGGACCCCTAATTCTAGATGTTGCACCTGAGGAGCCAGTGCATTAACTCGGTAACAGGAATGCGAGAAGACTTGAAAGGCAGGCATCTCTCCTTTACCGAAATAGCTAAGTTGGTTGGCGAGAATTGGCAAACGCTTTCGCCTGCTGAGAAGGAACCATACGAACAACAAGCCTTTACCGCCAAAGAAAAATATAACCAGCAGCTCAATGAATACAAAAAGACTGAGCAGTACAAAGAGTATGCGCGCTACCTGGCAGATTTCAAAGCAAAACAGATGAGCCAGCAGCAAGGTACGTTGAATAGTATGTGAATACGCCCGCTAAAGTCACATTTTTAATTCTTTTCTCTTCGAACTCGCTACTAATATATGGAAGGGGCGGATGTGGATGCGGCAAAGAGACCAAAGCTTGATGGTAATCTGAACAATGGGACGGCCAGTAACGTTCCTAGCCCACGCAGTACGGACACCATTGCTAGTCGCATGCGCGTTGAACCATCAGGGTCATCCACTGGCCAGTGGTCTAGTGCCCAACCGTCTCCGCCGGCTCAGATTACAAGCATGCCATACTTAACCGCACCGCACGTCTCGCCAAAGATTCAAGATTCACGTGCTGCGTCATCTCCAGCTGTTCTTCCAGGTTATCGAGATTCTATGCATGGAGCCGGAGCCCAGACATTACCCTGGAGAGATTCCACGCGCGAGGATAATATTGCGGGGCCACAACAATCTGCCCGATATGGAGATAGGCAGCCAAGGTATAGCAGCGGCCTGTCTAATTCCGAGGGCCTCAATCTAGGAAATGCAGTGGCACACTCTCGTCGTACTACGTTAGGGCAGACACCTCCATTATCAACATCCGAATCAACCGCTTCCGGATCGTCTTCGAGTTCATTCTTCACACCAAGGACTCCAATGGAGCCGACCGTTGAGCGATCTCTTCATTTCCCCTGTCTATATCCTCAGAAATCCGCCGGCGGCTACGAAAATCAACTTCCACCTTTAAGACCGCCATCCTTATCACCTCAATCAGCCATGCAAAGCCAACAACATTCACCAAGCGGTAAGTTATATACTATTCCGTGTTTGACAGCAGCCATACCCCGAGTTGTTAGATGCTCTGTGTCTGACTTTTATAGCTATCCCGCCTATCATGGATTTTCCTACGGCAATGGCTCCCATGCGCAACTATCCTGGGAGCAATGCTCTCCAAGCGTCGCTTATTGACAACCGCGAAGCCAGGATCCGAGACATGTTGTCCACTACTTCAACGGAAGATCACAATCTAGATCCCGTAAGCGCGCTTCTTAAAGCTGGAGAAATTGTTAGTCGTACGAGCCGGAACCAAAGGCTCTCTTAACACAAGGTATTATTATCCCTCATGATACGCCTCTTTACGCCCCTCTTAACCTCCGTTCCATAATCGGCCTTTTCATTGGTCCTTGGTTGGTTCTGTTTGGATTTGACATTCACGTCCGAGTCGTTAGTACCCGGTCCTATGGCAAAGTTCCTCCTACTTGAAAAAAGTCTTTTTATTGTTATGGTCACCATTCGGCGTCGGGAGTATTTGGACAACTACTTCTTGAACAATTCGACAAATATTCCCCATCATTGCCGCCCCAAATTATTGGCGTGACGGCATTANTTTTTTATGATTCTTATTTCAATCACTAGTGTTATATTCTTCTTACGGCCGATTTGTTGGAGATGTTGAGAATATTTTCAAGGTAGAGATCCTGGTTGCGTGGATTTCATTCATGCCATATTATCATATACGACAGATTGGGGGCAAGCGACCTCGGCATGACCCGGGGATCCCTTCTCTAGAAATGGAAGAGAATTTAGTTGGTCTTCTGAGAGTTTATATACGGTTATATTTGACTGAGATGGATTTCTCGCGACATCTCTCCAGTCCTGTATATAAGGCTAGTTATTGTAAGGTTATTTTGCATCGTACATACAGCTAGTTACGAAGGCCACCATAATTTTAGAACACTTAGCGATTGGCATCTTACTGAGACTTTTGGGCATCAGAACCTTATCTGCTAACTAACGAAAATGGGAATTAATGATGATGCACATGGATTACAGTAATAGTTAAACGCTAACCGAGTTTGGATAGCGGGGTAGACAGAAAAAGTTGTCTCACCGCCCTGGCTTTGGGTTTCAACGAATGGCATTACAGCGGGAGCGAGCACGTTTATAATTTTGCTGGTCCTTTGGTGATGGCTACCTAATTCCCCATTCAACTGCTTTCTTCATTTTATGGATTACTTAGCTCATTCCAAGAGTAGCCATTGAAAATAGATACATCGTCAGATTACGAGCTTGGAGTTATACAGACAAACAAAAGTATCTGAAATGGCTGGCCTCCAAGCTATCAAATATGTGCGGGGCAAATTAGAGGTTTTGGATCAACTAAGACTTCCACATGAATTTGTCTACGACAACGTCACTTCTTGCGAGGAAGCATTCGATTGTATCAAGTCCATGCGTGTACGAGGTATGTTTTAGCCACGAGCTGGTTTACTTAGAAACGGATTTCACGGCTGAGACATTTTGATCCAGGTGCACCAGCGATTGCGATTGTAGCAGCTCTTGCTCTGGCAGTCGAATTAGCAGACCAAAAGGACGGTATGTAGCGATGGAATCGTATCATATGATCTTCACTAATCTTAAATCAGGCGCAAATAGCAAAGAGGACGTTGTTACATATGTCAACTCACGACTCGACTTCTTGATCGGGAGTAGACCTACCGCTGTCGACCTGTCTAACGCTATCAAACTCCTGAAGAGAACTGTTCAATCGGCATCTTTAGCATCTACCACATCTGATGCTAACTTTGCTTCTGCTGAGATTAGAAATGCATACATCGAGGCAGCAGAGAAGATATTAGAGGACGACTTGACCACAAACCTAGCAATTGGGAGATATGGAGCAGAGTACTTGCGGAGGCAACAAGCTCCCGTAGTCAATCCTATAGAAGCGGCTGATGAGCTACGATTCTTCACCACAAGTCCACCAGGAACTCAAGGAGCGCCAGATAGGACATACCGAAAACTCAGCGTCCTAACTCACTGCAACACTGGTTCCCTCGCAACATCCGGACACGGAACAGCCCTGGGCATCATCCGCAGCCTCCACAAAATGAACTACCTGGATCACGCCTTCTGCACCGAAACCCGCCCTTACAACCAGGGATCGCGTCTCACTGCCTTCGAACTCGTCTACGAGCAGATCCCTTCGACCTTAATAACCGACTCCATGGCAGGCGCACTCTTCGCTCGGCGAAAGGACGAAAAGAACATCTCGGCCGTGATAGTTGGTGCTGACAGAGTAGCTCGCAACGGCGACACAGCCAACAAGATCGGAACCTACAGTCTTGCAGTCCTAGCCAAGGCGCACGGAATCAAGTTCGTCGTCGCAGCGCCAACGACCAGCATTGATCTAGAGACTCCGTCCGGGGACGCAATCAAGATCGAAGATCGAGCATCGCGCGAACTGACGCAAATCAGCGGCGCGATGGTGGTGATCGAGGGTGATCAACACGTCGTTGACACGAGCAGGACGGCGAGAGTGGCCATCGCACACCAGGACATTAATGTCTGGAATCCGAGCTTCGACGTCACGCCTCATGAGTATATCGATGCTATTATTACCGAGAAGGGCGAGGTAATTCGGAGTTCGAAGGGGACGTTTAATTTCCAGGCCATTATGCCTGAGAGGTGGGCTGCGCAGGTGGAAGGTAAAGGTGGTGAGGAGGTCCATGGACTCCGGGAGAATGGTGTTGGGAATGGGAAGAAAGAGGAGGAGAACATGCCGTTTAAAATGGACAATATTTAATTTAAATTGGAATAATTAGCTATTGGATTTTTTTGACGTTTGTCTAAGGGGGCTGGTTCATGTTTTTTATGCATGCCTGGGCTTTTTTTTGGCTAGACTTGGTTGGAGTTATTGTGTGGCACAAATAGATTTTCTATAGGAAATAGAATAGTGATTGACTAACAAATTAACTTTTATTCTCAATATTTAACTTAGTGCGTGTTATCTATAAAGCAGGATAAAAAACCGGAGCATATTGGGTATGCTAGATATATGCCTACAAGCCAACTCCTGATGTAATAATGCCAATGCAACTCTAATCCTACACTCCTCTATACAAACAAAGGCTAAATGCAAATCTAATCCAACACTCTCGCTATGCAAGAAAACAAGTATCCAATCAATTAATCTAGGCCTTCACCACTCAAAATGCTCTTAAGAATACCGGCGCCCAATCCTTCAACAGCCTGGGCTATTTCCCTCTCCGAAACACAGCTACCCACACGTCTCTCATCACCAACACCAATGGTAGAGCTAAACCCAGGCTTTCTCCCTCTCTTACTTGGAGTCAGAGCCACAAAGGATCCATTCCTTCCGTCGATTTGATTGATCAATGATAATGTCTCCAGACTCCCAATAACATCTCTGAACTCCGTGCTTGTAAGCGGGTGCAGAACTGCGTCACGGGTACAAAGCATGCAATATGTGCTGTATAAAGCCTTGACTGTTGGTGCTACAGCTGTTGATTTCGAAGGTGTTGCCATGACGTTTGCAGCGTTCTCCCTTTTGCGCTTCTCAAGAGCAACTAGAGCACATAATGCAGCCTTTTGTTGGAGATTCAAAGTCTTAAGTCTCTGAGCTGCACCATTTCCAAAAGTGGAAGATGTTATTGCCTTCACATGCTGTATACTAGCACGTGGTGCAGTCTCAACTGTGAGTGCCGCCAGCGATTGAGTGCAGGCGTTCAATTTCCTGGGTGAAGGAGCCACTGGGGATGACAAATTGGGATTTTCCTCCAATGGTCTTTTGGTACTGTCTAACTCATACTGCTTCTTTGTTTCCGACTCTACGAGATCTATGGCCCTCCTGCAAATATCGAATGCTTTTCGTAGGTCTCCTGTTTGTCGAGAAACAGTCCTGGAACACAGCTCAATGGCAGCAGGGTGGAGAAAAGGAACATAATCTGGAGTTAAACTGTCGACAGGCATGAGAGACTTGAGTCTTGTAATAATGATTGTCTTAATCTGTGAAGCGCTGTAGGGAAGGAACGGAAGAAGTTCGGGCTTTAGATTTCGAGCCTTTAGCCGTGGGAGGGATCGGTCGGTAAGATCTAAGGCATTCGAAATGCCAATAAGAATAAGCCGTGAAGACTTCTGAAGAGACCACTCAATCAGTTTATACATCATCTCTAGATCAAGTGTAAGAATATGATCAATCTCGTCTAGAGTGATAAGGTAGGTAGTGGATGATTTCCTGGTTGGAATAAACATATGCTGAAGTGTCCTGATTTCGTCACCCTCCATAACCTCAGTCTCCCCACACAGAAACTCCAGTAGCGTCGCGTACAGATCCTTTGAGGTCTTGATGCTCATGCAATTGATATATGCTTTTTTTAGGGTCTGTGAAGCTTCAATGGTTGAGCTGACCTCGTCGATTAAGGCGCTCTTGCCGGTTCCAGGTGGCCCACTGACATAAATGCATCCTCCCGAATTACCAGTTATACGATCTTGGACGAATTTTGTTAACTCTTCCCTCTCAGCATCCCTCCCAATAAGCCTGCCGGGATCTCTGCAGCGTGTGAACAATTGGCGAGCTTGACCATACACGGTGGTCGGCTGTCCGGGACTTGCTGACGCGCGTGGAGTGCGGGGAGTCTGTGATTTTGTTCTTACCAACACGCGGTGTCGAGGAGTAACCGGAATGGATTTAGAGAGCGCGTCCCGATGTCGAGGGGTCTGAGGAGTAAGGGTTTGTAAAATGCTATCGATCTCATCTGCTAATTGTTAGCTAAGAATATTATGTTACTTTGAAATGTTATACTTACTACTAATACAATCATTCTCAATAGGTATCACATTAGTTTTGGAAGGGGATAAAGGTTGACGGCGGATGGTGCGGCAGCGCTTCGACGGGGTGGATGTAATAGATAATCCCTCAGAGAGCTCATCAATCTCACTGTGAACATGTGACTTGGAGGTAATAAAGGGATTCTCGTTTTCGTCATTGAATATTTCGTCTCGGGCTTGACGTTTGACGCGTGGTAGTGCCTGCTTCAAATCTGATTCGAGTCAAGTTAGCAGGCAGGCCTGGTTGGTAAGGGGTAGAATTGCTCTTACCTGCGTCTGTAGAACTTCTCGTTCGCTTGCCCGGCGTAGGAGATACCATGATTGAGGTTGTTCTTTCTTTGCTTTGACAAGGAAGGAGTAGAGGGTGTGGAGGAGGAAGGTGGTGGTGGAGAGGAGGATATGGATGAGCCCGAGATGCAGAAAGTACCAACCGGGGTGGGTCGCGTCTGGTTGTCGCGAGAACGCGCACCGTGTTTTAGCGCAGCCGGGTTACGTGTAAAGTGGTGACTTCCGGAAATACTATATTCCATAAGTTGACCACGTGATTAGCGACTCCTCTTGGAGTTTGAAAGAGAACCTATTCAAACACACAATTTTATTTGACGGCTTATGACTTCTTCTGTCTTGATTAGCCACATCTCTATCTACGCTCTATAATGAGGATCTCCATAAATGTAAGGCCGTGGAGCCCATAGAGAGGTCTACCATTTACAGCCTGCATTTCAGCGAGCCCCTAGCTTACTTATGCAGTCCTCTTCGTCCAGGATTGCAAATAAGGATACTCTCACGAGAATATTCCGAGCAGGACAGATGACAGGGACTGCGAGATAGTACTGTAAGTGTGACTTTCATTTGTCCAATATTAGAAATGGGCGGAGCAGCGAGGAATTGCCTGCGAGCGCTTAATAGGGGTCCTGCTCTCCTCTTATCACACGGAAATTCGCCTTGGCTGCTTCATGCAATTTAAGCGCCGAAACAGAAAATCCGCGACGATGACTGGTCAACTGCATCTCTTCCCTGCCAGCGAATCACGGCTGCACTCTGCCGCCCAGATTGCTGGTTGTCGTACTTGTTTCTTGGGTGTACGATTACAATCAGGCTCAGCATAGCTTGCGCGCGTAATTTTAAGTCATTAGACTTCTTCTCAGTTACATTTCCCGTATCTCTTACCTGTCGCATGCTCCTTTCTCTTGCGCTTCTACATATATATCTATTTGGTTGCTGGCCTTCATCGCGGCCGCTCAAAATTCGGCCTCCTGCAGCCTGATAAATGCCCCGCGTTTGTCGGCAGCGATCTTCTGTGCCTCACGAGGTAGCTCACCCGTCGCAACGCCTCGACTGCATCCTATAAATAACATTTTTTTGTGCGCAACTTAGCGAAAAACGTATATTAGACTCCTCGAATCTGTGACCTCAACATGGCTGCCCGTCATGGAAAGCCAGACGAAGAGCTTTTCCTCCCACGACCATCGAACGGCGAAGACAGCCCCACCGTTGAGCCCTTACGGATAAGCAAACCACAGAGCCCAGATCCACGGACAGACTCTGCGACTTCCGGCCGATTCAATTATCCAGCGCCGGTGCCAAAGCAGCAATCATTTCCACTGCCTCCGGGAGCTTCCAGCTCTGCGAATCCTTTGCCCTATCCCGATGACGATGACGATGACGATTACCAATACACCCGACCTACAGAATCTCACCCTTATCGAGCTCCATATCCAGATAATAGAAGGACCCCTTCTGATTCAGGGTCCAATGGGTCTGGCGGGCAATCTCGACCGGCAGCAGGTGGTAGAACGGGAGCAAACGATATAACTCCACGATTAAACATGAGTCCCATTGAAAAGAGGGGCCCCGGACTGGCTGAGAGGAGAGGTACAGCTCCAAAACCACTTCCTGAATCTCCTGGTCCGGAGACCCCAGATAAGGAAGGACTGTTCGCGAAAGCGCCCAGGAGAGAAGAACGTCCTGCAGCAGCTGGGAGCAGCACATCACAGACGCCATCGTATCCTGAAATTGCCCAGCAGCGATATTACCCTCCCCCGATTCCAGATCCTGAGAGCAATCTCGCAGCACCTAAACCGATGAATCGCTTTGCCTCAACCGCTTCTGTATCAACTACAAGGGCAACAAGAGGTTCGCCGCCACCACCGGAGACCCCAGTTGTTGGGCCTGGTGAACAGATTGGAGGTGGAATCGAAGCTCGATATGCGGCTGCAGGTATTTCTGGAACGGCAACTCTAAGTAGTCTACAGGCACACAACGCCGCTGCTGCACAGAGATCAAATCAATATGTGCCGCCCCCTGTCCCACAATTACCAATGTCTCCGGGTTTAGCACCTGCTCCACAACCTGCCCCAAGACCTTGGACTCCCACAGAATCTCCAGACAACCAGCCGCATGGTCCACCGACAGTGTATCAAGGGCCAAATCAGGTCGCTTCGCCAGCAGGAGCACCGGCGCTGGCGCAACCAGGACGCCAAAGTTCTGCTGACCCACACACTGCTGCCCTTGAGCAAGACTTCCAGCGTATGAATATGTCAGCTTCGCCTCCTCCAGCTTATTCGAGTGTAACTCCTGGAATAAACGGTTCTAATGCACAAACATATCCCAACGAGAAAGCAGGAAGAGCACCAGCCCCAGTGTCAGCGCCGACGGCACTACCAGCAGCTATATCGACCGTACAAAAACAGAATATTACATCTCCACTTGCTTCCCCGGCTTTACAGCATCCAGGTCACCCTGCCTTTGCAAACGATCCTAGAGAAGATGCTGCAGGGCCTTCTCAACAAACCAATCAGGCAGCCCCTGTACAACAGTTTGCGAGTGCCTCTCCATTTCAGGGTATGGGTCCAACATCGCCGCCACCATTGCCGGAGGGTTGGATTGCTCATTTGGACCAAAATTCTGGCCAATACTATTATATCCACCTTCCAACACAAGCAACGCAGTGGGAGTTCCCGAAAGGACCTACCCCATTAAATCACGATGCGACGCCTCTGTCTCCGACTCTTTCAACTTATGGAAATCCTCTTGCATCTCCCGGTCTGTCCCAGTTCGGAAAGACCCCGCTGGGATCTCCGGCCTTCCCTCCGCATACTCCTGGTTATGCTGAGAGTATCATGAGCATGTCTTCACAGACTCCGACTGCAGCAGGCTTTTCCGGCCCACCCCCTAGTGCCGGAGTTGATATGTACAAAATTACCCCGACAAATGGTGTATATTTTGGGCCCTACCTGAGATATGTGAATATGGATATGGAGAGAGGGCTTTGGCTTGGTACTATTATGATTGTCACAGAAACACCACAACCACCAACGATCCACATTCATAAGAGTGTGGATCTATCTCCAAATCCCCGTCAGCTCAAGGCAAACCCTATATTTACTCATCGTAGGTGGGTATTTTACAGATATGATGTAGACCTTCAAATGGGAGATGGTCCCGGCGACAAGTGGACTTATGCGATCACATCACACCTTGGATGCACTCGCTACGAGTTCCTCATAGCAGGGCGTTTTGAGACTAACTGGCGGTTTATTGCTCATTCCGGTAATGACTTCGCTATGAACACAAATCAGAATGAACGATCTAAACTTGGAGGTATTAGCTTTATGTGGAAAGATATTTTACAAAAAAACGTAGAATGTGGAGGCTTTCACGTACAGCTAGGTTTGGGAGACCAAATATACGGAGATCGGCTATGGAAGGAAATACCGCTTTTAAAGCAGTGGTTAGCCATGAGTGGAAAGGAGAACAGAAAAAGTGCAGCTTGGACTGCAAGGCACGAAGAGGATGTCTCACACGCTTATTTCCATTATTATACTAGTCATTTTGACCAACTATATCTGAGGGAAGCATTTGCTCAGATCCCTCACATTCTTCAGATTAACGACCATGACATGTAAGTTAACGCTAGTTTCTTTCTTTATATACCCTTTACTAACAAGACCCAGCTTTGATGGCTTTGGCTCTTATCCTGATTATATGCAACAGTCGAATATGTTCAAAAATATCGGGCGGATTGGTATCGAAATGTATTTATTATTCCAGCATCATACAACGTTGGAGATACTTCGGAATGTGCATACCGATGTGGATTTATTTACTATCACCGGCTCTGGTTGGCATTTCGTTAAGTATCTTGGACCAGCGGTCGTTGTGGTCGGCCCAGACTGTCGGTCAGAACGGAACCAACGACAGGTTTTGGCTGGCCCGACCTACCAAGGGATCTTCCCAAAAGTGGCATTACTTCCCCCCAGCGTCCAACATTGTATCTGGATGATTTCTGTGCCGATTGTATATCCACGGTTAGAGGCAGTCGAGAGCATTGCGCACACTATCACAACCGGTAAAAAGGCTGTTACTGGAACATACAACCTACTTGGCAAAGTCACAAGTTCAGTGGCTGGCGTTGTAGGAGGTAAAGAGGTAGTACAACAAGGATTTTCGCAGGTTAAGAAGGCTGTCGGAAAATCTGGGTTGATGGGTGGTGTACTGAACACATTTGGAGATATTGATATCGCTGATGAGCTTCGAGATATGTGGACACACGAGTCAAAAGATCTTGAACGAACATACTTGATTAGGACTTTGCAAGGCATAGCTCATCAAAAGGGAATCAGAATGACATTCCTTTCAGGAGGTAAGAATAATTCACTCAGGATCACGTCACTTGACAATGGTTATTAACATTATACCCAGATGTAATGTGTTGTGGGGCTGGTTTGGTTCATGATCCGAGTCACCCCGGTGACCACAAGACGATGTATCAAATCATTTCTTCCTCAGTTGTTGCAGCTCCACCACCTTCTTACGTTTTGAAGATGCTACATAACAACAAACCACTTTACATCCCGCAAAATGGTCAGAAAACGACAAACCAAGTATCAGACACCAAAGAAGACATGATGGAGATCTTCCAGACTGATGCAAATGGTGGAGCTAGAGAAATGAAGAAATTGATGGGTCGACGAAACTATGTTGCCTTTGTAGCATATGATCCAGAGGCTGTCCCAGGTAGCGCGTATGCAGGCAGCGTCCACAGTGGACAGCAAGGTCTTGCAAAACTCAGTTTAGCCGTGGATTTTGTAGTTCAAGGAGATAGTGGATACAATTCGCCTACGAAATACGGACCGGTCATTGTTCCAAGCCTTGAGTTCGGACGATAAGTCAGTTTTAGTTTTTTTTAGAAGGGTCTGGGTTTGATTTAGGAGTTCATTGGGTAGCGTAGCATTTAACCAGTTTTTATCTATTTCAGTACTTCTAAAGATAAAAGATGATAAAATTACCCTCGCTCGTGACGCTGCTGAACCTGCAGAGTGCCGTACTTGATTCAAGACATATACCTGGTAACCTCAAACTTTTTCGAGCTATAGGTTGNAAAATCTTTTTTACTTGTGCAGCTGTGTCATCTGGATTCGTAACAGAGTGGCCAATTGTTCTTGTGTCAGTGTAAATTTCGTAGTCGTTGCCGCCCTTGTAAGTCTTGTCGCCAAAGAAATGTATCGTTGTGTACTTTACGCCTCCTGGTTCCTTCGACTCGTTCTCTAGGTGCTGTAGGCAGTAAGTCTTATCCCAACCTTGAGGGAAAACATCGAATGAGATTTGACCTCCAATGGAGTAGCTGTATCTCGTTACTAATTTGCTTCATGGCTCACATGACCGTTACGCCTTCAAAGCAGAAGGACTCTTTTCCTTTTTTATTTGAAGCTGGACCGGAGAATACTCACGTCAGACCAAGATCCTTGAACTCCTCTCTCAGAATCCCCACAAACGTCTCCCTAATTTTATGCTCCTTATCATACTTCTCATAGTCATTCCTCTCCTGAATAGTCGCATTCCTTCCAACGGGACTAACATTGATCATCCCATTCCGGAACTCCACAAACGTACCCCTCTTGACGGGGATCTTGAGATCGGCAACATAATGCAGGATGAAATTGACCAGCTCTTGGTACTTCTCTTCGCCAATCCACTTAATGAACGAGTTGGACGCAAGCGGCTGTCCCATCTTGTAGGCAGTCAGACCGTTTTCGGCAAAGGCGAAGTCGAACATGGTGATCACATCCCTAGATGCGGTGCCAAGTTGTTCTTGCTGCTTCTTCAGATCGGAGCCGCCTACGAAGCCGATTGCAACTTGCTTGCGGAGCTTCTGGAGCAGCTCGAGCATCTCGGGGGTAACATCCTAAAGGAATATGCTGTGATTAGTCTTGAGGTTGAACGTTGCTTGGAGATTTTGGTCATAGGACGAAAGGAGGGGTAGCTACCCGGCGGGCAAGAGTGAGCGTGCCATCGACATCAAAAAGGCAGATTGTGTTTTGAATTGGACGCTCATTCAGCGGTGGGTATGTTTCGGCCATCTTAGTTGGGGGGTTGGGGTGCTGGATATCGCAGATTTTGAGTACTGGCCGAGTTTGAGAAAGATTGAGTTGGCGGTCAAAGGAAGGTACAGCTGTCACACAAAATAGCTCGAGACCATGGTGGGGTTGGGCCTGGTCTAGGAGCGCCAACATGGAGCGCCGCCACAGATAGCATCAGTGGGGTGTGGAGCCCTAATGTGGCTGGACAAGGGGGCTTGACAGCCACTAAAACGCTGCGAACTGTTGATTATTCAATTTGCTTATTCACCTCCCACGCAGAGACCCACGTGGATTCTCGAGTCCCTGCGAATGGAAGAAATAACAGTTGGATTCTAATGTCTTGCTACGACAAACTCTATCTTCGAAGTCTTGTCTATCTATCTATCTAGATTGGTAAATTTCATTCGCAGATCTATATGTAATGTAATGAATCTAGATTCTAGGTTTGTCCCTTTCTTCTATTCCTCCTCTTCAATGACAACTCCCCAAGGATGATCCACCCGCCCATACATAATATCTTTTAGCCAATTCTTTAGCAGTTCGGCATAGTGCCCACTCTCTCCGTTCGCCACTGGAATATTGAGCTCCTCATCTTGAAAGTTGATTCCAGAAACAGGTGTGATGAAGTACTAAGAAGATTCATGTTAGTAGTCTTGATATTCTAGCTGGAGAGCAGAATTCCACGCAACTTACAGCGGTACCAGAAACGAATGCCTCTACCAATCGTCCTTCATTGTGAGCGTCTATGATGTCTTTCATCGTATATGTCCTCTCCACGATCTCCAGGCTGTCAAGGCCGCTACGGAGATTCTTCGAACCCTCAACTAGCCTCTCCCGCGCGAGATCAAGAACACTCTGTCTCGTAACGCCCTCCAAAATAATCTTGTCGTCGAGTGGTGCCGTAACAAGCTGCAACTTTCCTTCTGTCGTCCTCCACACAACGAAGAAATTGCTAGCACCGGCCTCTGTAACTTGACAGTCCGGTCCAAATAGCCACAATATCTGATCGTATCCTCGTTTCCTTCCCTCCATGTGAGATACGAATGCCGGTCCATAATTCGCACCTACCTTTGCATAACCAAAGCCACCTGGCCAAGCACGTGTGTCATTCTTTGAGGCTAGAAGTTTTAGTCCCGGAGGCTTAGGAAGCGTTCCTGGAGGCGACACGGAGAAGTCAGGCCAAGGAACGGCAATGATAAACATGAGGACCTCTTGAGGCGCAGTGACGCCCAATTGTTCACCGTTTCCGATAATTGCTGGACGGAGATACAAAAACGACCCTGGTTGGGACTTTGGTAGCCAGCCTAGTCAAGTTAGTACAGCAGATATAAGTACTACAAAAATTAAGGAAGAATTTACGAGGTCCATCAATCCCAAGAAACCTCTTAAGAATCTTTTCGAGCTCCTCTGGGTTAAATGGCGGCAGCGCAACTCTCAATGAACTCATCAAAAGCCTGTTGCAGTTTCTATCCGGTCGGAACAATCTCAGCTTGCCATCGTAGCCGCGGTAAACCTTCATGCCCTCGAAGCATTGCGTAGCATAGTGAAGACATGACGCAGTTGGCATTATTGTCAAAGGACCATAGGGTTTGATCTCAGGGGTATGCCATCCCTCGTGTTCGGTCCAAGCTATGCAGGCCATATGGTCTGTACAATGTTTTGAGCTCCATACTTCAGGAGAATTTGGCTCTGGCACTGATCTGAGGTTTGTGGAGCGGGTAATTTTGGTCAGAGATGCATCGAGGTCTTTTATGGCCATTGCTTCCTCAATGTTAGCTGTGGAATTTATGCAATAATTATGGATTATACTCGTTGTTTTGACGGTTAGCAGCCCCAAGTAAATATACGTTCTCGCAAATTTTATAAATGATGATTATAAAGACCTGGAGAGTCAATGGTTATCCCCTCGGACCATATAAACCATTTTGAACCACTTTTAGCGTCGCTGTCTTACAAATTATCTCCGTTTTAGGAGAATGAAAGATTTAATGGGGATAATATCCCTGTATATAACTTTGGCCTGAGAAGCTTCAGCGGTAGACAAATCTGGCGGGGTAAACTACGACTGAAGCTGAAGATAAGTAAGATGTAACATTTAATCCAAGATTGTGGTTTTAATAAATATAGATTTTCATGTAATCCATCAATACGAGAAGTCAACTCTTAATAATGAGTGAGATAATACAGATCAATGCAGGCTCATTACGTACATCGGAAATAACCTCCGTGTTCAGAGATGAGTCAAGTCAACCCCGCCCTTCTTTCTGATAAGACACAAAAGGCGCNGGGTCCCGCGGGATACGAACACGAGTTCGAACACTGCTCACGGATGTTCATATACTTTTCTCCGATTCTGATGGGTTGTACTTACGTACCCAAAAGTTGCACATTTGTTGTCTTAGACCAACCGGATTCTGTGGTTTCACAAACTGAACTTCAAAAGAAAAAAGNAAAAAAGAATTCATGGATGAGTCAGAGGAGATACAGGTAGAAAGGGTAAGTAGGTTTTATTATATATATCTGTCTTTTGGTACTTTGAAAAGCCTTCGGTTTTAAAGACAGAACTAAAAGCGTCCAATTTTTTCCACTCCTTTTTTGATTACTCATAGCCTCATCTCTCACCCATAAAAATACAGCAGAATGTACAGCAAGTCTCAGATTCCCGCAGGTGAATATTTCTCTACATAATATTATCAATTCTAAGCGTTTTTGTCTATCTCTTTCATGTCTAATTTTTTCTTCAGACATATTTTGTTATGTTACCAGCATATCTGAATCTCTAGAGAAAACATCATTTTCATGATTTTGTGTGGTCCTAACTTCACGTTGCATGTATTACTAACACTCTCGCAGGTCTCTTGGGTAGCTACTATGCTGCCCGTCAAACAGCAGGGCAGTACCGTTCTTGTGCCGTTACAGCACAGTATCATTTCACTTCGCCCTTAGAGAAATTTATCAAGCTCTTGAAGTATGCACTCAAAAGAAACATTCAGCGGCATCCACCATTGAGTTATGGTCTCCTTGACAGAACAAAGACGTCAGAAGCGCAGTTCTGGAGACAGGAAAAGATCCACTGGGAAGATGTTGTAGAGCTCCATCATGTTGAAGAAGGAGATGGAGATGAAATACTATCTGCAGAGCTTGGCAAAGCGCATGAATACCTCTTTACAGATCAAACCCGAAAACCAGCTTGGAAGCTCGTTGTAGTCGTTCATGGTGTGGAGAGCTTGACTGTTGATATCATCTATCTCACTCAGCACGCCATCGCAGACGGACTAAGCTGTGTGGCATTCCATAAGTCTCTGTACAAGTACATGATGGAAGGTGTATCACTCTCTGAATCAGATCTGATTGTCAACTGGCCATATGTTGTCCCTTCCAGCACTCCTCTACCACTCCCAGTGGAAGACTTCTTAACTATAACACCCTTCACGGAACAATCTAAGACGGCAACTACCGCTACCAAAACTTTTCCGCTCAACGCTTCAGAAATATGGACCGGACCTCCGCCCTATCTCCCGTCCGCTGCGGCCTATGCATCACGTCTACAAATTCTCACAATTCCGAGTGCCAGTGTTCGGCAGGTTCTAGCAAAAGCACGCAACCTAAATACTACAATCACCGCGCTCCTTCATGCTCTGGTAGTCATCTATCTATCCACAACCCACCCAACCTCGCCAACCTTCGTAAGCGTAACGCCCTACTCTCTCCGTTCATTCACCGGCATCTCAAAAGACGAAATGGTGAATCACATCAACTACATCGTCTCCTCATGGAATCCAGACATCATTTCCACGATTCGTGATGCGAAAGATGGTAGCGCCGAGGAATTCAAAGCAAGTCTGGCAGTAGGCAAGCAGTTCCGAGAAGATATCGAAGCGGAGTTGGAGCTTGTCGCTGCAAACTGTGGTGGACCGACTCCATTGAGGGAGATAGCGGCTGTGTCTAACCATGAAGAAAGCTGCCGTGCAGCGATGAATAGGAAGAGGAGCACTACATATGAGATCTCTAATGTGGGGGTTGTAGACTTCGTGGCCTCATTTCCTAGTACCGCAGATCAGGGAATACGACTAGAGAAGCTGGTCTTCTCTCAGTGTGCAATGGTAGTTGGTCCAGTTATTGGCCTAAGTGCTGTCAGCGTACGAGATGGGCCTTTGGTGATTTCTTTTTGCTGGCAAGAAGGAGCACTGGAGGAGGGATTCATGAAAAGAATGGTTTCTTTTTTGAAGGAGAGACTTCTAGCGTTGAAGGACTAGAAGGAAGACGGACATGCGATGTCTTGAAGTAATTAATTCATTATCAAGGTATCGTATACAAGTGTATAATTTTACTAAAGGACAGAGAGATGCAAACCATAGACATCTAGAAATAGTTATAGATTATATGTAGATATATACTTATAGAAGCTGTTTTAGGAGAATATTTGGTGGAAGAGAACTAATTCATTCACTCCGAGAGATGTTCTTTCAAATCATACTCCATTGCCCAATAATTGCTTCTCTCGGTTTCTCGCTCTTCAAATGCAGCCGAATATCAAATCTCTAGCCGTAATCTGACATAGGCGCCATATCTCAGACCACTCTCATCATCATAACACGCATGTTATGATGATATTTATGAAGCATGCAAGGACTACTACTGTACCTCTCCTAGATTCGCATCTTCGCCTGACCATCAGACCCTTAAATACAGTTACCTGTTTGCTATGGGTGGGTTGGGCCCATTTTAATACTACCGTAGATCTCACCTAGTCATAGTGGGTCATAAACCCGTAGGTACAGTACCGGTACAGTAAGATGTCTGATTACGGCCATATCCGTCAGATGCTTATGGGAGCCAGGGGTGGTCGCTATTTCAGTTTGTGGAGAACTGGAGGGGTAAGATTTTAATCTGGCACGTTTGGGGGATATTTTTGGTGGGGCCGATGTAATTAAGGGCGCAAGCATGATATCGAATTTGGGTGAGGCATCATACGGCATTTCAATAGAAAATATCCGGGGAGGGAATGACGTAGGTTGTGTTTTAGCTTAGCTCGAGGAATTACTAGGGGAGCTGATGATGGCAATTGTTTAATGGAAGCCTTGGAAGCTTCCCTATATTACTGGTACTATGCACGGGGACTGTGACTGAATGAAGGCGTAATGTACCTATTTTCTCACCGCATCCAATTTCCTACAACAATATTAGCACTCATCAAGATATTAAGACAATAAGGGATATCTGTACTTATACTTTTATTAGGAATCATGTCTAATAATAAGATAAAAAGACGGGAGTCCCGCCCGGCCCAGCTCTCAAAAATTATGGTAACTCGGCAGAGCTGGGGGTACCTGGAATATTCCTAAGCTCACCTTATGTGAGAGCTGAATCACTTTGTTGGCGCCCGCTCCGAGGAACGAGAACAATGGCTGACGATGATAAGACATGCCAGGAACATGCCTCGATATGATGCCGGTAAACAAACCACCAAACCACCAAACCCAAGAGACGGGAAACTGCCAAATCCTGGAACCTATCAAAAAGCAATGAATACGACCCCATTTTGCAAAGCGGCAAAGCGGCAAAGGTATAAAATATACGCATAAGTCCTGTACGTAAGATAGAGTCAAGAAATGATGATCACCATCATGCGATGGTGCCACGTTGTTTCAACCTGTAAAACATCCTCCAAGACCAAAACCCAAAACAAAACATGCAGTAGGAACTGGAGGATGATTAATTAAGCGATAAAAAGACACTCTGTACGAAAGTACATTAAAAAGCATCACCGTGAAAGTAAAGCCGAGGGCCGTCTTGAACAGTGGGAGGACTTCTAGGCAAAACTTTCCAGGGATCGGAAATCAACCCCTTGAATCTCTAGCTCTCTCCTCCACCCCACTGAAAAGAAAAAAGACGGGGAACGGGCCTTCCCTCTGGCGTGGTCTGGGCTGGGCTGGGCCCATGGCGCGTATCCGCGCATAAACTAGACTAAACTAGTAAAACGGCAGGATCTGGCGAGAAGACGAGAAGGGTTTCGATACTGGAACGAGTTCCATGGTACGGGGTACGCAGGGGAGGGGCAGGGAGAGGGNAAAAAAAGTTGGTACAAGACTCGGAAGCAGGTACCCATTACGGGACTGTACTTCCCCCCCCCCTCCTTGTGCCTCTTTTCCGGTGGAAAAGGGTCTGCAATTTACTTTGTCTCAGTTGCAAACAAAATGATGTAGTACTGTACCACAGTACAATCTGATCAGCAAAAAAAGGRAAAAAAAAAAGTGCTAATTATATACGAGGCTACGGTAGACGTGCAGTAAGTAAGTACTGTAGTACAGTTACAGCTACAGTACAAGCAAGTACCTACACTTGGCATAAGCCTTAACCGCCGTCGCACGAACCTAACTCCAAAAGCAACAAACAAACACGATCCTGCAGTAATCCTGCATGTACGTACAGGTACATAGTACTACCGTAGTACCGCTGTAACCGTAGCATTCCATGGATGAAGGAGAAGAAGAAGAAAAAAAACAAGGCACCGCAAATCCAGATCGTCATCATGCGAATCCCAAAACCCCCCCCCCTCTTCTGCTAGACTGCTACCACCACCACCACCACCACCACCCCATTACAAATGCGTGTCTCTCCACCTCCTCCAACACAAACTATACACTTGTAATTAAGGGAATCTCGACCAAAGAATTCTCATCGGCCTCGCTTTTCCGCAAAAAGAAGGAAGCTAGTGTTTAGGAACCGCTCAAGCCTGAAACTGGAGGTCGTATTATGTATAGACTTGCAGTTTAGGTTTAGGTTTAGTTTTAGTCTAATTTACCAGCCTGTTAACTTTTTTGAGCTAAAAGCAGGGATTTTTAATTCTTTTTCTTTTCTTTTCTGGCTCCTTCGGGATGTGTGTTTATATGACACAGCAGAGAGATCAATTGGGTAGGTATTTAGCGGGTTGGGTTTTGTAAAAGCTACGAAAAAGATTCCAAATACCTGGTAAATCACATGCATTGCACATCTATGTAGCTGTTGTTATTGTAAGTTTACATGTACGTACAGTGCGGTACAGTACAACATTTGTTGTTGTTGCTCTGTCCTACGTATAGTACTGTTATTTAGCTTCATTATTACCCCCACTGAAAGTACTAATTAGTACATGTACATGTACATTGACACAGCACAAGATTTTTTAACCGCATATATAGTACATCCACATCGACGCCGTAGACTAACCAAAAAATCTATTAGTCTTTTAAATGTCTACTCCGAGGGCTGTTGAAACATCTCTCTATCATAGTTCGTGGGNCCCCACTTGTATTCATGCTAATATAACAATTACTCCACCGGTTTTTTTTTTTAATGTGTAAATTAATGCAATGCTCGTTCAATAATAGAAAAATCCGGAGCAAAGGGTAATGATAAAACTAGCGCAGAAAGTGTTCAGAACAGAACGTCACATTAGATNAAAAAGAAGAACGGTGACATCTGCCACCACCTAATATTTAATATGCATACCGGTACCGTACCCGTACCGTACTATACATATTCATGCACTCAACCCCGCGTAGGACCTAAAAGCTACATTACCCCACACATAAAACACGGGAAAGCATTGATTCGAAGGGCGGCCATCCTCTCGGTAACATCGCTGCTTTGTGCTCTCTGCTATGGATGGACGAACTATATGTTGTGTAGGAGATGCTGCAGCTACAGGATCGCGCGCATGCGACAACAGGCATCACCACCAGATAACAGATATCTATCCATGATCGACGGCAGGAATTACAGTAAGGGTCCTGGGGGATGGATGGACCTGTGCAGCGGCGCAAGAGGCCCGGCAGCTCTCCTGGCCAACCATCCGCCTGCCCTGCCGCCATCTCCGTAGCGCCTACTGTAACCCTTCTTCCAGCAAAAAAGTTGCATTTACTGCATGTCAAAGCAAAGTCGGCAGCTTTCCTTGTAAGCTGCTTCGCAAGGGTACAGGCCCAGTACCATAATACACCCCAGGAATACAATCGCAGTGGCCCCCGTAGCCCCCGTAGCCCAGGTAGCTGTCGGTACACAAAAGTACACGTACGGCGCGCCGCAGGTTTGAGCCCCCTGGTAGATACGACACTGGCAGGCAGCATTCGCTAGAAGCAGGCAGTGTATACAGCGAAACCCACAAAGCACGCATAGATAGTGGGCAAGATAAACCCTAGCTCCCTGCCCAAGCTCCCATCCGGATAGGACAGAATGCATTCTATTGAACTACAACACGACGGTACGAGAATCATGCAATCGTGTTGTCAGAGCTGGAGCAAATCTGCTTACCTACTCCTGTACTGTAGTTCATCTCACCCTTCTGCCCTTCCCCTCCCTCTCCTCCTAGCGCTCATATCCGTCGTCATAGAGCATCTACCTGTTCATGCCCCCAGACAGCCGCATGCTCTTCCGATCAGGGACACGCTGGTCGGTACATGCAGTCATCATGCGGAAGACTGCTCTATTTCGAGTGAATTTTGCGAGTGCAGGCAGAGTCAAAGATTGCTCAATGCTCTGATCTCCATTCCACCTTGCCTACCAAATTGGATTCGGGGATGTATGCCGATGCAGAAACCCAAGCACACGAATAGACAACCACAGTAATACGAACAGATGAACAGATACAGACGAACAGAAGAACTCAAAGTGTATGCAAAAGTGGATATCATCATGCCATAAAATCAACAGAATCACAAAAACTCAAAAAAGCACAGATAGAAAAACCGGCATTAACCCTCCGAATCCCCCGCTTCCATGCCATTTCGTAACAGGTATCCCAAGCAAACCCCCAATATGCAGCATAACATAGCAATCCAACTCCAGTAAAATTCTACCCATGAGATTTCTGTCCGGAAGCCCAGCTGATCCAGTCACACGGAAATGGAAATGATGTAGAAACCTTTTGAAAAAAAAAATGAAAAGTGCTAGGTGATGGCCTATCTTTCCAGGAAAATGAGATGTCCAAACTCGAAACTCTCGTTTAACGCCCCACCAGGGGTACATTTCTCCACAAAGCATCAAAATTATGTTCATTGAAGGTATATGGGGGTGCGGTTCTTCGCGAACCAAGAGAGTTGGCTCTCCCTGCACATAGCTCGCAAAGTTGCTGCTGTGGTGTGGTTTATTCGTAGTTTTGTTGTTATTACGCTCTCGCGGTCCTCGATTGTCAGCATAATGGACACTGGCCCGGCACCACAATGTATCGTTCGTGAGGACCTTTGGAGCAGCGTTTGGATTTGTCACCATCCACCGAGGTAGAGAAGTAGTGTGCTCCCGGATCGAGGCAGGTTGTATAGATGTAGTAGTTCTTGGTGTATTCGCACATGTTGTAGTAATATTGGTGGTTTAAGAGATCCTGAGAAGAGGTTGTTAGACGGATGGAAGACTCGGTGGAGTTATATATAGATATATATACATAGGGAGAGAGGCACAGAGAGAAATATAGACATACAGTTAGAGCAAGCAAAAATAAATCGAAAGCAGAACAGGAAAGTCGGTAGTAGAGGAATCGTTCTTTTATTCTAAGAGTATGTTTGTCGAAGTACAAGACCGCGTGCCNTTTTTATATATATACAGGTTGACTGTAGGGGCAGCTGGACCGTACAGGCGAGTTCTGGCAGTTCCCTTTTCAGGAGTCCCCAAAAATCCAGAGGAGGAAGATCGACTCGGGAGGGTGAATCTTCAATGCCGACCAAATCCTGGAAGAGAAGAAGCAAGGAGCGAGTTTCGTAAAAAACGGATGCTGGGCTTGGCTGAGGATCGGGACGAGAAAAGAAAAGGATGGGTTGTTAGGTGAGAGGACGAGGGAGAGGGAGAGAGGGAGGGGCGACACGCAATCGTCGAAAGGCAAGGACGACGCATATGCGGGACCATTAAGGTTGGTTCAAAACGTCCATGCTGCAGCTGCGAGGCCGATCGCCATTTTTGGCGGTGCAGCGGGGGGGCGTGATTCAAATCTCACGCTCGAGTGCTGGGGAGCAGCAGACTGGTAGTCTGGTACGGGTAGTAGTCTGGTAGTGTCTGGTAGTTGGAGGTCACCGCGGTTCACCTTTTTTTTTCAAACCCCTCCTCTGTTCCCAAGGCAAAAAAGTAGGCCCCACCGCATCTCTCTCTCACTCTCTCACGTTCCCTCTCTCTCTGGTGCTGCCCCTCAGCAAGTCCCGGTGTCTTTACCCCTGCCCCTGCACGCTGCCGGCAGAGCGAACGCAGCAGGGCGCTAGGGACAGGTGCAACGGTTGTTCAGTGGTGGGCGGGTGAGTGCCTGGTCGGTTCTGTTAGGGCCTGGGTCGCATAGCCGTGAGGTTGCTGGGGGTGGGGGAGAGCTTTCCACCTTTATGGCTTGGAAAGCATTGGTGGAGGACAGGCACGACAGGGCACGAACAGGGTACGACAAGGCACGAACCAGGCATTGGCCCCACGGTTACAGTCCAGCACCCGACCAGCATCGCCGCCCTGGGCAAGTCGTCGAGGATGTGATCCGTGGGCTTTTTCGATCCGGCCTAGCATCAAATCTGCGACTCACCGCAACCCCTGCGGCAGCACCCTACGGCCCAGTAAAAATAGAGCACTGACATCGACACACAGAGAGAGAGAGAGAGAGAGACAGTGACACTGAGTGAGGCTGTTGCGGGTATGGAGACGTGTGAGCGTCAAAGCAACACGACCTCGACTCACAGACACGCCAACACACAGACATTGTGTGTCCCAGACTGAGGAAACGAAACCGGCCGGGCAGTTCATTCGGCCACCCTGGCTTGATGGCCTGCCCGTTAGCAGCAATCCAGCACCAGCACCCGCAATCGCATCAGTCCAGTTTTAGCACCGTACGAGCCAACGGTTCTGGATGGCTACGGCATCGTGAAGTTTTGGACCGAACCGATGACAACTGATAGCGTTGGTAGATTAAATTCAACATGAACAGAGAGTGGATTTCGGACCCCGTCCAATTCATTACAGTACTGTACTTTGGGGGCAGGTCCAAAAGGCCAGCGCCATCGGCCATCGATGTCGTGCTGCCACAGTGCTGCCATAGGGCTTTCGATGCACGGACACGGTGCAGCGGTGTAGATCCGGCGGTATCATTGGGCGGTGCCTTCCCAGCTTACCTACGGCCCGCAGGGCATAGACACACGTTGGGGGGGATTGCAAAAAAAAAAAAAAAAAAAGAATGGTCTTAGATCCGGGGGGCCGAGCTAAACAACAGAAAAAGATACGTCGTTCCAAATTATTAGGTCAGCACGAAGATGATGTGGACGGCTGTGCAGAGAAAACCAAACACACTAACTTGTTGTCACAGAGCGTGAGACGTTGCGAGTGAGCTAGTGGACTTTTTCCACACCGCGGGGTTCTGAAGCGGCAGGAAATACCACTACTTTAGTCCAGCAGCAACGGTGTGGAGGGGCCTGGAAATCGCCGAAGAAGGAGGAAAGGCATGCAGGGACTCCACCGTACTGCAATCACTGTAGATCCACCGCCAGCCCACCCTATCGGTCTCTCAGACATCTACACACTGTACTTGCTACTCACTATGTCGACTAGAGGTTATTCCCCGTGTGGTGGGTATGTCATCTCCGCATGCTCAGGTCCCTGCTATCTGCTTTACAGTACAAGTCTCGTGGCATGGCGGCTTATCCAATGTCTTAGCAGTCAGTACGGTAGCACGGCCACTCGCCCAAGTCTTGCAAAACAACAGATGCTGGCAAAAAGCAGGCAATTCGAGGCGAGGCGTGAGAGATTTATGCGTTCCAGAGATGTGGGAACTGCAGTCTCGAGCCTGTATCATGTCATCAGGAACGAAAACACCGAGTTCTTGGTGCGAAATAGGGCGATCCACACTACATGCTTTTTACATGCCCGCTCCTGCAGTCGGCGATGTGTTGATGGTGGTGGTGGTGGTGGTGTGTGTGTGTGTGTTTGTCCCGTGAACGTGGTTACGGAGGATGGGATATACTTTGGTACTTGAGCCCCTGGAGGGTTAAGAATCTACCCCGCGACGAAACGTCATAGGGTCAAAGCGTCAAGAATGAGCAGCCATAGGCTGGCAGCAAACGCACTTGAAAAAAGAGTCAGAGCGCAATCTCAACCGCACCCTGTCCTACAAATCTACTCATCTCGTAAACTTTGAGCTTTAAGCTGTGCACAACAAGCCGCCAATCAGCTCACTCACACGCTCTCTTCCAATAGAAATGTGCATGTGAGCGATGACCTATTCTAGGGATCGTAAAATGTCGATTACTGCATCTACAGTCTCGGCACCATAGGGCTGGCAGTGTCACGGAGTCCGGGGAGTCTAATGTAGATATTTTCCCTCCTGGAGTTATCCGATCAGCCACAGGTCATCGGGATATGGTAGTTCAACAGCTCGTAAAGATCCGGGGTCCGATCAGGAAGCCGATCGGTATAGTTAGATCAAGAGAATCAAACCGCGTGGCCTCCTTGTCCTGTGCAGTAAGATTACAATATCGATTATCGACTTCCCGTCTTTCTGCAGCACAGCACTATAATATTCCAACCCCCCTGCTGTGATGGGGAATCCCATCTCACGTCAGAATAGAGGGGGTCATAGCACCCACAGCTAACCATAGCAGTAGCCTAAGCAGATTATCTACCGGAACTTCGACATCAAGAGCATCTGACGATATTCCCGATTCATTCAACGAAAAAACGAAAATAGGTAGAATTGGCCAGATTTGTCCATCGCCGGGATCCGGTGCGTAAACTTCGGAATCAAAGGCAACGGCTCCGGGATCATTTTACTCCATATTTCCCCCTCCCAAGTCAAGGGAAATCAAGCATTCACTTAGGCCGAACAAGATCTAACATAGCTCCGAAGCTGAGCTCTGCCAAGAACTAGATGTACTAGGAAAGACAAATAATTATCGGTAGGATCACCATGATTTAAGAATAGCACTTAAAATTCCCAGTCGAGCCGTCCCGAAATCTAAATCCTCTGATTCCAAATCCCAATCCTAATTCCAAATTTCCAATTTCCACACCAAGTTCTGCTTTATCTTCTTTTCTTTAATGCCTCACAATCGGTGGCTATAGAGAAAGGCCAAAGGATGCTAGAAGTGGCAGGGAGACCATGATACGCCACAGAATCCCATATCAGAATCAGTTACCGTTATCTAACTTTATCTAGCTCAAAATAACGGCAGGTAACACTCCGTGGACACTTTTACGTCAAACCGGCTCCGATCAACGTTGGTCCACTAGGGTATGCTGTCTTCCTATAGTTAGAATGCGTGGACGTGGATGATTTGTTATGAAGTTACGCAAGTCAACATATGTCAGCGGTAGCAGCAGGGTTTCATTGCAATCACGCGCGCCAAACTCTACCATCAAAACAGGGACGCCCTTACTACCAATTCACAATATATTCGATATTACTTCACACAAGATCTATTATGTACTTGGTTGAGCCGCTTCAAAAATAGCAGCATACATTGGCAAAGGATACTACTCAGCCTACGTAATCTGACATAGCTGCTTTATTAATGCCCCCTATATCGTGGGCACGTATTAACATTTTTCTTTTACCTCCTTGTTACCTTACAACAGTGCCACAGCCGCCGCAAATCCACCCAATATTCCAGCACCCATTCCTACCACGTTCTGTGGGCCAGCATTGGGTGTAGCGGTTGCACTGGTGCTAGAAGAGCTTGAACCAGAAGTCGAAACGGCAGCACCGCTAGCAGCAGCAGCACTAGATGTGGTTTGTGCTGCTGCACTGCTGCTCGCACTTGAGGAAACCGATGATGTGCTTGAGGAAGGAGGAGAAGAAGCAGCCGAAGCAGCCGAAGTAGCCGAAGCAGAAGGAGTAGAAGTCGAAGTAGATGAATGGGTTGTAACAGCAGAGGTAGAAGATGACGAAGATTGTGACGCTCTGGTAGCGGTCGTGGTCGGTGTGGCAGTGCCAGTCAGGCAGGAGACGGCATCGGGCAAATTGGTTACACCGGCCGTCTTGCAGAGGCTTTGAGCAAAGTTGGTTGCAGCAACTTGGTCAGCTTGGTTGCACGCTCCAGCCAGGCAGCAGGCGATGTTGCTGAGGAAGCTGGGGCTCGAGCATATGCATGCTATATCGATGCCAGAGCAACCTCCGATCGAGGATCCAGACGTGAATTGGGTTACGCAAGATTGCTGTACGCGTTCCCCGTCAGAACTTTTATTCTGGTGCTCAGATAGGCTGCACTGAAAGAGTATAGATATGGACTTATAGAAAGTAGTGGCATTGAGGGAGTAGAAAGGAGTTGTATTCAAATAATTTAACTCAACTTACAGCGCACGTAGGGAGGTCACTGATTGACTGGCCGACTACAGACCCAGCAAGCGCGGTCGCGACGGCGAGGATTGACAGCTTCATGGTTGTGAATTGCTCTAGACGTGATGGAAGACTCGAGATATAGNAAAAAAGACACTCGGAGCAACAAATATAGGGGAGCACTTCGTTCACACGCACACACGATTAAATAGGGACGAGCGAGCGAAAGATGTCGTCGACGGAGCAGCCATGGAGGTCACTGGCTGTTCAGGAGTATTTATCCCCCAGATTCCTACCAATCTCAGCGCGGAGCAACGCATTCATTACCACAGTAATTAGCGGAAATGCGCTGCAGCCACGAAGAGCGATCGCACCAATAATTCTTGAGCAAGTTAGTCATAATCTTAATACGGCAACTACCGTCGGGACCAAGACCAATTCAATCAAATCAATCAAATCAATCGGTTAAACAACCAGCTCCTAGTCTCGGGATTTTGTGAGCAAATGATCAACCTTTCGTAGACGTATTTGGACATTTTGTCTGCTGTTGCTTGGTGAAGAATAACAACAAGAACTGTCCCTACACCGTAAGATTCTACAGGACTACATGGGGAATGAGCTGTCCGGTGGGTATCCCATAAGATTATGCTGTTGATTGACACGCCACGGTCGCTGACAGGGGTGTAAAATAAGCATTGGATGCCGATTTGTCTGCTTCTTTGAAACGACAAGCATTCAATGCAGCAAAAAGTTTCCTTCTCAGCTAGGTACGATGAGAAGGAGGTTATACATGCAAGAATAAGACATATATTAGAACTCGCCGACTTGAATAAATTACTAGATCTGAGTACTTTTCGATCCGTTCGTTCGTTAGTTTAAGCTTACTCGTCGAGAGAGCTAGTACGATGGGACCCAATTTAAAAAGCTCTGACTTTAACGTTTAATTGTTCTCCTTCCAAACTGCAGATCATGTTGTACTGTACTGTACTGTACAACTTCAGCAAGTGGAAGACAATAAACCATTTACTTCCACAGCCGCATTCTTAAATCCCCTTACATAATTACCCTACGCGTCCTTTCCAATACAAACCTGGTTAAGCGCATCACTTAATTATTACAGTAATTAACTCAGCCCTGCTTGTCAGCAAAAAGAAGGGGCAACATCCGAAGTTAACTAGAAAAAAAACGTACGAGCACGCGTCTACACAGAACAGATATCGTGACGCAGTTCCACAAATTGGAAACGGTGAACAAAAAAAAAAGAGAAGAGGTTGAAGAATTGAAAGCGATAATGAACAAGAATCACATCACCGCGCAAAACCATCCTAACCTAAACTGATACCGCAGCTGACGAGTAGAGGAAGAGGAGTGACAATTCGCAAGGCCCCGCGTTTCATTGGACAAGTTCACTCGAAAGCTCTCCTAGGGTGTCGGACCGTTGAAGACGGGAAAGAGTTTCAATGGGCGGGTCTAGCCTGATTTGCAGCACCCTATTCGGAGAAACAAACACTCCCTCCCCTCAAATAATGGAACTATCCGTACTCGTAATCCTTCTGTTTTAATAAGGAAACACTCCCACAACCCACAACACACACACACACACACACCTTCGCATCGCGCGCGACATTCAATTCTGCAAGCAAAAAACTGCTCGTGGAAGAAATCTGAGATTGTCGCAAATGATATCGTAACGATTCTCACTTACGGCGAGTCTTGCGAAAGCTCAGCATTATTGTTTTCCAGAGTTTGGGTATTTCGTTGCCCCTCCGATTTAAGCTTCTTTTGAATTTGATAGCTTGGCAAAGATGGGGCTTGGAGTGTTGGAGGACCGGGTGATGGATCATGTCCCTGGTATGCAAAAACACCATTCAGCTCTAATTTTTATAAATACAGGACACACATGGATTTACAATTGTTCGTTTTAAAGGGACGACCCGGTACTTTGATGATCCTGAGAGACCACAGGTAGCTACCGCGGACACATCCGGCCTGAAATGCGACACCTCTGGTCCAGTGCCGATTATATTAGTTCCTCAACCTAGTGATGATCCAAATGATCCTCTGGTATGTGCTCGCCTCGGTTGAGAAGAAACGAGATAGAGATAGAGAATCTGTTCTAACTGTTAGCATAGAACTGGCCGATATGGAAACGCGATGTTACCCTCTTCATCCTCTCCGTCGTCGCGACATTCGCAACCTCCCTCGGTCCTATCCTAGCAGCCAACACGCTCACACTCTCCCTACATTTCGGTTTGCCCTTCACGGAAATCGCGCTACTCACTGGGTACTTCCTGATGGGAGTTGGAGTTGCTGGTGTCCTCTTCGTGCCCTCGGCGAGAATCCTGGGCAAGCGACATCTGTTTATTTTTGGAACCGTGTTCGTCATGTGCACGAGTATCTGGGGTGGGGTTTCGAAGAATTATAGGAGCTTGTTGTGGTCTAGGATTTTCCAGGGTGTGGCGACTGCGCCGTTTGAGGCATTGGTTAATGCTGCTGTTGGAGACATGTATTTCGTTCATGTGAGTTCCTTATGAGAATCCTCTTGCAAAGGATCTTATATTTGGGGAGGAAATGTGGTTTGTTGCAATCCTTTGCTGATGGATAAATCCTAGGAACGTGGGAAGCGTATGGCCATGACCAACCTAGCTGTATTTGGTGGCTCATTCTTCACCCCAATTCTAGTTGGCAAAATCACTCATACTATCGGTTGGCGATGGTCCTTCTTCTTTGTGGCCATATTTTCAGGGGTCTGTATCCCTCTCGTGATATTTTTCGTCCCTGAGACTGCTTTCAGACGCTTGGCATATTTGAATACGGATATGGCTTCTACTGATGATGTTCGTCTTCAACCTACACCAGAGCTCACAGCCACAGAATTCATGACGCAGCCAGATGGCTCAAATTCTTCAGGAGCTGAGGGCGCTGGAGATGCTAACGAGAAGAGAACCGTTGACAAAGGAAACCAGCTGATCCTTACCCCTATTGGCGGTATTAGTCCAAAGAAAAGTTTCGCAGAAACCCTTATGCCTTTTGATGGCCTCAAGACGGACGACAATTTCTTCAAGCTTTTCCTCCGCCCGTTCCCCCTTTTTGCACACCCAGCTGTTCTATGGGCTTGCTTAATCCAAGGTACTTTGATCGGCTGGACAGTGTTTATAGGTGTCATCCTAGCTGCAATCTTCCTTGGTCCGCCTCTGTTCTGGGACGAGGTCAAAACCGGGTATGCATATGCGGGAGCATTCATCGGCGCTATTCTAGGCTTTGTCGTTTCCGGTCTGATGGCCGACTGGAGCGCGAAGTTCATGACTCGACGAAATGGGGGAATCTACGAACCCGAATTTCGGATCTTGCTAGTCATCCCGCAGCTTATTTGTGGATGTGCGGGTCTTTACGGATTTGGGGTTACGGCAAGCAGGGTGATTGACTTTGGCTGGTTTTGGCCGGTGTTCTTCTTTGCGCTGGAGGTTATGGGGATGGTTATCGGGGCGGTGGCAAGTGCGCTTTATATCGTTGACGCTCATCGTAATGCTTACCCCTATTCCTAATATTTGGAGTTGAGATGACTAATACCGCTTTTTTAGGAGACATTGCCATTGAGATTTTTACATGCCTTCTACTGTTCAAGAACTTTTTCAGCTTCGCTTTGACCTGGAAGGCCTACGATTGGCTTGTGCAGAGTGGTACATATCACACTTTCATGGCTATCGCGAGCGTTCAAGTTGTGGTTTGCCTGCTTTCTATACCAATGTGTAAGTCCTCCATCAATTCTCTTGTTGCGTAGGGGGCCTTTGTTTAGCTGATGACGGGGGGTGTAGATATCTTTGGGAAGCGGAACAGGAGTTTCTTCCATCGTCATAATATCCTGAAAATCACTCGGCTCGATTAGATTTATTTACGTTATTAATGAGGGATGTGTGGTACATAAAATTATTAATTGGATCTCCCCATAGTAAACATAATAGTAATATATACCTTTTTAGTTCTCCAGAAAGATGGAAAGCAATTGTGGATATTGTTCGGAGAAGCCGAAAAACGCAATAGAATAATTGGAAAGGCTATGATAGAATAACGACGAATTTTTTTGAGACGCACTTGAAGCCTCCCCAATGAACCCATGCGATCTAACTCTATGCATTCCAGATAACAACCCTTCCATCAACGCCGCTGGCTAGTAGATGTTAGCATTGATTCTCGCTTAAGAACAGTAATGTAACCTGACTTACTGGTAAACTTGTGAAGAACGCCTCCCGAGCTCTCATAAGGACGGATAGTGGTAATAGTGTTCTGATGTACGGTTTTCAACTGAGTATCATCCTTAGTCTTTCCCTTCAAATCTAGCTGTTTAAACATGTTAAACGCCGATTCCTCCTTTGCAACATTCAGTCCAGGTCGGCCCTTTGATTCCAGAGATCCAGTGATTTGCCATCCCCTTGCGTCACCCTTGAATCGGAAGGCTTCGCAATCATGACCCGCGGCAATGATTTCAGCTTCCCCATTCCAGATAAGACTCATGAATGGAAGGAGTTGAGTGTTGACACTAACAACTGCCCGTGGTGGTTGATCTGGACCGGTAGGGTAGACAACTGTAATGCTGCTATCATGAGCCGCAAAGGCTAGGATATCTCCACCTGGGGAGAAAGACACCGCATGGACCCAACCCGCCGAGTTATTCAAAAATTCTCCACAGACCGTGTTGAAAGGCAAGCGCTCGCCCCAGACTCCTGGCTCCGGCCTCTCATCTACGCCCTTGATGAAGCTCGAGAAGACCCTCGCATGGGCATCGGTTGATCCGGCGGCTAATAGAACGGAGTTTGGATGCCAAGCAACTGTTGTGATCGTGCTGCGGATAGGCTTCTTTAGGTGCTTTGACACCCACCAGTCGTTCTCTTCTTCGAAGTAGCATATAGCGATTGCCCTAGCACCGGAGCCAACGGCAAACTTTGTTTCCGATGGGGACCAGCGTGCAAAAGTTGCAGCACGGTTGATCCGGAGAAGCACGAGTGTCGGTTTGTAGCCGGTTGGAGACGGTTCCCAGACCAAGGCATTTCGATCTGTTCAATACCGTCAGTTTAAGTAGGGAAATACGGTGGGAATTCGGGAACTACTTACCCTGAGAGCAAGTCACGATCCTGCCACTGCGTGGTGCAATATCAACGCTCGTAACTAACTTGTCATGGCCTTTCAATTCATCACTGAGCTTAAAGCCGCTGCCTGATCTGGTGTATAGTTCCACACTGGTATCTTGTGCCACGGCCAGCGTTTTTCTGTCTGCCGAAAATGAATGGTCGGCGATTGGATGATTGAAGAGGTGGTGAACTTCGGGCGCTGCCATTGTTGCTGCTGTTGTGATAGGAGGAGCTCTCTACTATCACTTGTCGTGTGCGTGAGTTTGGGGGATTAAGGAACGGTGACGACGCAACCAGTTGTGTCCTGTGCTGATATGTAGTGGGCACTGGTGGGGTACAGGCATTGGTGCCTTAGGCATGAATATTTCCTACATCACCCTAAGACACTTTTGGTGGCCCGCTCACAATTTGTGAAGTTGAGAGAACGAGACGTAGCTCAGCTAACAGCCAACCAAAAAATTAATTGAAGGGGGGTTTTAGACGGTGAACCGTACAGCTGGAGCAGTTTTCGTGCTTTATTAGCCCTACGTTACGTCTGTTCTTTTGACTCGCAATGGCTACAACTACCATGGTAACCAGAGGAGCTCCTCCATCCTCGAAAACAAACAACAAAGCACCCACATATCCACCGAACCAGACGTGAGTCAAAATACAAAAGGAATAGTTTAAAATGCTTTAAACTAATAAAGCCTTTAGTCTATATGTCACCAATTTACCATCCTCGAAGATTCAAAAATCCGATTTACGCATTTCATTATACACTCTTTTCTCAACATATGGCCCTGTCTTGGATGTCGTGGCTCTACGAACAATGAAGATGAGGGGCCAAGCGCATGTTGTATTTAGAGATATTCAGACTGCGACTCAAGCCATGCGGTCTTTACAAGGATTTGATTTTTTTGGAAAGGAAATGGTGAGTGGTCCTTTCTTTACTTTTGTGGAGGATCTTTTGCGTGTTCTGGCTGTGGGTTACTGACGAACGGGTTTTCGTTTTAGAAAATACAATATGCGAAGTCAAAGTCAGATACGATAGCAAAGTTAGATGGGACTTTTAGAATGCCTTCTGCCCCGACTGGCGCTGTTATTGCTACGGAACTACAACAGAGTATATTTAATGCTCCTCCCTCGGCGGCGGTGACGGCTGCTCCTAGTGGGACACTTAAGCCTCCGGCTCCTGAGCCAGATCATGTTATGGAGGATGCAAAGAGCCCAGCAAGTGTGGTAGGGCAGAAGAGGAGAAGAGATGAGGAGGAGGAAGAGGAAGACAGCGAAGAAGATGTTGCTATGGAGGAAGATAGTGATGACGAAGAATAATGACATTGATCATGCATATCTTGGCGTTTAGGTGTTGGAGTGTTGTACGTCTGGCAAGGTCTAGCACCCAGGACTGGATTGAAAGGCACGGGTATTGGAGCTATAAAAAGATCAGATGAAGAGATCTGATATCTAAATAAACTTCTTCGCACGCAATATTCTGGGTATCTATTTCTTATTCTAAATTTGATGCTCTAAAATTCTGCGCCTCACGGGTTTTTAGACACCTTGCTCAACTTGGGCCATTTCAAGAGGAACCCATAATCCGATACAAGCCCCAACAATGCCAAGCCAAACCATGAGATATTCTGACAGTGAACAATCAAATGACTCCATAGCTTCCTTTGTTTGACAGGGATGGATGAAGAATGCTGGAAGGTCTGTAACCGGGTGGGGCTGCAACAAAATGTATCAGCAGAGAAGAGAAGGATACGTGTAGCCAAAGTCGTAAATGAATGTTCATAGGTACTTACTGCTGCAGATATACCTCCGTTGAAACCGGCCATACGCAGGGTGCCTTTATACTCTGGTGGTACAAGGTAACGATATACCGAGTCTAAGTCGAAAGCTGGTTCATCCATCGGAAGATCATGTAGTGTGAACCACAGTGTAGGCACTTGGTACGTGGGATGAAGATGGATCTCATAGACGACATATGGTTGGTGAGAATACAGACTGTATTGTGGTAAGGCGCCATCTCCGCCTTCACCTAATTGTGAGCGGAGTGCTTCCTATGTCTTAGTTAACACAAGTATAATGAATGTAATTCACAGGATTTCATTAGTGCTACTCACAGGATCAACTTCTTCGCTCATGGTCATATCCATATCCACTCCAGATATAAGCTTTTCTGAGGGAGACAGTTTCGCCAGTGCCAGCGACAAATCTTCATCTTCAGAGAGCTTAAGGAGACGAAGTATTTCAATGTAACATTCTCCCACTGTTGCTGTTCGCCGAGAGTTTATCTTCAAGATATTCCTTGTCGGGCCCAGCTTCGCACTGACATATCTCTGTTCAAAGTATGCGCAGGCAAGCTCAAACTCCTCGACATTGAGGAAGGGCCATTGCCGATACTCGTCTCTGTGAGATATCGTCATAACTTCGAGCCTGATTTAACATCTAACATCTACTGAGTATGAAATAATTAGTCTAGGAAGAACTGGAGTAAAGACTGGAGTGAGAATGAAGCGCAAAGAGATAGCTATGAAAGATTTACAACAATATGTAGTCAGGCACGTGGTGGATCCATGCCCAATTCAAGTTCTCTCTCAATATGCTAATAAGAGCAAGAGCTCAGTGTTTATTTTAATAAAATATTTAAGCTACACTCACTTTGCCTTAGGTCTTCTATATCTACTTAAAATGTAGTCTTTCCTACATTAATAGGAAGTTTTCTCATTTGTTATCTGGAACCTGTAGCTTGTAGTCCAACCCCACTACCTAAATCAGAAAATAGTTAGGGGACAGGGCTGAATGCGGAGTCCCTGGCGACCCAATTAGGCAAAGACGAATGACATGGGTTAACTGGTCCCAAGAAAGGCAACGTGTAAACACGAAATTTAATATCGACGCTCCATTTCTTTATGAGTTAATTGTCCCGGGTGTTTGAACTGGCATAATGTTCGCTATTCGATGAACGTCCGTGATCCTTTTGCCCTCCGTCGCTCCCAAGCGGTCGACATTCTTCGTGGCCCCGCTGGACAAGCTGCAGCAAACATCACCGAGAGAGTTATAAGAGCTAGTGCGCAAGCATACGAGAGTGGAAAACAAGCAGTCGAGCAAGCAGTCGAGGAAATGTCCTTTCAAATACCTTCAAATGTCCCTTCATTCAGCAATCCGCAACGAGAGTTGGAAAACAAGATATGGGGGGCATCAGGGGTAACAGCAAGATCATCGGCGCCACATTCAAACGGTGTAATGGGTGGGATCTTTGACAGGCGGAATCAGGATCTGCCGATGTATAAAGATAAGCCATACTCATATGTATCGGCAAGGAGACATCAGCCATGGTGGAAGAGGAAAAGGACTGGGGCCATAGGACTCTTAGCGATCTTTGTATTATACCTTTTGGGAGCCTTTAGCAGCCATGCGGAAGAGACCGAAAAGGCGAGGAGTCGTTGGAACTGGCTGCAGAGACCTGAAAGTGGCGGACGCAGAATTGATTGGCTTGATCGGAGGGAAAGAGTAAAGGAGGCATTTATTCTCAGCTGGGATGCGTATCATCGATACGCATGGGGTACGCAACTATTGAATCTTTCTTTCAAAGCTCCCTAGCACTATTTATATTGCTAGCTAGGCGAGGAACGTCCCATAAGAAACTTACTGATACTCAATGGATTAGGATATGATGAGTTTAAGCCTATTTCGAATAGAGGACATCAAATGACACCAAAGGGCATGGGATGGATCATAGTAGATGCATTGGATACAATGATGTTGATGAATTTGACATCGAGAATATCAGATGCCAGAGAGTGGATGAAAACATCATTGGATTACGATCAGGATCAGGAGGTTAACACATTCGAAACAACCATCCGAATGCTCGGGGGTCTTCTCTCAGCCCATTATCTTTCCACCGAATTTCCAAACATGGCGCCCTTGGCAGATGACGACGAAGGTGCTGCAGGCGAAGATCTATATCTAGAGAAGGCAAAAGACCTAGCGGATCGTATCATGGGAGCTTTTGAAAGTCCTTCGGGGGTACCTTTTGCTAGTGTTAATTTAAAGACATTGGCTGGTATTCCATCCCATGTAGATGGCGGAGCCTCTTCAACCGCAGAAGCTGCTACTCTGCAGCTAGAGTTCAAGTACCTGTCAAAACTCACTGGAGAGACCTTCTATTGGGAGAAGGCGGAGAAGGTGATTCAAGTCATCGATGACAATGGTATGGAAGATGGACTGCTCCCGATTTATATCTACGCAAATTCTGGTGAGTTTCGAGGAAATAATATACGGTTGGGTAGTCGGGGAGACTCGTACTATGAGTATCTGATCAAGCAATACCTGCAAACATCGAAAGAAGAGCCAGTCTATGAAGAATTATGGGACGAAGCTCTCAATGGTGTCCGTAAACACCTAATTACGTACTCTAAACCTTCCGGGTTCACGGTGCTTGGAGAACGGCAAAGTGGATTGTACGGACAGTTGACACCCAAGATGGACCATTTGGTATGTTTTATGCCAGGCACTATAGCCCTAGGAGCTACAGGAGGTCTACCATTATCGAAGGCAAAGAAGCTCCCAAGTTGGAGCGCCAAAAAAGATGAGGAAATTGAACTCGCTCGTGAGCTCACACAGACATGCTGGGGAATGTACAAATATATGGCAACAGGGCTCGCAGCAGAGATTACCCATTTTAACATCGATGATCCGCCTCTCACAGATGGTTCCCCACATAATCCGCCATCGGAATTTGATCCGGCCGAGGATGCGGAATGGAGACAAGATTTCAATGTGAAATCCAATGACGTGCATAATCTCCAGCGGCCAGAAACGGTGGAGAGCTTGTTTTATATGTGGCGGATCACAGGCGATGTAAAGTACAGGGAGTGGGGGTGGGAAATGTTTAAATCATTTATGAATTATACAGCCGTGCCTGAGGGTGGAGGTTTCACGAGTCTAGATAATGCTAATAAAATTCCGCCTCCCCAGAGGGACAACATGGAGAGCTTTTGGCTGGTTAGTCCTCTTTCCATTACCTTGATATAATCTTAAATACTGACTCCGAGATGCAGGCTGAAACGCTAAAATACTTCTACCTTCTCTTTTCACCTGATGATCTCCTCCCATTAGATCAAATCGTCATCAACACTGAAGCACATCCCTTCCCACGCTTCAATCTAGGGCCGCTGTTCAGGACAGGATGGAAAAGGAAGCCAAGAGGACCGGATGGCAAAATTATTCCCGACATTCCTGCGAAGGTGGAGGCCGCGACCGAAGAACAGGCTACAGTTGCTGCCGCAACGGCTTCACCCGATTTATTACAATAAAAAGGCAGATAGGCCGAGAGCCTCGACTTGTGTATATGTATAATGATTGAATTAGATGGGGTTAAGTATTATTACATTGTTGGAAAAGTCATTTGAAATATTGGTTTGCTTTTCATCAGGATTTTAGTCTAGGAGAAGTTGAAACTCCGATTTTCTTCCGCCACAATGAATTATTAATTTGGAAGAATCGGTTCTGTTTTCTCAATAGTACATATTTCAGTGCATATGATGTCAGCAGTTACAGTCCTGATCCATGTATTAAGTGCCAATTTAAGATAAGGCCATTTTTTTATACAGTAACGTTAAGACCGTAGTTCAGATCAAGGGCCCCATGCTACATAGAATAATCTTTATCAGTCCCCTGGTTGCTATTTAACTACCTTCTTATGCCCTTATAACCACCGTCCGTCTTGCACTTCTTCAGTCTTAGCCTCATAAATCTTGCTCTGGGTGATCGAGACTCTAAGTTTGAAATCCTCGCCCTGTAAAGACGTTTGAGTCTTGAAGGCCAGCTCTTCAGTCCTTTACTGAGCACCAGGATTCTCTAAGGGCACGGACAATCCTTTAACGTATGACCGCGTGGAATTATTCCAGCCTTGGAGACCCTTAGAAATGCTCCAACAGGTCGCACTAATTAGTCTGCAAATCAAAAAGTAGATTTGTTTTGCACAAGTTATTTGGCCAAGATGATAAATATCAATGTACCCCAGCGAAGAAATCCGGTATATTTACGTTTTTACTTCAACAAAATAAACAAAATAAAAAATGTTCTCTTGTCTCTTAGTTCTACTGTAATAAAGATAGATATACCGTGCCACCCTGGCAGCCTGGCTCTGGAGAATGGTACTCTGAAGAGGGGCGATGGATCCACCAGCGCAGCATGCCGTGAGACACAGTATAGTAGGTGATAGGTTACACGAACAGCGTGATGGATGATTTTTCATAGTCACAAAGCAACTTAAAATGATACGCAAGACAGTGTCGGCAGAATAATCTTGCTTTTTTTTGGCGAGGCCTTTTCAGCTCAGAGGAACAGCATCCTCGTCGGCCTTATCAGATGTTTCCACCAGTCATGTAGCCGAGGCACTTTAGTGGAACAAAAGGAATACCCATAGGATTTCAAACTCAATGGACTTTTGTGATGATCTAAGATATGAATAGAACTTTCATAATTCGGAAAATGACAGTTTGGAATGGTAACATTAACAATAGATAAAAGTGGTCCACCTTCGCGAGCGGACAACAACTAGAGAGAGATACTAATTAGCTACTCTTCAGTACAGTACAGTACAGCCCTTGCCTGCCAAAGCAGCCGCCAACCCCCAAATTCCGCCATCAGCCTCTGCCACACTGCATCGGGCCAATCATCGTGCTCCATCCCGCCAATTTCCACAGTTGGACACTGGACCTCTTATCTCGACCCTAGCCTTTCTTGAGCACTCCCAGCCCAGCACGACTTGCCATGGCCTCTTCTCGAACACAACCACAACTACTCACTCGACAAAGACACAACTCCCTGGATGTTCTCATCGCACGCCACAACACTTTCTAGATCGAACTCTAGATGCTTTTCGATATGTTAAAACGTCCTTAACTTCGGTTTTGTCCGCCGTGCCTCGTCCAATCGTCCTCCACAGTCATACCTTCAACTCCCACCGAAAGTGTGCACTACTTCCTCTACGTCCTCTTGCGCCTCATCATTCCTCATTACATGGTCAGGTCGTGAGAGAGATTATATATAGAGGAGATACATCGAATCATTCGCCGCATAAAATCTATCCTCGAGCTCCATCTATAGCATATCATTCTATCGAAGAGAACCTAATCGGAGGCGGGCGCAAGAGCTTTCACTATGAACCGAGATATAGAGAAGGGGAGTATGGATAAGGACTTCACTCCCAGCCCCGACTACAGCAGCGGCTCGGGCAATGAGCCCAACTATGAGGAAGCCACCATCCACCGCCCAGGTATCCCTCGGCGGGTCCTGGATAGTTTCAAGCGAGATCCGACCAGATCCACGATGCACAAGACGGTTGGCCCTCGCGAGTTAAATCTTCAGGGTGCCGTGGATGCTACGGCGCATACGCTGCTTGCCAGAAAATTAAAGGGAAGGCATTTACAGATGATTGCCATCGGTGGCTCGATCGGTACTGGTCTTTTTGTCGCCTCCGGCAAAGCCCTAGCTACTGGTGGGCCAGCGAGTCTATTGATATGCTTTTCACTCATTGGTATCATGATATACTGCACCGTTCATGCATTGGGTGAAATGGCCGTGCTTTTCCCGATCGCCGGTTCCTTCTCGGCATTCTCGACAAGATTCTTGGATCCTGCATGGGGATTTGCAATGGGTTGGAAGTGAGTTGATATTCGTGCTTGTGCACAGGTCAGATTCACAAGAAGACAAACCTTACTAATGGCTTTATAGTTACGCTATGCAGTGGTTAGTTGTCCTTCCACTGGAAGTAATAGCAGCTTCTATTACTATCAACTTCTGGGACGAGGAGCATAAATACGATCATGCTATTTTTGTCACCGTCTTCTTGTTTGTAATTATTACCATTAATCTCTTTGGGATTAAGGGTTATGGAGAAGCAGAATTCTTCTTTTCAATAGTGAAAGTTGTTGCCGTCATTGGGTACATGTGAGTATCATTTCCTCGGAAACTGTATTAAGGGTCACGTACCTTTTACTAACATCGATTCAGCATTCTTGGAGTTATCCTTAACTGTGGAGGAGGTCCGGATGGAGGCTACATTGGTGGTTCCATGTGGCAAAATCCCGGAGCTTTTAATAACGGCTTCAAAGGTCTCTGCAGTGTTTTTGTAACAGCAGCTTTTGCCTTCGCTGGAACAGAACTGGTCGGATTGGCGGCTGCTGAGACGGCTAATCCGCGCAAATCCATTCCCACGGCAGTGAAGCAGGTGTTTTGGCGTATCACACTCTTCTACATTGTCTCCCTTACGGTTGTTGGCCTCCTAGTGCCTTACAATGATCCACGGCTCCTCAATGGCGGTGATGCCGACGCCGCAACTTCTCCTTTCGTCATCTCCATCCAAAACGCTGGAATCGAAGTCCTCCCGTCAGTCATGAACGTAGTCATTCTCATCGCTGTCCTCTCTGTTGGCAACTCTGCCGTCTTCGGTTCCTCCCGTACCCTCGCTGCCCTGGCAGATCAGGGCCAAGCACCGAGAATCCTAGGCTACGTAGACCGCAAGGGTCGTCCCTTGGTCGCGATTGCCGTGTCTTCGTCTTTTGGGTTCATAGCCTATACCGCAGACTCACGTTCCGAAGGCGACGTCTTAAACTGGCTCGTCGCTCTTTCGGGTCTGTCCTCGATTTTCACCTGGGGCTCCATTTGCCTTTCACACATCCGATTCCGCCGTGCGTGGAAACTACAAGGCCACTCGCTCGACGAACTCGCCTTTTGTTCCCAGCCCGGCGTTTATGGATCCTGGATAGGCTTTATCTTTAACATCCTTATCCTCATCTGCCAGTTCTGGGTTGGCGCATGGCCCACGGGGTATCAAGAACTGGGACCAGCACAACAAGCGAACAGCTTCTTCCTAGATTATCTCGGGGTGCCGATTGTGATAGTATTCTATGTGGCGTATAAGGTTTGGTACCGCACGCCGTTCATCCGATGCAAGGATATGGATCTCAAGACTGGGATGCGGGAGCTAAATCTCCGGGAGTTGTTGGCGGAGGAGAGGGCGGAGCGAGCCGCCTGGCCGACGTGGAAGCGTGCGTACAAAGTGGTTTGCTAATGAGGAATTTTTATATGCTTGATGTGCTGGTCTTCTTTCTTGTTTTGGGTCGGTAGCTTTTATGGTCATTGGGTTTCACGTTTTGAGGGTGGTGGGTTGGGGTCTTTTGACATTGGTAGTTCCGGATTGCGGGGCTGGTGGTTCACGTTGGAATGCGACTACAAAGGAAAGATACCATCTGGTTTATGATCAACATTATGTCTTTGTTACATCCCTCGGTTTGTTTATTTTTTGTATATTAGGATGCCCTTGGCGGCAATAAGAGTCGTGGGCTTTCTGCAGAAAGCCTGGACTCTTTTAGAGATTTAGGTTTAACGTTTAGGTTATGACCTGGACGATCTTATCAATCTGATAATTAGATCAATAATATCTAGATTCTTCGCATTACTACGGGAGTTAGCCGTGATAGCCTGAGATCTGACTGGTGGTCGATCGGTTTATTAACTTTCGTCTGAAGGGAGCGCAAAGGCCGAATCCAAACAGCTCCTCACTTCCTTAAAGCACAAGCACAGACGGACAAACCTTAAATAATTCCCATCGGGAGTCGCCGAGATATCTCCAGCGGGAATCCCGGCACCACTCGTACAGTATCACACAATCCCTTTCCCCACCCAAGCTACTAACAAGGTGATAATTGCATCTAATGACAGTAATTAATTGACTTTTCCTTCTGCTTCTTCTAACCTTTATTGGCCTTGTTCCTGCCCCTGTTCCGGCCCCTCTGCTTAGTCAGACCACAAGGAGTGGATGGCCAGCTTCTAGCGCGAGGGGTTTGAGCCAACGAGCTCTCGTCTGTAATTGCAATGACAATGTGAAAGTCAGGAATCTCCCCGGAGAAAGCTCAATCCCTCAACCTTATGCGCGCCCTTTCGCGGTCACTGCAGCCCTTTCTTGCAGCTGCCTTGTTAAGCCAATAATGCCCTGCAATTTCATGCAGCTTGCTTCCGGGTCTGTGAATAATCTAGCAGATAATGACTGGGCCGATAGGAGATACCTCAAAAGATCAAGGGTGGGTGGGGTCATTCTACATAGATAAACAAGAGACTTCTACGTTCCTTCCTTGTCCTTCCACTCACTCCCTCTCTGACTCCCTTACTTCCTTCCTTCTCCTCCCCACTGGCTGGCTGGCTTTGCAGACGAGGATTCAATTACTTGCATAGTTGTATTTCCCAACTCTGTTAATTATTTTTCTCTCTCTCGCATTTTCCCATTAGCCACTGCTATCAAGGGCCTCTAATCTACCAAGTATCCTGCAAGCATCCTTACGGCACGGGACCTTGTTTCTTCTAGTATCGATCAAAGTAGTATCATACTCTAGTCCAGCCTTCCCAATTAGTTGATTGGTTATCAAGATGTTGTCCAAAAACATCCTCCTTCTCTCATCTCTCCTCGGCCTCACGGCTGCCCAAACCGAAACAGTCTTGGGTCTCTACGTCTTCCACAGACACGGTGACCGTACTTCCAAATCTTGGCCTCCGACAACCCTCACTGATCTGGGATACGCCCAAGTCTCTGGTTCGGGAAGCTACTACAACAGCAGGTATATCAGTGACAATGCAACAACACAGATCCATGGCATCAGTGCCAACCTGGTCAAGAACTCCCAGTTGAACATTCAAGCACCCGTCGACCCTGTCTTGCAGAGCTCTGCCATGGGATTTCTCCAGGGTCTCTATCCTCCAGTGGGCAGCACCTTAGGTTCCCAGACCCTGGCCAACGGCACCACGGTTGAGGCTCCTCTCAATGGCTTCCAGCTCATTCCTGTCAACCAGGTCAGCTCTGTTGCAAATACGGGCAACTCCGAGAATACTCTTTGGCTGCAGGGCTCCAGTGGATGTGGCAACGCCATTATCAGCTCTAACAACTACTTCATCTCCGATGAGTACACGACAATGCTTAACAAGACGAACGACTTCTACCACAATATTCTTCCAGTCGTCAACACTACTTTCTCTGCTACTGCGGATACCTTCAAGAATGCTTATGCCAGTAAGTCCTTCCTACTTTAACGGATCATTAGGAGCATGGTGACTAATTTCTTATTTAGTCTATGACTACGTCCACGTCTCTAGCATCCATAATAGCAGTATCCCATCTGGCCAGCTCCTTACTTCAGATATCCAGTTCCAGCTGCGAACACTAGCGGACAACCATGAGTTTAACCTGGCCTACAATTCCACTGAGCAAATTCGTGCCATCGCTGGTGCTACTCTTGCTGCTCAGGTCGTTCAGCAACTCAACAACACCATCACAGGCAAAGGAGCACAGCCAGTTGGAATCCAATTCGGTGCCTATGCTTCATTCCTCTCCTTCTTCGGCTTGGCTCAGTTGCCAGCAGTCTCTGACAACTTCACCGGAGTGGTCGACTATGCTTCTGGCATGATCTTTGAGCTTGTCACTAATGCCAGTGTCAGCGATGGTTATCCAGCTCCGGAGGACATTTCTGTTCGGTTCCTTTTCCATAACGGTACCGCTTCTGAGAATCCAGTGAGCACCTATCCTCTTTTCGGCCAACAAGAGACTGTCCTCTCATGGCCCACGTTCGTGACTCAAATGAACAAGTTTGCCATTGGCGACCAAGCCAGCTGGTGCTCTGCTTGCGGTAATACTACTGGTGTTTGTGCTGCTTCCTCTACTTCTACCTCCTCATCCTCCAGTCCTAGCCCCTCTACCGGGTCACACTCCAGCGGAATGTCTAGAGCTGTCGCCGGTGTTATCGGCGCCATGGTTACCTTGGCAGTCATTCTCGGAATTGAAGCTCTCGTCATGCTTGCGGGCGGACTGAGATTAGTTAGCAAGAAGAGGCTAGCGACTGCAGTGCCACCTAGCAACGGTTCTCAAGCCTCCGAAGCTGCCAAAGCCTAAATCGTCCCTCTTACATGTATATGCGGTGGATGGATAGGCTTGTGATGCATAATGGGATAACGGATGAACGATGAATATCTATCTGTACAGGGGGGTAGGATAAGAAGTATATTTTAATTGTCGATTCAATGGTAGTGAGTAAAAGCATGAAGATACTTAATAAATGAGATCACATTTCGAGCGAGATTGCAACATTACAATAGGTGAAAATGATAATGTTGTGCAACCTTGACTATATTTCCTCCATATTAGAATTATGCTCGGGGTTACCCATATTACCCCAGATATTACGCCACACCAGTGCAATTGACAAATTATATCCAACAGAGTATCAAGCGGCTTCTACAGACCTCGGTAAATCCGTTTTCTTTCGCACGTCTCTGGAATCGGATGAATTAGTCCAATGATGAGGAAAAGAATACGAACGGACCATCAAAAGGTCAGCTACTTCAGCCGCTTTTGCTTTTTTGGCCTCCCTGCTAAATCAAAGTTTTCCCTGTTATTTTTTCAATATATGCAGATGAAGGATTTTTTTAACCTTTTTTTTTTTTTTTGCATGTAGCTTTGATAGGATTGAATGGGTATTGGACAATGCACTTGATGATTTTGCTTTTTTGCTTTTTGCTTTTTGCTTTTTTTCTTGTTGTTATTTTTATCCTTTTTCTTGGGTTTTGCTTTTTTGAGATTTACTCGGTTGGTCTTCCCCAGGTCCCTTATTTTTTCCCGTCCCTCCTCCTTGTCTATCTGGGGTTCTGAAGGGCTTATTAAATAAAATCTTATTCCTAGTCGCAGAATTAATACTACAGTACTTACTACAGTACTTACTACTTACTGCACGAAAGAAGTTTAATCCTTCCTCAGCTTGAAATTAGCACGNAAAAAATAACCGTTTGCTTCCACAACAAGCCCCCGCTCAAGAGTGGTGGATCGCTTGGATCGTTGTCAGCCCGGAAGGCAAGTGCGCGTCTAAAACGGTGCGATAAACGATTAATAAAGCACGAGGTTGCAGTCGCTCCCACACCCTGATCAACCTTCCCCTTTCCCCTTTCCCACATCCACGTCGTAAGCCTTTTTAGCCTTCTCACCGCCCGCCCTCAATGCCTCAATAGTCGCGTTCCCTGAGACTTTCCTCGTCATCTCAGAGGCTTACAATGACCTCTCCGACTAGCTACCAAGACGACTCATGGGCCCTCTACGACCCTGAATTCCTCCCTGGAATCGGATCGGCCCCGAATCCTGGGCTGGATGCGGCTTCATCCGCAACAGGTTCCTGGCGCACGTATGCTGCCCCGACAGCAGCCACCAACGCCGCGCCGCAGTATCTTCAATCATACTATGAAGGAGTAGCCAGTGTCGATGCCTATCAGATTCAGAATGCCGATCAGTATCTGCAGAATGAGCATCAATATCAGCACCAGCATCAGCAGCATCAGTCTCATTATAACAACTTTCAAATCCGAGGTCAACATGGTGTGCCTTTCCCGATAGAGCGTTCAGAAGGTCATGGACCGGTGGATATCTCCGGCTTCTCCAATAATGAGCTGCTCAATGGTTTCTTCCCAGAGACTAATCGAATAGCCGATGGATCCCAACAGCTGTTGATGCCTACAACGGCTCTTCCAATCCGTAACTATCCATACTCGGCTGAGTTTCAGTACCCACCGCAGCAGCAGCAACAACAACAACAGCAGCGCTATGAGCATGAGAATGCAAACACATTTTATAATGCTCATCCCTCTCATCCTCCACCAACCTTCCAGCAGAGCACAGATTCAAATACCGATCGATTGCTTTATGACGGAAGAGCTGCTGTTGACCGAGGACCCAGTTTTGTCTCGTCACCATTGACCCCTGAAACTTCCAGCAGTGATCCTGATACTCCTCCAGCTCAATGGGTGTACTACGCCAATCAGTTTACAGGCCCAGCTCTACCAGCTTACCAAGATGGCCAGTCATCGTTACAGCAGACCCAGTATCAGACAGAACCCCCTCAGGGATTTCGGGTCGCTTATTCGGAGATGTCAGCATCTATGGGCCCTAGAAATCCTCCGTTATATAGCAATAGCAACACGTACCAGATCTATCCGCAACAGACGACTGGAAGAATCGGTTCAACTAGCACATCGAATTCTAGAGTTCTTTCTCCGCCGCAATCTGCTTATCAAACGAACTTCAAATGGGTACAAGAAGACGTGACTTCAAAACATTCTCATATTATTCCTTCACAGCCCCCCACCTATCATCAGAATTCGCAGTCATTGAGTAAGAGTGCGAACCCTAGTAGGCGTGCCAAGACACATCCTTCGCATGAACATGGACATGGAAATGGTCACCCACACGAGCACTCACATCATGTACATCAGCCCACTGGCCAGTGGATGGTTGTGAATGCTAATCCGAGAGGGCCCACGACCGTCCTTCCAAACCAGCCAATGTACCAGCAAGATGCTCAGTTCTGGAACCCTGACCCAAATCTTGCAACCACAAAAGTAACTCCTCCACAATCACCACCTCACGCACATTCTCAGGCTCCGCTTGACCAACCTCAGGCACCAGATGGAAGTGCGAATTTGAAAGCTGTTACTCGTCGTCCTAAGAGGCGAACTGGTCCTTTGAGCAGAGCCGCACGGGATAAGGCGGATTTTCTCAGACTCTTAGGAGCGTGTTGGAGGTGTAGGCGGTATAGGAAATCGGTATTAATCAAGACACCAACTACGCTACGTCATATTGCTAACACCGCTTTTAGTGTAATGATGCTGAGGTATGTGATACGTGCCTCACGACAACAGAATTTCGTCTGTGGCCCCCTGAATTGGCTTGCCGACGTGGGCAATTGGAGGATTTAGCGGAACCATTGATGCCGAGTATGGGTTCCCAACATGTAGTTGAAGGGTTCAAACTGACGAGAAATAGAACATGCCGAATTAGCTTTCAGCCACCTTGACATGTCATTCGAGAAAAAGCCGAACTGGAGAATAGTCCGGTTCAATGTTCCTAATCACGACTTCACGGAGGGTGACAAGTATCAAAAGATGTTATGGATGACGATGGGCACGCGTCTCTTTGGGGACGAATTCATCGAACTCTTCGACATCGTCGTCCAGTATCAAAAGTCGTTTAAGAGCGTCCTCATTGACGCCGCATGTGGCCACCTTATGGCAGCGTGTAGCTTCTATCATGCTTTCATTACAACTGATACCTGGTTTCCTGACCCTGACTTTGCTCAAATCCTCAAAGATTTCCGCGCCCATTCTAATGTCCTCTGGAAAACTTACCTTCGCTCCGCCCTCTCCGGCCGTCGAACTGATTGGTTCCCCCTTTTCTTAAGCTCGATCCTAACTCTCTTCTCCGTGGTGATCTGCACTGATGCCGCAAACGCTATGCCAATCTCTCTCCGTGATGAACTCTGGGATGACCTTACTGGCTCCATCATGGGACTCCGATCCGGCATCTACATTGTCTCTCTAAACCTCCTGCATATTCTCACTAAGGGTATAAAGCCATGGAAATTACCTGTCTGGACCATCGAAGAGATCGAGCAGCCCGATGGCACTTTTATCCTCAAGAGAAATGAGGAGGGTATGAAGTTGCTTAATCAAGACGAGGCGGCCTTTGATTGCGTCATGGCCTTCCGTAAGTGGTTGGATAAGTACGAAGAGGCTATTATACATGATGGCAAGATATGGTTTAGTGTTAAGCCGTTTACGAAGGAGACGTTAAGACCTCTTGGGGTCTTATCCAAGATCTTGGATTTGAACTGAAGATGATCTCTTCGTGTGCAAGATCACTACGCACATTTTCAAAGATAGAAAGAACATGATCATATGAGAGTGTTGACAGAGCTCTACTCGGTCTGTCAGAACTTGACTCTGTTCTTTAGACCTTGTAGGATATAGCTCAGCTTATCTCATGCTGTAGCTGAATATGAGGGCCTCGAGTCGTTGAACACGATGCTGAGACAATTCACCTCAGATCTCAAATGTGGGATTATGTCCGGCTATGCTCTGCTTCTCAGTTCATCTACTTTGCCATCTAAACCATAACCTCTTGACTGAGGTATCTGCTCCAGATAATGAGATGGTTCACTTCAGTTTACTCAAAGGTCATGAGACATGATTGTAGTATGTTGGCCTAGCACGTCAACCTCAACATTACGTCTGAGCAATGAAAACAGCTCTTTCAGAGTACTTTCTACATTTCTGTCCGTCTACTTGGATTTATCTTTGTGCTCCTAGCTGAAATGCAGGAGGTAGATATTTTCCATGTGATATTGTTACGGTGTCACAGGCCCGTACTAAACTCGGTGTTCGCAATGGCGTATATGGGACTCGGAAGACAGGATGACGCTGGAGTTATTTTGAGAAATTTCAGGTTCAAAATGTACATCTAGGTCCTGGAATCACTGTGATTTATGTCGTTGGTATGGAAGGATGTGTATTTCGGTTTCCTCATCTGGGTCCTAAGCTTACATACTGTAGATATTTGTATGAATGATTATGATATATACTGCAGCCCGTCTACTACTGTATTTTATAGTCCACCTGATTAGAAATAAAGTAGCAGTATTACGACTGTTCCATGTCTTGCCACCAATTCTAATCAAACTCTCCCATGACGAGGCTTAACTCCGGCAGCCGTACAATTATGCTGACCCACTATTCGCATGAGGACATGACATCTCTGATACGCCAAGCCATACATATTCTAGCAAACTCTAGAAACAACGTCACGTACCACAATGATTACTATATCAGTCAAAAATCGGGAGATCCGTCAAAGTCCAGGAAACAGTTTATCAAATCCTTCCGAGGCCTCGAGTGTCAGACGCCACACACACCCCTTCCCCCCAATCAACATTTGACCAAATAGGGAAATGCCCGGATTATCGTACATCCGATGCAGAGAGTTTGTAAGTACGGATGTCGCCTGCAAAAGTAATGTCCCACGCTAAAAACGCCACAATTGCAGGGATTACATAATCAATTCTACCCCACTTGCCAACGCATACAACTGTCAGTATATGACACCGCTTTTTGTACTCAACTTTGCTTGAATTCTTGTTTTTGATCAATTATACCATGGTATATACTGATATTGCTACTCGTGCTTTAGTTGTTACACTCAAATCACCACTTGGAGGGCTGTCTACAGTTGAAATTGCTGAAAAAACTGGTGTGAACCCTCGAACAATCAATTGTATATATGCTAAAGCGATTGAACGTGGATTTGAACCAAATCAACTTCCATTAGTGATTAAAGATGAGTATTTGGAAGATGCTCTACATTCTGGAAGACCTACCAAACAGACTCCTGAATTATTAGATAAAATTCAGTCTAAAGTGTGCTTTGATTGATATGGAAGGGAAAAGTCATGTGTTGATATTGCTGAAAAACTTTAACAAGATAGAATAGATATTTCTGCAGCAACAGTATAAAGAACACTTAGAAAGGCAGGTTATAGGAAGACTAAACCTACTAGAAAGCCTAGGTTAACTAAGAAGATGATGAAGGAAAGATTAAAGTGATGTCTTGACTATAAAGATTGGACTTTAGAAGATTAGAAGAATGTTATCTAGTCTGATGAAATATTAGTAGTTCTCCTCCACCGTAGAGGAGGTTATAAGGTTTGGAGGAAAGCTGATGAAGTGCTTGTACACAGTTACATTAGAGAAAGATAAAAAGGTTATTCTGAATTCATGTTTTAGGGTTGTTTTTCATATGACAAAAAAGGCCCTTGCCATTACTAGAAGCTTGAAACCAAAGAGAAGAAAGCTCAATCAGAGAAAGTACTTAAACAACTCAATGAAGTTCTTGAACCAATTATACAAGCTCAATAAGAGTTGAACACTGCTATAACAAGATTAAGATTAAGGAATAAAGGTGGAAGGAAGCCTCAATGGCATTAAAATCACAAAAATGGGAAATTGACACATGATAACAACAAAGGAAAAATTGATTAGTATTGATATCAAACTCAAGTTATACTTTCAAAGCTTATTCCTTTTGCTTAAGAATGCAAAAAAGATAGGCTAGGAACCTTGGTTCAAGAAGATAAAGCACCATCACACAATTTCCATAATCAACAACGTGTATATAACCTTTATCAAATTCAACGTCTATTTTGGTGTGGCAATTCCCCAGACTTGAATATGATAGAGCCTTGTTGGTTTTGGATGAAATGCAGAATCACTGTTAAAGGAGCTCCTAAAAGTAGAGTCATAGCAATTCAAGCTTGGGAAAAGTGTTGGAAAGACCTTTCTCAATTGCAAATTCAAGCTTGGATTGAACGTATTCCTTTCCATATTCAGGAGGTTATTAGACTTGAAGGTGGGAATGATTATAAGGAAGGAAGACCACAGCAATTCAAAAAAGGGGCAAAACAGGATACTCAGCAAAATGCAGGAGAGAGGCAAGAAGAGATTAGACTTATTGTAGTTTCTATGGGAGTTGGCTAGAATTGACTGTTTTTGCATTGAGAATTTGGCACCCTGGTCACGTGACATGGGTCCCCTGTCTAGTGGATTTTTTAGCGCCGCGCTAGACATTACTTTTGCAGTCTTCCTCCGTAGCTCTCTCGAGAAACGGGTTGTCGACCATTGGCTGGGTAAACGAAAAAAGGCTGCCTCTCACGGGCCAACCAAACGCCGCGTGTCGTTGCATCGGGTGTAAGTGGCTCCGAATCTTTCGCCTGAAAGGGGAGGCGGAGGTTCCAGAGTGGAAGGGCGGATGGAAGGCGTGGAAGGCAGAGGGAAGGAACGACCGGAGCGAAGAGCGTGTTTGATAAGTATATTATCAGTTTCTACAATATGGGTGGTGCTTTATTTATTTTAAATCTTGTTAAATATTATAATAAAATTCTAGAAAAGAAGAAAGTTTTTTACTCACATGATCGGACATATTACGTTGCCCCCCAGAGATTTTTTCTTTCTTTTCAGAGGTACGTACTTGTACCTTGGAAAACGCGGATTTTTTTGAAGATTCCACCAGCATCCATCCATTTCTTAGCGTCTCCTTCCGCCGATACATTGAATTTGGTCAGCCTCACCAACTCTTGCTTCAAAAAGCCATCGCAGCGACCTCGTCCTTTCTTCGATAGCTAGAAATATCAAATTACTTTACCTCTTTAATATTTTCCGGGTCGCGACCCAGAATTCCTTCGTCGCAAACTAGAAATCTGTTCTTTATCGTCTTTCTGTACAAAGACCTTTTCTTTGCACACACACCCGAGGTTTCGACCTTGTGATTGTAAGTTGCCCACTCTAGCCCTCCGTGCCTAGAATTCCCCTGCAGGGCCACTGGCAGAGTAGCTAGGCAGTCAATAGATATCTGACAACTAATGCTTCATAGGTATTTGATACCCTTCCGTATTTAACAAACGCTTTCTTTCTTCGCAACACCCTTCGATTCAAGAAAGACTCGAAAATTCGAAACCCTTAACCCTTATCGGAATCCGCGTACCCCTCGCTTCTTCCCCAATTAGGCCGTAAAAATGGTTAAAGATACCAAGTTCTACGACCTGTTAGGCGTAGCACCCACTGCCACCGAGCAGGAACTCAAGAAGGCCTACAAGATTGGCGCTCTGAAGCATCATCCCGATAAGAACGCCCACAATCCTGATGCTGCCGAGAAATTCAAGGATTTATCACACGCATATGAAATTCTCTCCGATTCTCAGAAGCGTGCTATCTACGACCAATATGGCGAAGAGGGACTAGAAGGCGGTGCTGCCGCCGGCGGAATGAATGCTGAAGATCTGTTCTCGCAATTCTTCGGCGGATCTGCATTTGGTGGCGGTGGACTTGGCGGTATGTTCGGCGGTGGCATGCAACAACGAGGACCACCAAAGGCACGCACAATTCATCATGTTCACAAGGTTTCGCTTGAGGATATATATAAAGGAAAGGTCTCTAAGCTTGCCCTCCAAAAGTCCATTATTTGCCCCAAGTGTGATGGAAGAGGTGGAAAAGAAGGTGCAGTTAAGAAGTGCGCGGGCTGTGATGGCCACGGTATGAAGACTATGATGCGCCAGATGGGTCCTATGATTCAACGATTCCAGACTGTCTGCCCTGACTGCAACGGTGAGGGCGAAATCATCCGCGAGAAGGATAGGTGCAAGGCCTGCAATGGTAAGAAGACCACAGTTGAGAGGAAGGTGCTTCACGTCCACGTCGACCGTGGTGTACGAAGTGGACACAAGATTGAATTCAGAGGCGAGGGAGATCAGACTCCCGGTGTTCAACCCGGTGATGTCGTGTTCGAAATTGAACAAAAACCGCATGCTAGATTCCAGCGAAAAGATGACGACCTGTTCTATCACGCCGAAATCGATCTTGTTACCGCTCTAGCGGGTGGTATTGTCTACATTGAGCATCTGGATGACCGATGGCTTGCTGTTGACATCCTTCCCGGCGAGGTTATCAGTCCAGGTAAGAAAAGTCTAATTCCCTTTATATATTTTGTTCCTCACTAACAATTTCCACAGGCTCGGTAAAGATGGTCCGTGGACAGGGCATGCCTTCCTACCGCCATCACGACCTCGGGAATATGTACGTCCAGTTCGACGTTAAATTCCCAGAGAAGAATTGGACCATCGACGAGGCTGTATTCGATGCTATCAAGGCTATTTTGCCACACACTCTTCCCGAGATTCAGCCACCTCCAGAAATGGTGACAGAAGCTGTCGACTTGGAGGATATCGATCCTAGCCAGCAAGCTAGAGCTCAAGGTAACGGTGCAATGGATGAAGATGATGAAGAGATGCGGGGCGGTGGAGAGCGAGTCCAATGTGCCTCGCAATAAGCGCAATGATGGTGGAAATAGGGGGATCTTAACTTTTTGACGTCTTTTTCCAGCAAAGTCGTCTTTCCGCATCCGTTTTATCTGGTGGGAAGGCGTAACGGGACGAAGGAGCTTATCCTTCGATGACTGATGTGCTAATGGCCTGATGAGTGATCAGTTCAAGATACCTCGAGCTTGAGATATGCATTGCCACAGGTTCTACATCGAGCTGGCTGACTCGGGTACAGCATTGTTTTGTTGCATTTTGCTTGCGTCTAGTTAGGCACTTTTTTTTCTGATGGCGTTTAGACGGGATAGATAGCATGGAAGTCAATGAAGTACTTTTTTATTTCCGAGATTGTGTTTCTCGATAGTCGTATTGCTGTTTAACTTGGGGATGATCCGATTTCATGCCGTGACAAATGATTGTGCATGAACTTACCAGACACCCCGCAATACCTCTAATCGGCCAATACGAAAGTGTTGATTAGGTTTGGTCGGAAGATTCACTCCGTAGATTTACTCGATAAGCCGCTTGTTTCTCTAAACCATTAATTAACTAGCATCAAAAGCACCAACACAGGGCATTGTCTATGTGAATCTTATAAGTTTGAAGTGTTTCTCACTAATGTACGGCTTTCTAGGGTGATATTATCCCTTGTTTTAATTTTAAACTAAAGTGGTGATGCTTATCATCACGTGGTAATACAACAAGCCACTGAGAATCAGGCGAAGTTAGGGAGGGATATTAGAATACTCTCAGGTTCATAGAAACCGCTTTATTTTAAGGAGAGTGTCAGGTTTTAGCGGGAGTTAAATATTGAATTGAATTAAAGCGGACCTGTCATTGACAAGCTAACTCGAATGCATATGATATAAGCAAGCAGAAATCGTGAAAGCTAGCAGTATCGTTATAACAAATCTTAAGTGAAGTCCCTTATAAGATCTTACAAAAGTAATAATTAGAACACCCTGATTTGGTATCCTGTGCGTAGCGTATTCGTGGCCTTCACTACTTAATTTTAGCCATCGACGTATATGCGTTATATTATTGCCAATGATTTGCAACTAGGCCACTTGATTCAAGCTTAACGGTCTTTAAGTAGTCAAATGCTTGCCTGTCAAATCCATAACTTGGGCATAATCCCGCGCTTACTAAGATACGGTAGATCCTACGACATTCCAACATAGAAAGCACATAAGCCCTTCGTTCCAACGCGCATTCTTTTGTCCTTCAACAAGCCAACAACAATAATTCATATAATCTGTTAAGGAGACAAAGACGAAGCTTAAAGGAACAATTATTTCCAATTGTATTGGACAGCGGCAACCAGCCGGGTTTGGACATTCCAAAGCCTCGAGGCTTCGAAGCATCGCTAGCGGCTGCCTGGGCCTTCAGTTTACGGACGTATCGTCAGGATGGCTGATTACTTTACGACTCCGGCGGTAGAGCACCACGACGAACCATTTAGGAATTCCACTGAAAATGCCACCGGTAATGCTACTGCTATACGTCAAAATTCTTCTTCAAAAGACTCAAGTCCTGCACCTCCGGGACATGAGTCTCGAGCGGACTACTCAAGCGCAGCAGCTTCAAGGATCAGAAGAAGAAATCGGATGATCACCAGCTGTCTAGAGTGTAGACGCCGAAAGCTCAAATGTAACAAATCACAACCGTGTACCAATTGCATTAAGTTCTCCAGAGATTGTGTGTTCCTTGCTCCTGCTCTAGACCAAGCGAGCCAGCTCAAGCTCACGGAGATTAAAGAGAAAGTCGGATCACTGGAACGGCTGCTTGAACGAGATGTGGCTAAATCCCGTGCGGCCGCCATTGCTGGGTTAAAGAGTGAGAATGAGACTAAGGAGACCTTTCCTAGTCAAGCTTTACCTGATGATTTCGAGGATGATCTACCTGCGCTTGAGGATGAGAAGGATCTGGAACCTACCCCATTAGCTGTTCCGGATGCTGCTTATGAGATTGATGGTGAGGATGATGATGTTTTAGATCTAGGGATTCAATTGGGGAGAATGAGAATGACTGAGAGAATTGGTGGGTTCTTTAGACCCAAATTTTCTCAAGAGGTTGGTCATTATCTTCTGTTTAACCCACATTTATCTATGGTGGGTTTCAATATCATAGAATTATTTTCATTTTCCTCGCAAGATACACACGAAGAGAACTATAAAGATTTTTAAAGATCCTCACTAACAAGTGAATTTAGCTCGAATATGCATTATCAGATACATTCATGACAGGGCACAACAACGAAGCAGTGCCTAAAATAGAACTTCCTCCTCTTGCACCTACTGAAACCTGGACTAAGCCAGGGCCTGAATATGTTGCTCCAGCATCTAGCTTTTTATTTGGACCTCAGATTCTTCAAAATTCTTTAATGGATTTCTTACCTTCTCGATTGGCAGCAGATAGATTGATTAAACAGTATTTCAATGTTGTTCATCCCATTGCACATCTTGTGCATCGACCGAGTTTTGAGAAGGAGTATGATGAATTCTGGGAAGAAGTTTCTATGGGGATTGAGCCTCCGAATTCGGTCCAGGCTATAATGTTCGCGGCAATGTTTTCTGGTGCAGTTAGCATGGATGAAAGTGCGACTGTTAGTGATTTTGGTGTGTTAAAGCAAAGTCTTCAGAACAACTTCAAATCAGCGACGGAGACAGCACTTGCGAAGGCCAACTTCTTGAGAACAACCAAAATCGAGACTTTACAGGCTTTCGTTATGTATCTGGTGAGCCTTCATGTTGTTTTAAATGTATTTTAAGATCTGACTAACATACTTAAGCTCGCTCTCTGTAGAGCAGAGGTATCACGCGCACATTCCGTTCTAGTTGGTGCTGCAATACGAATGGCAGAATGTATGGGCCTTCATCGTGATGGGGAGGCTTATGGATTAAATCCTTTGGATACCCATATCCGCCGCCTGATCTGGTATCATGTATGTTTTCTTGATATTCGAACATGCGAAGCGCAAGGACCTCGGCCATCCATAAGAAAAGACGACTTCGACACAAAATTACCTCTTAACGTCGATGATGTTGATTTGACTTCCTGTGGAGAGTCCCCAGCTGCTGCGGATCGATGGACGGATGCGACTCTTACCTTAGTACGATTTGAAATTAATGAGATGATGAGGTCTATCTGGATAGATAGGCCAAGGATCGAACGTCGAAAGATCAGCATTACTGCAGTTCTCAGCAAAATTGAGACATTCAAAACTAACATGGCTGCCAAATACGATCATCTCATAGATGAGAGAATACCTCTGCAGAAATGGTGCAAAATCATGAAGTCGTTACTTTTATCACGTTTGCACATTATGGTTCTCCACAGGTATCACAATTCAGTAGTATCGCCTATGCCGACTCGTTTGCGACAGATCATGCTCAATTCTGGAATCAATATGATGGAAGACACTATCTCCCTGGAGGTGCTCCCCGAGCTGTCTAGTTGGGTATGGTATGTTGGAGCGTTGCATCAATACCATGTGGCATTTCTGTTGCTTTTGGAGGTATATGTGTATCCTAACTATGCAGGCGCCGACCGCATCTGGAACTGTTTGGATTTTGTCTTTAATTGTAATCCTTCGGAGCCTCGTCTTGTGAAGGCCAGGAAAATACTTTCTGAGTTACAGCGCAAGACTGCAGTTTACCAGAGCATGCGAGGTATGCGTGCTCCAGTGGTCATGGAGAAACACGTTGGTCAACGACCTCCACGACTCTCGGATAGGCGAGTTCCATCCACAACCCCGGATCCCACACAGTCTGGTCCCACCTCTTCCCGTCCCGAGAAAATAGTAATTCCCGATGTCGTCTTTGCGGGAATCTCAAATGGCGAGGCACTGTGGGCTCCCCCGAATAAAGCTAGTCCAGATGCTAGTAGTGAAAACAACAGCACTGAGCAATCTAACCCTGTGGCTCGTGATGATCTAATGGCGGATATTGATTGGGTTTGTACCAATTATTCTTAGTCCATCTATCTTCCAGTTACTAACCTTACAATAATAGGAGGCATTAGATACTATATTCCCCCCTGGTCAAGCGATAGATGATGCTAGTCTGGCTGGGTTTCATATGCCGCGTTGGACACACTATTAGGTCCAGCAGGTACTGTAATGAATTTTAAGTATATATGTTACAATATTAGTACGGAGGAATCATGTGGAGCGGCAGCTGTTACGGGATATGGCTAATTTATATCTGACTTTTATCTGGAGTCTTAGGGTGTTAAGTTCTGATTAAGAGTTAACTCATGACATTTAATTGTGGAAGGAGATGGGAGCGAGCTGGCTGTAGTATCGGTTATAGTAGTATATTTGGACTCAAACAATCCCATTCGATCATGAGTAAGGATCATTTATATTACATGCATAAATTGGTGATACACATGAATTGTAGCCTTAAACTAGTGATACAAAGCCCTTTCCATGCGCCTCCTCTATTGATCAACGTCCATTTTCTCACCAGCTACAGTCTCACCCTCCTTTAGTTCATGTACAGTCACATATTTGCTGATATCTTCCTTCTTAATTATTTTCTCGTTCAAGACTGCGGTCGTACCCCTCTTGAAGACATAGCTCCTTAGCTTCTTGCTTCGTTCGTTAGGTTTGATGTATCCTCTCTTCAATGTAGTCTTGTCTTTCGTGATAACACATACGTCCACATTCGAACCGGATCCCAAATCGTTAAAGATACCGGCCTGAATAGCATCCGCAGCTAGGTTAATAGCTTCTTGTTCGGTCAAGGAGGACTTCCATTGCGTCTCGAATACAGACATAGCTGCGAGCGAACCACTTCCCATCGTCACGTATGGCAGCTTATCTGTGCTTCCATGCGCATGTACGGTAAATAATCCAACGCCAGTAGGGTCAACTCCTGCCACGACGAGATAGGCCCCAATGTGACCCTGGTACCTGAAGAGATGTTGTTTGAGCATCGTCATGCATGTAACGACTCGCGGTTTGCGACCCGTGGATAGAGAGTGGAGTTCGAGTTGGGAGGATATGAGAGCGGTTGTGAACTCGGTATCTGCTGCTGTTCCAGCGCCAGCACACCAAATTTGAGGCGCGATGTAGTGAAGCTTCTCGCAGTTCTAAGGGTATCAAGTAAGCCTTTGGATTCCCCACAAAAAAAAAAGAATAGATGTACATACCTTGTCTGCTACGATAGGTCCACTTGTAGCTCTAGTATCTGCGGCAATCTATAAGACGTATTGGTTAATACATATTTCTCCTTCAGAAGCTTTAGAAGCTTGGTAACTCCAAGGTCCAGCTTAGAATAGAAATGAACCAGGAACTCAGCTTACAACAACACCACCATCAAATATGCATCCTACGATAGTAGTTCCAGTGCTGGTCGCCTTTGGTAAAGGCACACCTCTGGCGTGTAACGCAGCATTGCGAGTATGATTGGAGAAATCGAAACCAGGCATGGCTACTGAGAGCTATTGAAGCTCTTCAAAGAGGACTCCGGAAACCCGTTTGATGGTATATGGATAATGTCGTCAATAAAGGACCTCGTAGCAGGAGAAAGGTCGTGGTGGTGCTTTGTTCGAGGTAATCGTTACTCAAGTTAGCATCGTTTGGAGCTTGAATGTACTTCAGATGACGAGGCTAGAAGCTGCCTTCAGGTCGCCGTTGACGCGCATCGCCAGTTATCACGTGATAAATAAGTTTCGCGGTTGGACGTGAGGCAACGAAATATCAAGAACTAGGCTTCAAGGAACAAATTCCTAGTGCTAACTAAGCTTTGATGATCACGACCTCGATCCAGCTCTACTCTGCGTAAGAATCTAAAAAGATTTTACGAAACTTGCATTGATTTGCACAATTCTCCCAAGCTCCTTCAACACCCATGCGAAGTAGCATTCCATGAATCGCTGGCCCGGTTTACAAAGCCGGATACCTTCAAACAGTCATGGCATTCAGCTTTGCAAACCCCAGCAATACTCCTATGGGTGGTAGTGGAGGAGCTGCAGGCTCAATTCCACCACAAAATGGTCCTGATCTTGAGGAGATACAGACCGAGGTAGGTAGAAGCCTTCATCCGAGTATGGACGATGTTCCAGAGCTCTTTTCTGACCTTATTTAGGCACTTGGATTCCTTGCTTTAGCTGGAGAAGCTAAATTGCAGCTACTACCTACTCCATGGCCATCAGACAATCTTCCTGCACCAACTTCTTCTCTACTAAGCGTAGCCTCACGCAAAGGTCTTATAGCTGCTGCAGGACCAGATGCCGTTATAGTTGCAACCACCGAATCCGTAAGGAAAGCGTTCGAGGGACCGGCAACTGGAAATGGCAATCTCAGGGCTTTCCAGCCCCAACTGAAGCTACCGATGCCGATGAGGATTTCACAAATTGCATTTTCTGCGGACGAGTCGTATTTGGTATTGTCCGCTGAAACTGGTGGTGGATTGGCTATATACGATGTCCAGGCACTACTACAAGGATCTACACAATCGGCGTTTGAGTTATCGACGAACTCGGAATCATTACGAGCTCTAATACCGAATCCAACACCGGAGAAAGGAGAGCTATTTGCAATAGTCACAACTAATGGTAAATTAATGATGGCAAATCTAAAGGAGAAAAACTTTGTGCCAGGACCTAATGGGCCAGTCTTAAAAGAGGGCGTTAGTTGTATTTCTTGGAGTGCAAGAGGAAAGCAATTAGTGGCTGGGCTTGGTGATGGTACTGCCTACCAGATGACTCCTGATGGTGTGGGTAAAGCAGAAATCCCAAGGCCTCCTAATATCGTAGATGGCCAGCATGGTACGTATGAATGAATGAATGATGGAAGTAGAACAAAATCTAACATTTGTAGTCTCGTCACTTACCTGGTTGGAGAACAATGTTTTCCTCCTTGTACATACCCAGTCAACTTCTACCGATGGAAACACTCCAGTTTCTACGTTCCATATTGCAACTAGGAATCAACAGGCAGAACCTTGTAACTGGATATTCCAAAAGATCTCGGATCCTGCAGGCCCCTTTGGCCTCAATCGTTCTCCTCCCCATCATTTCTTCCTACGGATAAGGGACTTCCCACCCAATTTACAAGATCTTCTCATCGTAACTTCCTCAGCTTCAACTGATGTAGGGGTTCTTACTCGTTCCAAAGTTCCGTTAGCAAGCGACAAACCAGCGGATAAAATCACGGAAGTTTTCACGATGACTGAGATGTCTGACGATTCTCGCCGGGCTCAACTTCCGCTTGGGGTAGCCCAAGGTGATACATCTCCTATTGGCATGGCACTGGACCTTTCTAGTAAGGAGAAAGTGGTTAGACCAATCCCCGGTGACGAGATGAACGAGTCTCCTCATCCATTACCTGCACTAATTATTCTGAATAATGAGGGTTCCCTTGCTGGGTGGTGGATAATATATACTGAATCTATCCGTGGAGGGTCGATATATCCTGGTCTCGTCGCTGCGGAAGGCACCCAGCAACAGTCCATGCAATCATCCGCAGCCCCTGCACAGACGCAAGTGACTCCTTTTGGAGCTGTCCCGAAGCCAGCTTTCGGCGTATCGACATTCGGAGCACCATCAAACCCAACACCTGCTTTTGGGAGCTTTGCAAAACCTGCAGGAGGTGCGTTTGGTGCGCCATCATTTCCTGGGGCGAAACAATCCGTATGGGGTAATCCCTCAACCACAAACACTGCAGCTGCAAGTGGGGTTGCATTCGGAGCCCCTTCCTTTGGTTCAAAAGTTGCTACTTCTGCCCCTGCCGCAAATCAACCTTCTTTCGGTAGCCCTAGCGCATTTGGCAACTTAGGGAATCGACCTTCAGTCTGGGGATCGAGCCCTGCTAGCTCTAACGCTTCTTTCGGGCAAGCTAGCAAGCCTGCTGGGATCTTCGGAGCACCAGCCACCACAACAGCTGCAAACTCTACCCCAGCTTCAACATCAGGAGGTTTTGCATCTTTTGCAAACAAAGGAGGCTTCACCGCAGCTAGCTCTTCTAACAATGGCGGAAGCATATTTGGGAAACCTGCGTCAAGTGTATTCGGAGGGGCAGCTGGAGCTGGAACAGGCTCTTCTATATTTGGATCACCAGCTAGCAATTCTGCAAATAAACCAGCTGATACCATATTTGGAGGAGGCAACTTTACTCTTGGTTCGACTTTCAAGCCTGATACATCTACTAAAAATGAAACCTCTCAGCCTCAAGAGAAGTCTGGGAGTTCATTTTTTGGTGGTAATTTTGGTAGTGCTTTGGGAGAGGCCGCAGAGGCTCCACCTGCCGAGTCTAAAGATGCGGATATGGATACAATGGATTCCACTGAGGAATCTAAACTAGAAGAACCGAAGGTTGATACTGCCCCAGCTCCTGCTCCCGCAAAGCCCAGCATTTTTTCTCTTACCCCGTCATCTNGGGGGGCTTTTTGGAAATATAGGCACTTCAGCGCTGGCTCCTGGTCCTGCAGCTAAACCATCATTCCCTTCGTTTTCCCTTGGAAAACCAGTAACGGAAAGCAATCCAACTCCACCCACGCCAAAGATTTCTCCGCCCACCGAATCCCAAGTAACCCCAACAATTTCAAAAACTTCACCATCTCCTCAGGTGAACGAAGAGGCATCTAGCGAGGAGAAAACCCAAAATGGCGCAATTAAAGACATACCAGAGGCTCCTCTACCACCAGATATTATCAGTAAATCAAGTTATCAGGCTGGCGAATCGTCCGTTTCTTCTACCGCTACTGATGCTCCCCTCCCTCCAGACTTTCTCAAACCCCCATCAAAGACAGTGGATTCTGGACCCACTGATATTCCTCTCCCTCCAGACTTTCTTCCTAAATCCTCACCAACACCTGTCAAGGCTGAGTCAACCGATGCTCCACTACCTCCAGACTTTCTTCCAAATAAGACACCACAAACCGAGGATTCTCTACCGACTCCGCAAGCTAAAGAGCCCGCAAACCTCTCAATTCCTTCAGATTTGATACCGCCAACCAGTGTCCCTGATAGTCCGGATGATGAAGGCAATAGCTCGGGTTTTACTAGCGACGATGGAAAGGATGAACAACAAGAAGGGGAAGAAGAGGAAAATAATGAACAATTCGAAGAAGATGAACAAAGCGAAGAGGGTAGCGGTGAAGATGTTACCAAAGACCTCAGTCCTGTATCAGAGTCGAACCAAACCCCAGGATTCACGCCTGAAAGTTCCTTCGGTGGCTTGAAGAATCAAAGTCCTCAAAACATGTTCACTAAGATTCAAAATCCCAATCAGTCATCGCAATCACGGACATTGTTTGGCGAGTTCAACAATTCGGCTCCAATTCTTCCTCCTCCAAAGATGCAGGCTAGTCCGCGCTCTCCCAGCCCTGTACGAACTGCACTTCCTGGAAGGATGCTGCGCTCTGAATCTTCCAGATCTGTCAGCGCACCCGGAATGGCATCTCACCTCTTAGGCTCGCAAAGGTTACCAAATAGATCTACTGCAGTTCCTAGACCAAGTGCCAATTTGTTACTTGAACAACAGCAAGAGGAGGAAAGGCGTCGTGCAGAGATCAAAGCGAAGAAGGAAGCAGAGCAGACGAAAAGCCTTGTTGACGAAGAAGATGAAAATTTACAGAAGTTCCTTGCTTCAGAAATTGATGGAACTTTGACGTTGGACGAATTTGTAGCACATATTAACTATGATCTTACGGAAACAAAGGATAGTATTCCTGCTCAAGTCGAGGCCGTGTATCGAGATATCAATGCAATGATAGACACCCTCGGAATTAATGCTCGAGCACTGGCGAGTTTTATCAAAGGACACGCAGAGCAATACAAGGAAGAAGGCCGCAGTCGAGAAGATCTCGAAGACGACGAGGATTGGTGCTTAGTAGAAATGGAGAATCTTTCCGTTCTTATCGAGAAGGATCTTGGAAGACAACTTGAAGAAGGACGTGTTAAGGATGTGGCAGGGAAACTCGAGACCTGTACCGAGCTGCAAAAAGATCTCGTCCGACTTCGAGCGAAGCATGAGGATGTTAAGAAACTTTTGATGTCTCACTCTGATCCCGACAATCATGCTATTGCTCGTGTACAACCTTTGAGCGCAGAGCAAGCTGCACAACAACATGATCTACGGAGGGATTTTAAGAACTTTCAAGCATTGTTAAGCGAAGCAGAAGAAGGGTTGACCATACTTAAGGCAAAACTTTCATCTCTCAACAATACTAGCAAGGTGAATGGGACAGCTGGACCTACTGTTGAAGCTGTTGTGAGAACTATCATGAAAATGACTAGTATGGCTGAGAAGAGAAGTGGAGACATTGATGTTCTTGAAGGCCAGCTGCGTAGACTTCGACTTGGAACCCCTACGGGAAATGGAGATGAGTCTCCATTTGCAACACCCCAAAAGAGAGCATCCTTACGACATCCGGGAACTTCCAGCACATACGGACTCTTCTACACACCTGATAGCATCAAGGATGGATCACGTGGATTGCAAAGCTCATTAATGTCTTCTAGCTCTCCAGCTCACCCATCACCGCCTCGTAAGAAGCTGAGCGGATTCACCCCCGAAGAGAAGATCCGACTAAGAGGCAAGCTTGAGAGGAAGATGGAGGTAACAGGCAGATTAAAGGAGGCTTTGCGAAAGGCAGGGACAAATATTAGGCTTATGGACGATGATGATAACTAATTACACGTGCTGGAATTCGGCGTTATCAGGAGTTGTATCCTGAGAGATGGGCTTTTAACATGCCATCCCCTCTATGTAGAACTAGGAAATATTTATCTAGCACGTTCAGCAGGATCAGCTTTCGAATTGGCGTTATTTATATTGAGATTTTGCAAAGGTTGGACGTATCAGAGCAGGTAGGGAATCTATGAACAAGGAACAAACCTGGAGCTACTTCTAAAAAGAAGTCTCGTGATATATGTCTATTACCATGCTATTTGAGAAACAGCAAGCATAAGTACATGCCATCAAGGAGGCACACAAATAAATTTAGTTATCATTCTGTAAACGTTCACTTTAATCGTTTAATTGAAAATTATGACCAAATTTTATGACATATTTTAGTTAGAATGCAACTCAAGTGTATTATTGCATCAATCATATAACTCTCTTCCAAAATCGATGAGGCGTAGTTTATTTGCATCCCTAGGATGAAACTGCGCTACTTTCGCTCTCACTAGAAACCTTGCTGCAGCGGATTCCCTCTGAAGTTGAACATAAGACCCAGGTCCATCACCTTCCGCTTCAACTATATTGTTCAAAAGCTGTTCAGTCAAATCTCTCATCTCAGCAGCAGCAGCTTCACGTTCATTCCATTCTTCACTGTTTGCTGGTTTAAATCCCCAGATCTCTTCAATCGTTCGTTGACGTTTACCATCATTTGGCTTCTCCTTTGGCTTCTTCGCTCTTCCTTGGTTATTAAAGCCAGCTTCAAGCATTGCATCATCAACATCTAGAAGTTCCCCAACAACTGGGCCGCCTAGCTCTTCAGCTGCAAGCAAAGCAGCTAGATGGTCATCTATAAATGCATTGAACGCCTTGACCAGTTTGTCAGTCTCGCTGTCATAATAGTTTATCTTCCTTCGTATTTCTCGCATCATTTCTTTTACTACCTGAGCAGCTGGTTTTTGAGTGTGATCTGCTAGCTCCTGTTGCAGTGAGGCTATACGCGTTTCCAATCCAGTCTGGATAATAGTTGCATCCTTCAAATCATCTTTTTCTCTTTTAATTCGTTCCTGGATTGTCCGAAGATCGCCTTCCGTTTTTAATATGCATTCTTGAGTTTCTCTTATGCATTTATCTGTACTACGGATAGCAATAAGACCTGGAAGTGGCGAATCTGGTGGGGGAAGATATGGAGGTTCTCCTGTTATGGATTGATATGCATGTGTGAGCGCTCGCAATTGGTGCAGATGCGCTTTTGGATCCGTAGATGGTCTTGAGTCAATTGGAACGGTAGAAGCACGAAGCTATGAATACTTTAGCTAATATATCGGCCTGTTCCTTGCACCTATTCTAACCTTTTCTAATACAGCCTCCTGCTCTTTTACTTTATCTTGTAGCGTCTTTAATGTTCGATCGAGACGGGCAGTATGAGCTGCTGTAACTCGTAACAGAGAATTGTCCATTTTGCTGGTTCTTACAATTACCAGCTTTAGACATGCAGGGGGTAGAACCCGTAGATTAGCTTGTAATATATATCATCCCTCTCTGAACTTCTCTGCTTAATCTAATTCCTGACGCGACGAGGTCTGTTTTCTACAATGTTTCTATAGGCCAATTTAGGCTAGTGTGGAGCCTCTGTCACGTGAAGATTCCTCGCTTCCCCGTTCATGTGTCGCAAATCGCATAACAGCATGGAAGGTCTAAGCTTCATGAAAGCTGCGACCAGACACTTCCTTTCCCCTGAGCTTCCATCAACTCTTCTTTTCTGTTATCGAGACTTCTTCTTCCCGCTAGGAGCAGACAATCATTGGAACAGGGAGAACCGGAGGGATACCCAACTGCAGCAATCCTCTTTCATTCACACGGCGCACCCAATATCTGTACGAAAAAGCAAATACTAGGGGATACCGGTCGTTGGCGGATCCAAAGGAAAGGTTTGAGAATAGGTCTCTACTACTGCTTTTTCCTCAAGAGGAGTTTCAATCAGCCATTTCACCACCCCATACACCATCCCACATATCTTCACATTCGCCTCCCTCTATCACAAGCATCAGAGTTATACTCCTTCAGACCTCAATCTTCACTCTCCAATTCCCCGACTCCAGTTCTCAGCGACCCCTTTCACAGCACGCGCTCTATTCCTTCAGCCGATCTCAGCACTATCAGCAAGTTTTCTTTCGAAGATTCCCCTAGGTGTACATAACGATCAATCAATACTTTTACGCGACCTTCTTCCCGATCCTCTTTCCAACTTGAGTGAAGAGATTAACCAATAGCGAGATGTCTGCCTCACCACCAACAGTAGCAATTCAATCGTCTAAACGTCCCCTTGAAGATCCATCCTCGCCATCTACTGGCGATGACCAACCTGATGCCAAGCGTCCTGCGTTGGACAAGATCGTAAAGTCTGACGGTGACACGCAGCCTGCTAACTCAGAAGCTGCAGCTGCTACCTCTAATGGAGATGCGAAGTCAGAAGGAGCCAATGGTAGTAAGCTTGAAACCAAAGATGGACAAGGAGACACGGAACTTGTGGATGCACCAGGGCGCCAAACAGGAATCAGTACTTTACCAGCCAGTGCCCCAGCGGGTTCTGGTCTCCAGCATGATGAGACGGGATGGATTCACATTCGAGCTGTAATTACAAGCTCAGAGGCTGCAACGGTCATTGGAAAGGGCGGCGAAAACGTGTCACAGATCCGGAAGTTATCTGGTGCTAAATGCACCGTCAGCGATTATCAAAAAGGCGCTGTGGAGAGAATTCTCACTGTTAGTGGTGTTGTTGATGCTACGGCAAAGGTATGTTAGAAATCTGCTCTACCCGTCCCGTTCCATGAATCTGACACTTTCTAGGCTTTCGGTCTTATCATTCGGACACTTAATAATGAACCTCTCGATACCCCATCCACCACCCAATCAAAAACGTATCCTCTCCGCCTTCTGGTGCCTCATATTCTGATCGGCTCAATCATTGGTAAGGGCGGAGTCAGAATCCGTGAGATCCAAGATGCTTCGGGGGCACGTCTGAATGCCTCGGATTCATGCTTACCACTTTCTACGGAACGATCTTTGGTTGTTTTGGGTGTTGCTGATGCAGTCCATATCGCAACATACTACGTTGGTAGCACACTATACGAACAACTTTCGGAGAGGTTTGGCGGTCCAGCTGCATCTGCTTATGCTAGTAGAAGTGGTGGCCCTGCTGGGGTGGTTCCTGGAGGCATGCAGGTAGTACCATACGTTCCTCAACCTGCTGGCGGTAATTATGGGCATCCAGACTACCATCGTCGCCATGATCGACCTCATCCTACTCCTGCAAATGCTTACGCCACCCCATATGCACAAGGCCATCCACCTCAAGGACAACCTGCAATTCCTATGCATTATGGTGGAGGTCCTGTTGCCGGCGGTTATGGTAGTGTCGGTCCTCAGCAACCTCAAGCTCCTCACGTTGGTCCTCAACCTCATGCTGGGCCAGCTGCACAACCAATGCAAGGAATGGTCCCTGGTCAGCCATTAACTCAGCAGATCTTCATTCCCAACGACATGGTTGGTGCCATTATTGGTAAAGGTGGCGCTAAGATCAACGAAATTCGACAACTGAGTGGCAGCGTCATCAAAATCAACGAACCACAAGACAACAGTAATGAGAGGCTAGTTACTATCACTGGAACCGCTGAGTGTAATCAAATGGCGCTGTACATGCTGTATTCAAGATTGGGTATGTTTTCCCGTTTAGTGATAGGCCCTGTCTAGCATAACTAACTTCATACAGAAAGCGAGAAACATCGCATCTAAATCCTGGAAGTGCGGTTACATTTTATTATATCTCTTTTTCCTCCTTTGGCAGGATTCGTATCAAACGGCGCATTTATGGTGGTTAAAAAGGTTGAATGGGTTTTGCAATTTTACTAATGTGAATAAAACATTCACCTATGCTTTGGAATTCAGAGCCTTTTACTCCTTACATAGAAATCCATGCGTATTCATGAAGTGAGCTTGCGTAATTGTGGGAGCCGATCAATAACTAATCAAATTCGATGCTTTGCACGCTTAAACCCCTACAACCAGCCATGTCTATATTGACCCCACTGTGGATGTTATCAGCATACAGTACCCCTCAACATAAATAGGTAGTGAACCCCGTAGCCAGCAGTACAGGGCAATAGAAATCCAACTCGAACTCGTAATAATTCAAATTCAAATTTCTCACAATGGCTACCGAAATATACTACCTTAAGCTAAAGCCCGGGGTGAACGTTGAAGAGGGTGAAGCAGCAAAGCAATGGAAAGAAGCAATGAGAATCTTAGCTAGCCCAGAAGGTTTAATCAGCAGCAGCTGGGGTCTCCAATATGAAAATCCACAAATCCTTATGGGGATCGTTAGTACGATTCCCATGCATACCTTTTTATGCCCATACTATGCTATACTAAAACATCTGTAGACTGGGCATCCCTAGAGGATCACGAAAAATTCTCGAAATCAGAGACACACAGCACATTTGTCGGGATCTTAGGCACCATTATCGAGCGTCCATACCTCCATCACTTCCAGCCAACCTCCCCAATTGATAGCCTTGTCAGCACTGCGCCTTGTGTAGAGGTGGCAACGTTCTACGATATCCCTCCCAATTTCCTTGTCAATATCAAAGCGTTTGCAGAAGCGCTGGCTAACGGCAAGGTTCCTGGTTTTATTGGTTACACCTATGGACCAGCAATAGAGGAAATTGCGCCGTATGAGAAAGTTTTTGAAGAAGGGGCTGAAAAGAAAAAAGCAGCTGTGCTGTTGATTACGTGGGAGAGTAAGGAGAAACATATAGAGTTCACACAAAGCGAGCTCTATAAGGAGAAGGTTCCTCTTCTGATAGGGGCCAAGGGGTTTGAGATTGTGAGTCTTAATATTCTCGTACATCTAGGAAGGTGCGTTGCTAATATTGTAAATACAGTTCCACGTCTCTTTCAAGAGTGGTTGAGTATGGAATGTCGAATCTAGCATTTTCTCGTTAAAACCCAGTAGTCTGCTAGATTCAATCTCGTATTATGTTATACCTCATTGTATTTAGATTGAGTGTAAAATATTCTGGAAATAGAGATACCCTAAGCCTTAAGATGGAGCTGTAGAAATCGACTAAGAATTTAGCCTGAACTCTATACATTGATAACTAAACTATCGTCGTCTGCCTACTCCACCTGAATCGCCTCTATCAGCAAGAGAAACAACCTCTCCAATACCAGCCTCCTCTTGCTCATCCTCCAGTGCTCTGATCTCTTCTCTAGCATCCCACCACTTCTCCTCCGACATTTCGAAAGCCCTAGTCTTTATCTCCTTCACTGTTAATGTCTCAGGTTGCACCCCTTTCCATCTTAGACTTGTCATTAACAACTCTTGCCATTCATTTCCTGTCCTCTGGAAAAATTCTCTTCTTGATTCAAATGGTCGAGGATGTGGCAAACCGTCATCAACAGATGTTGCAACTGTGCTGTCGTCTGGTGTCTCATCAAAAATAGCTGAATCAATAGAAGCGGTCTCGACAGTCTCTTCATCAATTTGTTTGCTCTTTCTCTTTGATTCGGACCAAGGTCTCTCAACGGACATGCTAACATCTCCCTGCTCTTCATCCTCTTCATCATCATCATCATCATCATCCTCGTCTCCATCACTATCACCATCTTCCTCGCTGTCTTCATCTTCACTTCCCAGCCAGTTCTCAGGCTCGCGGCTAAAGATCTGCTTTACACCATCCAACTTACCTAAATCTATTGTGTACATATCATCAAATGTAAATTCTCGGTCACCTTTCTCAAATGTGCCTCCGTAAATATAAAGAATATCATCTTGAACAGCTAGCTGAGCGTTGAACCTTGGATGAGGAAATTCCATCAGAGAAACTTTCTTTGGAGGCTCTTTGTCGTCTAGTTCTTCTTTTGGCTTTTCAATTTCCATTTGGTCCACATCAGCTAGAGACCTACCGGCCTCAAGAGCTGCAAGATTCCGGAGCAATTCATCGTCATTTGCTTGACCTCTCCCTCGCCGACCAACTCGGTCACTAGCTTGGCCTTTCCGCTGATCATTGCGAGGCTTTCTCAACGTGAGGGGAAAGTATCGATTTCGTTCGATATTCCATGCGAAAAGATTATTGAAGAACTCACTGTCGATGCCTTCCTCGCTCTCCTCCACATCATGCACCCCTCCAAACGAAATGCCACGCCCCTTGTGATACGTCATCGTTGATCCAGCCCGAGCAGGATTGGGAGCATTTGCAGGCTTCTTCCTCCTTTCCCAACGCACAGTTGGAGGCGTATTAGGGGGAGAGTTAGCAGCTGGTTGGTTAATTTTGAGGAAGAAACAATCCTGGTGGATCATCGGCTTAAGAATATTGCGTTGCGATTGACCACCACCTTTAGTCTGCCTTCCTGTAACTGTTGCTTTAACACGAGAGTAACCGCCATAAAGCACAGCCCCTAATTCATGGGGCAAGAATGAAAACGAAGAACGAGCATCAGGCTTTTGAGTAGAAATTGGCAAGGGAGGGTTATACCACACAAAATTTGTTGTATCATAGATCCATAGATCAGCAAGATATTTTGTCTGTTGTGAAGTATCTTGAAACCCTCCAAACAAAATAATATAGTTTTTATAATAAGTCATTCTGTGCCCACTTCTTGCAGGTGGAGATTTGCCCTTAGTTTCAATACGGGTCCACTCTCGTGATGACGGGTCAAGATGCCAGAAATCATTGTAATGATGAAAGGTTCCTTGTTTGGGGGAGGAGAACTCTCCACCAAAGAGATAGATACCTCCTGCATTTCCTCCACGGCACCAAGCATGGCCAGATCTAGGCAGCGGGGTATTTGGTGACGTGATTAACCTCCATTCATCTCTATCTATGAGATATACATAGAGATCATTAAAGAATGCCGCTAAGGCTCCATTGAAATATTCTCCGCCAAAGAGAAAGAGTTCGTTGCTATTTGACGGCGATGCTATGAGTGTAGACGAAGCGCGTGGCTTTGGTATCTCAGAAGAAGCTTCTACAACTTTTAAGAATTGCTCTTGTCTTTTTGCATACTCCGCAAGTACTTCATCAAGGTCGACGCTCTCGGCATCACTATCGTCTACCTTTGATCTCTTTGCCTGCTCTTTTTTCCCACTCTTCTTCTCCTGCTTCTTTTTCTTCTCTTCTATTTTCTTCTTCTTTCCCTCGCTCTTCGACTTTTTATCCTTCGCCATAGAGATATAAGAAAACTAATAAAATTCCTTTTAGGGTTTGACGAATGTCACGTGTAATGTGGCTGTCGACGTGGAATTATGTCAGTTCCTTGCGAATATCATCGGGAGACATAAATAAAGACGGAAAAGAATATATGTGTGATAAAAGCATGCATTTCTGGCATAAGAATATCTGAGCGGCAATATGCTGAATAGATAACTCGCTGTTGGCCCACGCATCGAAACTTTTTTTTCCCCACTACATGCGGAAGCACGCTTGCTGCTTTTAAACTCGGAGTTGAGGTAATGATGAGAGATTTGAAGAACACGGCATTATAAGAAATCATGCTAGCTCACCTTTTGCGTAGTATTTCTGTTGTTTTACTTTTTGCAAGGAAGAACACAGAACTTTCACTAGCATGACTAGGTAAAGAAGGTCTTATTCACTCAATTTCGCGAGGCTTCATCTATAAGTGGGAGTAGAATTTATCTGGTTACAAAATCACAACAACCCTCCACAAGAAACACCTACAATATATACAGTCATATCACATCGAAGAGAGATCATTTAATAATACACTATCATGGCTCTAGCTAGACTTCTTGAGTCCAGATCACATCTGCTTCCTGGTAAGAGCTTACTCTCTTGGACTCCTATTCGTTGGATGATTACGATCATGTAGATCTTGTGGAAATGACAGCATCTTTCATATATCAGTATCCTTAGATTATAATTTGCTTCTCTCATATCTGTCACTTACTGAACGCATTATCTAAGTGTTAATAGCCGAAAGATGCTTGGTTAAAGGATACTTCTTACAAGTGTTATGGAAATATCTCTGCTTATTGGCTAAGCTTCATGTAATTTGTTACTGATAATCTTCAATCCAGGAAAGCTCAGTGTGTCAGAACTTCTCTTTGAAGTTCCGAAAGATTATTCAAATCCCGGATCTGGCACCATTCAACTATTTGCAAGAAGCGTGACACAGCATGAGAAGCCAATAGTTCCTTCAACCGAAGAAGACGCCCGCAAAAAATCTCAAAAGCCATGGTTTGTCTATTTACAAGGAGGGCCAGGCAATTCTTGTCCCCCACCACAGAACTCACCAATTACCAAAGTAGTACTAGAAAAGGGCTACCAGATGCTCTACCTTGACCAACGTGGAACGGGTCTTAGCACTCCAATATCAGCTGCAACCCTGGCTCTTCAAGGGGATGTCCACCGCCAGGCCGACTATTTGAAGCATTTCAGAGCAGACAATATTGTGCGTGATTGCGAAGCAATCCGTAAAACTCTGACGGCGGATTACCCACCAGAGTTAAAAAAATGGACGATATTTGGCCAATCATTCGGTGGATTTTGTGTCCTTACTTATCTCTCAAAGGCTCCCCAGGGACTTCGTGAAGCATTCAGTACAGGAGGTATGGCACCTGTTGGAAAGACTGCGGAACAGGTTTATCAGGCGACCTACAAGAATGTCATTGAACGCAACAAAGCCTATTACGCCAAGTATCCTGAGGATATTGATCGCGTACATGATCTTGTGCGCTATATCAAGAATTGTGGAGGTATTGATCTCCCTAGCGGCGGCCATTTGACTGTTCGTGGCTTCTTAACCCTTGGAAGGGATTTTGGAATGTCTGGTGGTCTTGACAGAGTTCATGATCTTGTTTTTCGCATGATGAATGATAAACAGCAGTTTTCTTTTATCACCCGACCAACTTTGATAGCATTGGAAAGCGCAATCACCTTTGATGAAGCTGTTCTCTTTGCTGTCTTGCATGAAGCAATCTACTGTGAAGGAAAGGCTAGCAACTGGGCCGCAGACCGCGTAGGCAAAAGCTTGACAGAATATAAATGGCTTTCCGCCTCTCCTCCATCCCCTTATTCAATTCCGGAAAAGCTCTACTTCAGCGGCGAAATGATATACCCGTTCATGTTCGACTTCTCCAAAGAGCTCATAAAACTTCGTGGACCGGCTGAAACTATTGCAAAATATCCGAACTGGCCTGATCTCTACGACGAGTGGCAACTGGCTCGAAACGAAGTTCCACTGTACGCTGCTTCCTACATCGACGATATGTATGTTGACTTCGGGCTTGCTCAAGAGACTGCTAGGAAGGTCAAAAACTGCAAGCAGTATATCACCAACACAATGTATCATGATGGTGTAAGAACTAAGACCGACGAGGTCCTCAAAGAGCTCTTTGCGTTGAGGGACGACACCATTGATTAAAGCACTTTTAAATATCAAATTAGCTCTGAAGACTAATGATGGCCACTATAATACTGCGCCGTTGCAGATTTTTTCCGAGACCGATTAAACACAACTTTTAGTATAAGTTAATATGATAACACCCATTATTCCTAACTCCTGTCTCACTCGATGACCACCCCCGAGTAACTCCATTTCGCCAGATGTAACAAACAGTATTACCTGGTCTATGCTCCGTATCTTGTAAAACAATCCTCCTGATGGACCTGAAGACAATCCAAAGCACATACTCGCCCTCCACATCTAATACATCTAACTCTTCCCCAATAGCCGCAGACTTCACAATAGGTTTGCACAGGTTTTCTCCTATCTTCTACCACCAACGGTCCTCTCGCCTCATTGTAAGTAAGTGGCGGTGCCGCTAATAACTTCTCAATTTCTTCCTGTGTTGGCATACTCGGTATCCTTGAGGTTAGGAGAGGATTAGAGTCGCCTGGATGGGGAGGTGGAGTAACAGAGGCACCCGGTAATAATATTGAGTCCTCCGCATCCGTCATTGGTACATCTCCAGTCCCAACTTCTGGCTTTATTGGTGGTGTAAAGACATTTCGGAGAGGTGTGGAGGTGGACTGTGCCTTGCTGTCTTTCTTTCTATATGCCCTCTTAGTTGTACTCGAAGCAGCTGGACCGGCTGGGGGAGGGGTAGCATGTGAGGGAGTCGGAATCGACGAAGAAGGTATGTTGAGTGCTTCGAAATCGTCTAGATAGTTTGCAAATGTCTTCTGCGACTGGAGTATTTTGCGGACATTTGGCGTAACTTTACCATGGGTCACTGGATTTGATATACGTTAAATCATAAGACCTCTTCAATCACTCAGATGGGAATTGGTATAATTTGACCTACCTCGCCCGGCATTATCACGATGCTTTACCGGTACAGGAATAGATACATCGCGGTGGTTTTCGCGATCTAAAGCAGCTATCTCACGGAGGATCTTAACTTCCTGTTTCGCAGATGTATCCGCGAAGCTTGTGGTGGGTTGGTTGCGGGCGCGTTTACGAGAAGAAGGCTGTAAGGCTGCGGCGGAATGGTTGACACCAGTGTCTGGTATATAAGCCCAACCTGGCGCGGCAGTAGCTTTAGAGATTGCGACTTCTCTGACACCAAAATCAAGCATCTTTGGGTGAATTCTGGAGTCCTGCTAGAAGTGGCGTGGGAGAAGGAATTATAAACGTTAACTTCAGTAAAACCGGGGAAAGACAGCCGAGGCGAACGAACATGCGATCATACTAGTTCACCACATTTAAAGTTTCAACGACTATATATACCACCGTAAAGAAAGGACCGAATTTCCTCATATTGGTCAATTCAAGTGAATCTCAAGCTACGCTACAGTACATATGTATAACCTCCACTTCAGTCCTTCCGAGGTCCGTTATGGTTATCGAGGACCTAATATAATACACTTTGTTGTCTCAATGCNAAAAAGTCCATCAGATACATGTCTGCGCCCCAACCATGATGAGTATTATAGCCCCTCATATTCAACCCCCCTAATTAGGTAGACATGGTATATCATTGCTCATTTCTTTTTCTTCTCCAATTCGGCCAGCCTATCTTCCAGGGACGTGACGTAGGTATGGACACGTTGAACAGAAGCCTGTAAGCTCTAAATAAAGACCAGATTAGCTTTTGCTCAACTAGTAGCTGGAATAAAACTCGTTCTCTCTCAAGGGAGGTAATCAACCATGAATAGTTTGAAGTGGGAGACTAGATGCATAGACGCACATATATGTCTTCCGTCAACAGCTCATTAGAAACCTTATATTCCTCCAATACATAATAGTAGACACCAGCCCCCGCAAGTGTGCTTCCCAAGAGGAAGCCAAATAGTCTAATCATGTTGCTTTAGTCAGTCTATGCCATCTAATACGTCACAGTCTCTAGGGAATCGAGATGTGAGATTCTAGGAATTGAAACTATGACTGACCCTCCTCTGAAAGCACCAACAGGTTTTCGTGCTGGTAAAGAAGCAGCAGCATCCGCAAGTCGGGAAGAAGTTTGGAAACTCCGCGCTGTTCGAAGAGAGACGTTTGGCGACGACATGGCGCGCATTGCTGGCGAGAGCAACCGTGATGCCATGATTTGTTGGTGGTGATTTGGTACGATGATAACAGTTGCAACCTTCGAATTACAGCTAATTGTATGGATTGGATGTAGAGCAGGAGTTGGTTGCTAATTGTAAAAAAGCTATGAGACGTGTGTTGTTGCGTTAATTATTGCAGCTTTCCGGACTCTTTCGGAGTTCACCTCGCGAGATTTAGAGATGCCTTGAAATACTAAGGCCACACTTTCACCAATAAGTTTACGAAGAGCTTTAAGAATTTGAACATATTTAAACTCATTCACGTTCTTGAAAACTGATAAATCAAACAATTATATATTGTTTTGGATGCAAAGAGCATCCATTTCGTTATTCAAGGTTCATCGCTAGCTTCCCAGGCTTTTAGCCTTTCATAGAGTGCAGTAAGATAGTACAGGTACGGACAGAACAATCAAGCATCACAGCGTTTCTCCATTTACAACTCATCATGCTCGTCAGCAGACTTAGTGGCCTCGGCCGACTTAGTCTCTTTAACTTCCTCAGCAGTCTCAGATGGTGCTTCGGTTTCCTTAGCGGCGGACTCAGTAGCTTCCTTCTCCGCCTCAGCATTTTCGTCATATGTGACCTCGACACCATGCTTGCCACTCTCCTTGACGAATTTGATCAAGTCCTCAATAGTACGGCTTCCACTGTAGGTAACTGGATTGCTCTTGTCACCAGCCTTGTACAGTTTGATGGTTGGGAATCCTTGGATCTCATCAGGAACATCGTTAGTGGTTGCGTCAACCTTTGCAACGGTAACCTTGTCAGAAAATCCGTTCTCCTTGTAAAGATTGCCAAGGATGTCATATTTAGGAGCAAGAGCCTTGCAATGTCCACACCATGGGGCATAAAATTCGATCAGAACATCTTTTGCATCGTCAAGCACGATCTCATCGTAGTTCTTAGCGACGACAATTGTGACTGGGCCGTCTTGGTTCTCTGGGATTGGCTCGGACTTGATGCTTGGTTCGACCTTTCCATCGGCGTACTCCTGGACAAATTTGCCGATGCTCTCGGCGGTAATGGCCTTCTCTTGATCGAAGGGGTACTTCTTGTTGGTGACAGTATCTTGGATGGCGAAAGCGGGGAATACATCAGACTTGAGATTGAGGTTACCAGCATGAGCACCGAATGCAGAAGCATCGATTGTGGCAAAGCTGATTGAACCTTGGTACTTCTTAGCGATATCACGTAAAGCATCAGAGAGCTCAGTTCTCTCCTCTTGAGTTTTGGCGAAAATGTATGCCAAAGGAAGTCCACTGGTCATATATGCAGTGTATGTCTCTGGGCCAACTTCACCGATCAGAGGAATGGAGGCAGTCTTGGTGAATGACTCAATGTCCTCAGCTTCAAATGCCTTTGTGAAAATATTCTTTCCTTCGTCAAAAGACTTGTAGAGGACAACACCTGGGAAGTTAACACCCTCAGCCTCGGCTAAAGCCGCATCATTGGAAGCGCCAAAGAGGAAGTCATCACGGAGCTTTTCAGCAACGGTAGTGAATGTGGTGTTGGATGTCTTGTCGTCAGCGGCAAAGTATGCAACTACAACAATCTTATCCGCTTTCTTGAAGTCTTCAAATGTCTCCTTAGTTACAGTTGAAACAGCAGGGAGCGACTGTTTTGTCATATATGATACGATGCTAAATTACCATGATTAGTAAATAAGGTTTACCATAGATTTGACATGTAAAATGTCTACTTACGCAGGAGCTTTCCTCGCACCAGTATATGGAGAAATGTTGTCTGGACCACGGAAAACTTTTAGAGTTGGGTAACCTTCGACGCCAAAGCTTTGGCAAAGCTCTGCTTCCTCGGTGCAGTCGATCTTGGCAAGCTTAATATTCTTCTCCTTAAGGGTTGTTGCAGCTTCTTCATATTCAGGTGCAAGCGCCTTGCAATGTCCGCTGTGTAACAATCAGTTACTCTGTTGCGGGAGGGGAAACACTATCTTAACGGCTTACCACCATGGCTAGGTAGCAGAATAACACGTTAGCAATGCAAATAAAACTTCCGGGTCAACAGATACATACTGCGAAAACTGTAAAGGGATTATTAGCCAATGTCACTTCAATAAGCGTTTGCCGGGGGACGCGAACTTACACTCTGCGAGAACTAAGTCATTATCTTTTACGAAATCCCCAAAAGAATCTTTTGTAAGGGAAGACACATCTGAAGCGGAGGCGACTGTAGCACCAATGAGGCCCAGAGCAAAAGTTGCNAAACGTCCGCATGTTGATCTGGTGGTAAGATGTTTCCTGAGGATCAGGATATTAGAGAGAAGCACGGATCCAAGAATTGGAGAAAGAATGGCTTCGTCCTGCGGCAATTGCAAAGGAGAAGAAACAATGAAGCCTCTTTATATAGACGTACCTCCGCTAGTTGTGATTTTTAATTAATAAGGAGGAATTTTGGGAGGGTTAGCAATAGGAGGGGAGGAGTTAAGGACACATTTATTCGGAGCAGCCAGCCTTGTCGCCACGGCTCGCTAAACTATCACCGCCCGTTCCTCTTAGACCGATTAGTGATAACGATTATTGAAGCCACAGTGTTCTCAGCTTCAGCTTTCTTCACATCCTGGTCCAATTTTGGAAAGCGCATTTGGATCGAAGTAGAAAGGACAACATGATTTATGATCCGGTTTAGGATCCTGGCGTCCGTTCATTGGTGCCCACCATTTGTCAATATCTCCGATGCTCCCGTCCGTCCAACAGGGCGCATGTGGTCGATTACGATCTGAATACGGTATTTATGTTTATATGTATATAAACAGTCCTGCAGGGACTTGCCCCTTGTTTCTCACTAGCTGGAGTAGCTCTGCGTCAAGTTAACTTAACAACTCCAAATTATTAAGCATAATCCTATCGAACGAAGAAGTACTGTATATTGCATCCTGATTGACAGGCTTGAAATTGCTGCCTGCAGCCATGATATTTTTATCGATACTGCCATCCGTCTGCCTGAGATTGGCGTTGGGATGAATGCTGTAGCAGTTGGCACTAGTTGTCTCGTTCATACGTTCATACGAAGGCAAAGCAAAAGGGACTAATAACTTTTAAAAGGATCCATGTGTAGATCTTACAATTTGCTATTTATTAACCACTTACCAGGCATGATTTAGACCGAGCTTGGTGACATTTAGAAGGGATACGATTAAATATTACAAGAAGAATCAATATATGTCACTCATGGTGGTGAGTGAAAGAATCTTTTTTGTGTTAACGCAGAACCTCGGGAAATAGATCCTGAGTATTGCAATCCAAGGGGAGATGAATAAGAAACAGTATACTTGAGAGGACTTGATATTTTCATACACCCCAGCCGTAAATAAAAGTTCCTTCCTTTTATGTACTTTCTTTGTATCACAGAGCCCAGCAGGCTTGTCGGATCACTTTGCTGCTTTGCTTGAATTTAGGAAGCAACGATGTTGATATGATATCGCACCTTCTGTTCCGAGTATGTGTGTGTCATTAGGCTTGATCATGGAGCGTTGGGTTGTCTTTTGAGTTTCTTTGCAGTTGAGACTTTCAATATAACCAGCATTTGTCTCAATAACCTGGTATCTGACGCGTTCTCATACTATGGTACTTCTTTCTACTAAAATTCCATGTCCCTACAATCATGCAAGACCAAAACCCATACCCAGCCAACGCAGATATGCTGAAACAGAACCTTTCTGGCTATGGGAATGTGTCAAATTTCCCCAGAGAATTTGAAGGAATGTTGAAGACCAGAGCCGAGACTGGAGGAACCGATCCCTTCTCTGTTAGGAAAGCAAGTGACACTCAGAGACTCTGCAATGCAAAAAGGAATAAATGGATTCATGAGTGTCACGAGCCACATCCACAGCACCCTTCTCCTCCATTAAGCGTAGCTCCAACAGCTATGGACTATGAGATGCATCAGAAAACTCATTCTAAAGCCAAGTCTACCTATCAGGAGCCAACAAACCCCAAGACGCCAAATAACCCTGACTTTAGTTCGGTCCCTGTAATGCAAAACAAACGATCTTACAACAGCCTCGCAAAGAGTAAATATAGCAATAGTCAAGGTCAATCCTCAAGCATCCCATATATCTATCCTCCAGAAACCAAACTACCAAGCCTTCCACCCATTTCTCCAGGTCAACCTGTTCATCATCAACTGAACCATAACCAGCGAGCGGCGATCATCAGCACACCAAATGTGAGTATGGTCCTGTTTCTCTTTCCGCTATATGTCCATTGCAAAACTCACTCTTCCAACATAATGAAAGCAGAATAGGAAGCATTAAATGGTTTTCATGTGGATATACTGACATGGCCATTAGAACAAATCTTTTGAAAGATCGTTATCCCAATCATTTCCCAGAGCACGACGCGTAACAGCGCCACCTATACTATGCCAAACTACTTATAAGAGGAGGAATACTTGCGTCACTTCTCTCCAGTCGAGTCAGCAAACTAGAAATCTAAACAGAAGCTTGACAGGAGGTGTAGTCTCCACACTTCAAAACAACTCTCTATCTGCAATTTCATCGATCTCTAGGAGAGTAAGTTCAACTGTCCCGCTGTTCTACGATTATTCGGAGGAATTCGAGACCGAAAATTTGAATTTACAAGAAGAAACAAATCCCATATTTGACGCTGATAGTCTCTCAATACCAAACCAACAGTCGTTCAAGTCTACTAGTTCTTGTCCGGGTAACTACAACGATAACTACGTTTCTCTAGATACTCTTTCAAATACGGCCCTATTCATACCTATTCAGACAACGATCCATAAAAATGGAGTGCCTTCATACAGTAAAGTCATACCAGAGTTAATCCCTCTAGACAACCAATCAAGGCTAGATAACAGATCTAGAAAAGTAACACCTAACCGGAAGTTTGAAAAAACCAAGTTTGGTTTAACACCGGGTCAGATTTACCAACATAGGACAGCTGTCATTGGTTGTGGTGGCTATTCAATCCCTATTCACGCACATCAGACAATAGAGAATTTGGATATTGGCACATCTAATACTGTGATCCCAACACTAACTAAAGAAAGAAATGAAGATAAGAATATCGTTCTGAGGTCCCTAGTGACTTCCATGTCAAGCGGTAGGGAAGCCACCCTCAATTCAACACCAGCCAATCTTAGAGTCAACTCCGCTACCTCTACAGAACAGATCATGAATTCCCACACTCGAGTGCAGAGTCAGGATGATATGAATATTAATTTAAGACCCTTACAGGTGCTTACTTGTGGCTTCGACTCTGTTCCGGGATCTGGGGTGGGATACAGTGGGACCAATCCTACGGAATCGGCAGGTACAAAATTAGATGGGGTAGACGAGTCTAAGAGATTTTGTTCACTTAATGAAGGTGTCTCCAAGAGCGACGTTCCTCTGCGACTTGACCTGCTTGAAGACGTTAATTCCAGCAAGATGGATGAACAAGTGAGCCACACCTGTGATGTTCCAGCGAGAACACCAATGATTTCTCCAACCTTACCAGATGAGACCTTGCTATGTGGTGAATCCCGGGTATCTAACAGTTCTTCGTTATATACACCATCGCCACGTCTATCAAATAGTGGAATGATCGGAAACCTTCAGGATTTAGGAATTCTAAAGGACCCAAATTATTATTTCAGGCCTCAAAAGATGGCCGACACACACAATTCTCTAGATGTTTATAGTGGCTCTCAATCTATAAGAGATGTAGACTGTAAGAAATTGGTTTCTCATTCTGAGTTGTCCATACTGTCACCAAAGCCCATCTCACTGGTGGAGCAATCTAGATTGAAGAACAGCATTCCCCAACTTACGAAGCTGGTTCCATCTAGCTCACACTTGTCTTTTCACTCCACGGCTTCTACACAACCTAGAACGTTGCCAAAAGCCTCTGTCGTTGACTCTCTGTTACCGTTTCAAGACTCAAGTTCAGCTTCTGTACAAGGACCAGTGGAAGGGGAAAGCTTAGAACAGGATCCGAATTTCCGGCAGATAACAAATTCAATGACTCAGATCACATTTCTGGCAGAAAATATTACCGAACATAACGAATTATCTTCAGAAAACCAACCCCCCTTTTCATCTCCATCTAAATTTAGACTCAAAAGGAGACATCCTAAGACTCTAAACTCTAGCTTTCATTTAGGTTCAATAACGCAGCCAGAGCATAGCTCAAGCCGCACAAGTGAACATGAAGAGCACATCAAGTATGCTAAGTTTAGGCTAAGAAATATACGAAACTTTCAATCTGGTCATGGAACAGTGAGGGTAAAAAGGCCACCAGAGCGTGTGGGTGTAAGATCATGCTGGTATCAATCTCACCCTCGAGATTTGTTTACTACTCCTTCCGGACTAGACAGTGTACTTCGAAAAGGTAGTGACCGAATCAGCAGACAAAAGACCAACCCTACTAGTATTAGACGCCCCGAAGTAAGGAGCCGTCAACCATCATCAGAATCTACCTCGAGCAACCAATCCCACCACCAGATGCAGGAACCAGAAGGCCTGTCACGCCATCTATCAAAACCTTCGGGCCCTAGAGATGCAGTCGAAATACAGAGTTACTTTTCTGCGGATACTGGTCATATTCAAGGATATCCTATACTGCGCAAGAAACTCTCGAACTTCAGACATCGCATTTTAGCCCCTTTCGCATTACACCAAAGCAGAGATAGCACACTTATCAATGTAGTTTCTTCACAACCACAAGAGTGTACTGAAAACAGCTTGCCTAGTCAAGATATCGGTCAACCAATGTCAATGCCTATGTCAGAGCATAATGAATCGCCAATGAAATACAAGGCTCATCCTAACCGTTTAAATTTTAAAGTTTCAAGATGGATTAAGGAAGCAAGAATGGTAATAACCAATCGACGTACACATAAACACGGCCATACTGCTTTGTGAACACACAGGCCGAGCTCATTGATTGGTAGAAATCGGTTAGGTGCATAGTTTCCCAATATCTGGCATTATTGATGTACTTGCGGGCATTTTAAGAATGCGTGTTAGAATCGCTCTTGGTGATACGAGCCTGGTACCATGCCGCTATTCCTAGCTCATCCTTAACATATACGTATCAATAATATCATTAATTATTAGTTTATCGAACTAGTAACAAAGTGTGACATGCTGTGGGATCAATTCTGTCCCTTTTGGGGAGGCCTAGCAATATTTAAAATCTGTGATCATATTCAGAAAAAGAACAGAAAAAGGCAACCCCTATCTAAGATTGTCTGTATGGATTATCACTCTAAGATTGGAATTCTAATATTATCCCATGACAATGATAGTAACCATGTTAATCCTTTATAAGTAATAAGATATCTTTGCAGTGTTACATACATTGACAAGACGAAAAAGTTCACTAAAACAGGCATGATTTTATAACTCACAGCCTATCTCACCTCCCACTAATGCAATCCTTTAGATTTCCTTGTCTAGGTCATAATAAATAACATTCCATGCCTAAGAACACCTCGCGTACTGTACTCTACTTGCTATATCTATTTTAAGACACGGATAGAGTTCTGAAGTGGCACTAATGGGGGAACCCTATGCTCAAATATTGCAGCAAAGAGAGCTTTAGCTAGGACAGCTAGGCTCATTCAAATCCTTTGAAACAAAGAAGCCAAAATCTAATCTTGAGAGAATTAATCCCACCACTAGCCACGGACAATTCTAGTTCACCCCTTTTACTGCACACTTCTGGCGGAGAAAGAATCCTATCAGTAAGAAGACCAGTCCTTTTAGTAGGTGCCTCCAGCTAGTGGGCTATGTTATCCTCAAAGCACGGAATTTAAGGAGCAGCCACGATTCACTCTTATGGAATCCCTACGTAGCTCTGCACAGTGTAGTTGCAAACTAGTCTCCGGCTGGAATGAAGTTCGTTAGGTCTATATTCCTGCTAAATGTTGTTGCAAGATTTTGGGGAATGTAGTTAAGATCGGAGAAACCTCAAGTTTTGGTTTCCAAAAATCGTCTAGTTGAAGAAAATAAACCACAAGTAAGTTGCATGCCTAGAATACGGCTCCACCAATTATGAAAACTCTTTCTTCTTCTTGCCTGATCCACTGGACTACTTTGTTTGCTCCCTGAGCAAGAGCAGACCGAGAAGCATTGGGTCCTGCAACGCAATAGAATTCGAAGTTAGGTGTGATCCATGCTAGAGAAATACTATCTTTTGCTACGGAATGGAGGACTTTGAGATGGTTATGTTTGGCATGAGTCGACGCATGTAATTGATGGTATAGTGTCATAAGCCTATCATATGTTAGCAACCCGAAGAGATACACTGAGAATGATGCTTTACCTTCGTCGTGAAATAAGAGTCGTAAAGTATGGAGAAAATGCCGGCATCACAAACTGGACATTTGAACGGGATTTGTAGAGGAAATGTTTGAGCTGGATTCCTGGCACGATATCTGCTGTAGTTGGTCGCCCTTTTCGTACCGTAGTCTTGATTATTTCCATGCTGCCATTCTTGTTAAGTTGGCTGACCACGTCATCTCGCATCTGCTTCAGATCATAGAAGCTCTCTTTGTCTGCACTGATAAGGATAATAGCAACTTCATCTTCTGCCCCGCCAGACGATTGTGGCTGCTGGGTGCCAGTTACATTCACTTCTTGCCTACCTAAAAAGCTCACGTACATGTACAGATATCCCTTGTTGTTAAAGCCAGGGAGGCAGAGTGGAATCCAATTCTCCCCACCTCCAGCTTTGATGCCTTCAGCTTCAAAAAGCATGTTAAATATCAGTTGAAGGTCACTTGGGTGGAGTGAATGACGTTTCGGCCTAATCACACTGACAAGCCTTCCACCGGCCACAATGAGACCATAAAGTAACTTCTCAGTCCGTGCTCTCAATAGAGTGTTATTGATAACATTCCGTTGGGATTTTCGTAGTTTGAGGCATTCCAAGGCCGAAAGTAAGGCCGAAGGTGATCCTTTAGTGAATGAGTCAGCTAATGAAGAAAGCAATACTTCAGTTCCTTGCAGAGGTCTTCGAAGATCCGTTGATGGACGGTTAGAGAACATGTGGGTTAGAGTTGGTAGAGTTAGTGTCGATAAAATCTGCATGTAGAGTGCATCTAATTGAGCCCGCAATTGAGCATCACTCTCTCCAATCCTGCTGATAGCCACGAAATATAGTGGTCCTTCAGTTACGACCACAAATCTCGTAGAACCAGCTGTGAAGCCCGTGAGGGGATCTTTAGCATCCTCGAAGAAAGAAATCAGTGTTTGTATAATTGCAAAATAGCTGTTTACAAGGTTTTGATCTCCATGTCTGCTGTAAATTGGCTTTCCAGCGGATGAGAGTATTAGATAATGTTTGAATTTGGATTTCCACAGCGCTAAAAGGTCCTCTGTAGTCGACGTCAGGATTTCTACTAACATAACATTATATACAAACTGACCTTCATTGCCCACTTTGCTATCCACAGCTGGCATCTCTTCAAACTCGTTTTCAAAATCAACGAGTGAAGGCTCTTCGTACTCTATGTCTTCAAACGGATTCACATCATCTGACTGGGAATTAAGCAATTTCCATGCTGGACTCTGCCCATTCAGACCTTCGTCAAGAAGGCTTGCAAGGTCTCCATGAGCCTTGACCGTCGGAGCAATACTAGTGAGGCTCGCATTGTCATCAAATTCACTCGCGGGTTGGCTAAACCTTCTGTTCGGTGTGCCGTAACCACTGCTGATTTCAGAAACGCCGTCTGATACAGATTGGCCCGCAGGAGTCGAAAACGTTCCTCTTGTCCCGTCAGGGAAAGATAGTGTCTGTATATCGAGTGAGGATACTGCCGTGGTAGCTTTTGCCTGTAGTGCCGGCCCTCTATCAGAAGTATTCATAAGAGGCGGTCTTGGCGGCAGCGGTGGTCGCTCATCTTCAGCATTGTTATTGTCTTCTTTCGGAGAACTTGCACTAGCCGGAGGATTTTCCGTTGCCTGCTTGCTAGGTATCTCTTCCATGGAAGCAGTTCAGTCTTTTATAATTGTGAACTATGCGATTGTGCCATTCCTCTGTAGTCTACCAATGCACTTTACTTTCATGCACCACATAAGTTTTGGATCTTAGAGATAACATCTAAGGGGTATCCCAATATCACACCACCATAAAACTATTTGTGGTGCGTATATAGTGTTGTCCTAGTCCCGTATATACGGTGTTTTCAATCGAGCTCTGGAATCGAGCTCCCCCCGGATGCTGTCCAGGTATTGAGCTACTGAGCTACTGAGCTACTGAGCTACGGGTGTTCGCGCAAGGCAACGGGCCAGGGATCGCTGGAATTTAGCGACAGCCTTGGTACCTCACCGGAAGAGGCCACGCGTAACAATGAAGCACAGAACGTGCAGAAGAGTGTAGAGCATACCAATGAACTGGATATATACTTCTGCGAACTTCTGCAAGTATCATGGCCCTTGAGCCAACCAGCTCAGGGCATCAGTCGGTATCACCATCAAGCTCAGGACGGGCATCTCCCATCCCAAGGAAATGGAGATATCACGTAGACGGAGGTAGATTTTAGGACCTCTTCTTCTGTTAGGACAGAACTAACTATTATGACAGATGATGAACACATACGAAAAGATAAGGCGTATCGGAGATATGCATCAGGTGTAGAAAGGTCGCTCTCTCTGTTCGACACAGCTTTGCAAGAATGGGCGGACTACATCTCGTTCCTGGGACGTTTATTGAAGGTTAGTAACTTGCCTATGCACTGTAAATTGTATAATGAGAAGTTTGTAGTCATTTCAAGCACATCCTCCAAATATTACCAATATACCATCGAAATCGATTGTTGCAAGACGGTTGGCGCAATGCTTGAACCCGTCGCTCCCCTCAGGAGTACATCAGAAGGCTCTTGAAGTTTACGGCTTTATATTCTCTATGATAGGCAAGGATGCGCTCTCTAAGGATCTGCACATATATCTTCCAGGCCTATCTGCAACTTTGTCCTTCGCTTCCCTCTCGGTTCGAACACTTTTCCTGGAGCTTCTGGAAAAGCATCTCCTGCATCTTGATCCTGTGTCATTGCGGCCGGCACTAAAGGCTCTCATACTTGCTCTGTTACCAGGATTGGAGGAAGAAACAAGTGAGGATTTTGAACGCACGGTAAAGCTTCTCAATGGTTTCATGCAAGCCGTTCGACCTTCCGATGGTCAAGAGCTTGGGGAGATCCATAATTCCGGTGATGAGTATTTCTGGCAATGCTTTTTCCTTGCTACAATTACAAGTAGTGGCCGGCGACTTGGATCCTTGGCATATCTGGTTCGATATCTGCCGAAATTGGGTCATATATCTCCTAACGAGCCTCCCATTAGTGAAAAGAAGGGCGACTTAGACAGAAATGCGAGACGCCTGGCTGAGATGGTCACATCTCCGGAACCTGGACTTCTCTTGAGATGCTTTGCTGCTGGTTTAGCTGATGAACAACTTTTAATCCAACGAGGATTTCTTGACTTGTTAGTAACTCACTTACCACTGGATTCGAGTGTCCTCCAGGATCGTGTAAAACCAGAAGATCTAGAGCTTCTAATTACTGCAGCTGTTGGAGTAGTTACTCGGCGCGATATGAGCCTTAATAGACGCCTATGGACATGGTTGCTAGGGCCTGAACCTGCTGTCACAGAGCCGGAAGGTGGACCAGAGTCGCCGACCTCTACTAGTGGTGAGAATCCGCACTTCCTGTCAAGAACACACTATTTTGAACAGTATGGTTTGCAATCCTTGATACAGGCCTTGCTCAAGTTGATCAACGGCGAGTATATCAGTCCAGTAGATAGAGCTCGCCCGTTTCGTGTATGCCTGTCGTTGATGGATAGATGGGAGATTGGTGGTCTAGTTGTTCCAGATATTTTCCTACCCGTTATCACGAGCGTCCGCAAATATGAGAAAAAGGTGGCGGACAAAGCAGACTTCACAGAAGTTCTTCGCAGTGCTAGTGTGTTTTTTGATGGCGTCGAAAGCGGTCTAATTTGGGGTGAGGTGGTTGAATTAATCACCCAAGCCATATCTCCAAATAACACATCAGCTTCGGAGCGAATTGACAAGCTCTCGATGGTCAATTTCATCATTTCAAACTTCAATGTCCGGGAAGAGGAAATGCTTCTAGTACATGTGCCGCTGACGGCCTTGGCAATATTAACCATGCTTGATAATACCGAGACACAAACGAAAGGTCAGAAGACGGAAATCACATATTCTAAGGAGGTCTCGCAGCTAGCTCTGAGTATTGCTACTAATTTAATCGATCTTGTCCCCGAGCGGGCTTTTCTTGATCGACCATCTACAAGCCAATCCTCACTAAAGTCCTTCAGAGATGACACGATTGCTCTGACAGGTCCTGAGATTCTTCGAAATATTCAAACTTTTTATACAGAAGAACAAGGGAACCTTGATGTGGTCCCTCCGCCATTTTCTCCCCGTGAACTTAGTGAGCTTCTTCTTCGTGAAGCTAGCAAAATTGCATCCAGGAGTCTCTCTGAACCAGTATCAAGTGCTGATGCTGGGATGAAGAGCAGGTTGTTGGTAATGATGTTAACTAAGTTGCCGAAAGGAGGACGTATTGAGACCGCAACGCTCCTGTCCGCCATACACTCCAAATTGGATACGTCCGCTGACTTGCCATTCATGACCTTTGCAGCGATAACATCGCTCTCTATCACTTTATATTCAACGACATATATTAGTCAATCGGACATCACATCGCTCATTGACCCTCTGGTACGTTGTGCATGGCTGTACCTGTCTGCATCTTACCTGAAGTACCATGTTGAAGTTGTACGTTGCCTGTGGCTGCTACAATCAGCCCTCACCCTGTCTAACCATGAAGTTGAAGCCTCAATATGCTCCCTGATCATTGAGCATAACTCTTATAGCCCACAAAGGGCCGAGGCTGCAAGGCGCTTTACGGTTCTGTGGACTCACACCATGCAAGACAGTACTCCTGATCGCAGGCCCTCTAAAGCTAGTATCCTTGAAACTACAGGAATAACCCGAGTTTCAGGAGCAGGAAGTTACAATGCAATGCTTAGCCGGCCATTATTTCTATTGTTGGATTCACTTATAGATGAGAACACTCAACCCTTCTTAGTCGTGAGAACCTGGCTCCAAAGCTTAGTAGGTCTGAACAAGTAAGCCTAACAAGCAAAGATCTAACAAATGAACGTCTGCTAATGATAATGAAGAATGTTCTATACTTTTGTTACTACTTTCTCGGGTTTTCGCTTTCTGCAGACAATACAGACAACCGAGTCTGATAGTGTTCGCAAATTTTATACCGATGAGGATGATTTAGACCAGTGCTTATATTACCTTCGAATGCTCTCAAACATATTACGGTGGTCAACCGACAATACCTGGGCGACACTTGCGGAGACTAGCATATCCATAGATAAAACAAATCCCTCATTATATCAGATAAGTGAGTCAAGTTGTATGTTTACTAAAAAGAGACCAGTACTAATAATACCAAGCCGGTCGAGATGGCGAGATCACACTCCTAGAGTTCTTCTTGAGTGTTTGCTTGCGGAGTATCTCTGGGCGTCATAATCCTGAGATATCGCACCTGGATGGTCGAGTCAGCCAGTTCCATCGCACCGCGTTGACTATCATACATCAGATACTCCTCAGCCCATATGCATTGCCACTTTCTGAGTTGCAGCTGGAGAACTTCCTAATTGACCGTCTAATCCAGTCACTTGATGACCCAGATCTGTTTACCCAAGTTTTACTTTTAGATGTTGTTCTTGCGTCACTAAAGATTCGAAATGCTGCAATACAAGAACGACCATCATCGCCTACTTTAGAGTATAAGCGCCCACCGACCCAAGATGGGGTACGAAGTCCCAGGCTCTCTGTAGCTAATGATCTTGCTGAGCTTACCTCTCGAATACCACCGCCTCCAGTATCGCTGATAAAGTGCCTTCAGGCTGGGTTTTCAGCCCCCAGCAGTCGACCCATCTTGGACAGCTGGGTAAGCTTTCTTACAGAGTGCTTACCATTCTATTCAGATACAATATTCCAGATACTGATGCCATTGACTGAGACGATATGCTCCAAAGTTGGCCAAAGCTTTAATGATCTTCAAATGACTTTTAAAGAGCCTGGATCATCTTCTGATAGATTGCAAGAATCGACTCTCATTTCTCTGCTAAATGGCTTAGAACATGTCTTAGCAAAGGGACATGACCGTCTTTTACAGGATGAGATGCGGGTTCCTACCGTTAAAAGCCCAGACCAACCACAGGGCTTCTTTGGAAACATGGTTTCCGGCGTGTTTGCGTCAGAGGCGCCACAGACCAGAAGTGCTACTGCGAATAATAGACTTACAGTTCTCCTATCATTCCAAGACGCTGTACGCATCTGCTTTACCATCTGGTCCTGGGGTGGCCAAGGCAAGGATGCTAGGATACAAGATCATGAATCTGCAGCTTCATTCACGTACACTTCATTACGTATGAGAAACCGAGCCCGAAGACTTTTGGAACATCTCTTTGCTGCCGAAGCACTTGAGTGTCTAGAAACAGTTGTTGAGGTATGGCAGAAGTCTTCGAAGACAACTAGCGCTACATCTTCTATCGTCTTTGATCTTCTGCATGTACTTGATGGGTCAAGACCGAAGCATACTATCCCAGCCATATTCAATGCAATATATAGTCGAACCAATCCAAACGCTCTGGATCCATCTCGAAAGTCGACATTAACAACTTCGCTAAATGATACCGATCTAGTGATTTTCTTAGTTGAATATGCCAAGTCATTGGAAGATGATGCTATGGATGAAATATGGACGGATTGCATGACTTTCTTGAGAGATCTTTTAGCTAATCCTTTCCCGCATCGGCAAACCCTCCCTAGCCTGTTAGAATTTGCCGCCATATTAGGTGAAAAGGTTGATAACACCAACTTTGGAGAGCAGCGCAGGATGAGGAGAGAACTGAGTGTAAGCTCTTATCATATCTTGAATCAGGAATATATCGCTAACACTTGATAACAGGACTTGTTTCTCCGCTTGCTCACCGCGATCTTTACCACCAGACCGATGGGTTTTACTGATGTCAGTGTTGAGAAACTCTCCGAAAAGGAAGACCGCTCTGGCATATCTTCCCATGCTTCTGGACGATCTGATGATGTTGTTGGCATTCTGGCCTCAATTGCTCCCAATCTTCCTAAAATCCTTGTCGAACCTGACCGTGTGCTCTCTGCGGCAACAACTATATCCAACAGTGTCATAGGACCGGTGTTCAAATCTAAGTCCTTCCCGGAAAATATCTCAAAGAGTACTTTAGTTCTACTATATGAGCTCTCTAGACTACCCAATAGTCAGAAATTATGGAGGAAAGACTTGGGAGATGCATTCAATGACGGGCGCTTCTTTGCGAGTGAAGTTGGCCTCGTCGAGATTGACTGGCTCCCATTGTTGAGGCAGTGGACACTGAGTGATAAAGAGAGGATGCCTGAACTCCTTACACGACTAGCAGCCCCTACAACTGCAGGAATCGTCTTTGGGGTTGGTGCTACATCTGCGCGTCTCGAGTCTGACCGAAAGACTCAGCTTAATCTACGTCGAATAGCAACACTAATTATTGCAACCATGAACGACAATTTTGTTATAGACTTACCTGTCATCCAAGAAAAGATAGTTGAGCTGCTAGCTGCCACGCCAACCTCATCTCCATCATCTACTACCCGAGCAGATATCTACCTTCTACTCCGAGCCTTGGTTCTTAAAACGTCTGCTATACATCTAGCAACTCTTTGGCCACTAATCAATTCGGAATTACACACTGCGATTGCTTCAGTCGTTGCGCCAGATCATAGTCCGGTATCTGAGACTTATAACAACAATGCGATCCTACAAGCTTGTAAGCTTTTAGACACACTGCTATGTATTGCACCCGAAGACTTCCAGTTGCAAGAGTGGCTTTTCATCACGGATACAATTGATGCTGTGTACCGACCAGCCACAGTTCAACCAGTCGGCCTTGTTGATGAACTTGCAGAAGAGCTAGGTTCTTCGTTATCAGCGATACCGACAGATGCAGCCTTAACTCATGTTTCAAATAGCTCAAATCGCAAACCGCTCATTAGGCATGGCGGGATCAATGATGATGTGGGCCTTGAGCGGAAAGATGAATTAGTGGGGAAAGTGCTGCGGCCTTTCTTTAGCCAGTTAAGTATATTTGCATTCGAGAGCACATACTCAATGGCTGTTCCGGATTGGGAAACTTGTAAAGTAGGACTTTTGAAGGACTTGTTTGATGAAAGGAGTATTGTCAAAGCGCCGTGAGTTACCAGCCACATATTGGAACATTAGAAAGCATAAAATCTGTGTAGTTGAAATATACCCATTTAATATGCACGGCTGCAAAAATTCTATGTGAGAGCAAGTAGTAGAGGCATGGTCTAGAGCATAAAAGCACATGAAGCACAACGTTGGGGATTTATTTTATGGTCGTGTATCTTGAGCTGGGATATATGCAACAAGGGCCTTACTGGCACCCTCCATACAATACTGCACAACTTCAATCTTCTTTCCCTTTGGCGCTAGCCTAGCAATTTGCCTCAGATCACTTGTTCTTGGTAAATACAAGGCACAATCCATTGTTTTGCAAGCGTTGTAGATCTGTTTGGCTGAATATGGCTGCATGGTATTCAGATTGAAGATAGCATCCGTGCTATATCCCGGTCCACCCCATGGTGGACTTGCAAAGACGACAGTCTGGCTGGGATTGATTTCAGTGTTTGATTGTAAATAGCTGAAGCAGTCAGAGTTGACCCAGGTTATTTTGTCACGGACCCCATAGACTTCGGCGTTGTGTTGCGCGCATGCTATTGTAGATGGGTCTTTCTCAACAGCGATTACATTTGACCAGCGCTCGGACAAGGCAAAGGCAATCACGTTTCCGCCTACGCCGGCAAATATATCAATTAAAACTGTCTTCGACTCGTCGCTGTTATTAGCGAGGTCTTCTGCAACTTTGCTGTGACATCAGTTAGATACATGGTTAGGATTTGGGTGGCATGGTCTTACCTTGCGACTGGTTCGGGAGTTACTTCATACCAGGCGTTGTCTGTCATGTAGATTCCATCATCATATGCAGAGAAGATGCTATATCGTTGCTGCCAATACCTGTCCAGATGTTAGGAGATTTGCACAGCTAATTACAGCAAAAAATTATACTTATGGATGTCCCATGGGACTTCTGAAATAAACGTGTAGTGATGGCAGTTATCCGTCAGTGGATAGGAGACAGATAGTGTAGAGTGTGAGTCTGGAACTATGTCTGTTTCCATAGGTGTATCGTATCTTTCTTCATTAATCGACATTATACAACACTATCTGACGTCCCAACCGCTGATTTCTAAAGTTTTTATCTATGTGAGTTTCCTACTGGCGTATATAGAACAGAGGTGCAGCTTTTACCTATTTTGGAATAAGCACCGAAGAACTTCGTAAGACAACTAGAATAATTCTCAAGGCCTTAGATCTTCTGAGGGGGAAATACTAGGTTTTGAGCCTTAAGTTCTAGACAAAGTTCGGATTCTAGACTAGATATAGCATAGTGTAGTGTATCATAAATTTAATTGTGATACGTAGTGGTCATAGCCTTAAAAGATCTATTCAAAATCAGTACTCCGTTATTGGGTTATAGCAATGTAAAATATAACCCAACTCATACAGCATTCATATCAAGAACTCATTTTTCTAAATTCCTTAGGGTTGATTAAACTTCAAATCTTCACAGGTAATAACGCTAGTGAAGTTCTTAAGCCGTGAACAGCCCAAGATTTTAGAGCTTGAGGCCTTAGGAGCTTGGACCAACTGCAGTACCATACCAACACCATAAGGCTGACAACTGGTAACAGCATCAACTTCGAGAGGATCCCAAACATTTCAAACCTTAGCCAAAGGACACACTAAAGAAGAGTCGCACATAATGTTCAACGCTCTCAATCGATTTATTTCTCGTCTAGATTCGGAATCTCCAGTCAATAATTCTCAACATGGCGCCTTCGGTTTCCAGGTCCTACGGAACACAACAAAGGAACTCAACATTGAGCCTTGGTTTGACTTTATCGTAGGAATCAATGGGCGCATAATTGTATAGATCCTCCTCTCAATATATTGAGAATTTATACTAATGACTGCTAGGATGATTCCGACCCTACACTTTTCGCCCAAGAAATCCGCAATTGTGGTGGTGGTACAGTGACACTTGGCCTCTGGAGTGCGAAAGGACAACGCACAAGAACGCTCCATATACCAGTCGCTGCAGATTCTCCGAGTTTGGGTCTAACTCTTCAGTGGACCCCAATTTCCACGGTTTCAAATATATGGCATATCCTTGATGTTCCTCCATCATCTCCTGCGGATCTTGCTGGCCTTTTGCCTTATAGCGATTACATCCTCGGTACTCCTGAAGGGGTGTTACATGGCGAAAGTGGACTTGGTGAGCTTGTTGAGGACCATATTGGCCGCCCACTACGACTTTATGTCTACAATAATGAATATGATGTTACGAGAGAAGTTACAATTCACCCCACTAGAGATTGGGGTGGAGAGGGGGCATTAGGATGTGTTTTAGGATATGGGGCTCTACACAGGCTCCCTGCGCCGCTGAGCGAACCTATTGCCGGTCCAGGCGAGACATTGTTTGAAACAGAGAATGCCAGATTCTCGAATGAAGAAGTTAGACCACTTTCTGGTGGTCAGGATGGATCCAACTTCTTCGTTCCTGCTGCAACTGTTCCTGAATCGAACCAGTTCTTGATTCCAGCACAAATGACGACATCACCACCTCCTCCTACAACAGGACACGTGGGCCACGGTAGAAAGAAGGAGAAGAAGCACACCAATGCTCCAAAAAACTTCATAGATGACTATTTCAATGAAGGGGAAAAGAAGAGCAGGGAATTAGATCATGCTCCTAGTGCAAGGAATTCTCCAGCCCCGCCACCACCGAAATCTGGGGGACCTCCAAAGGCAGGAGGGCCACCGAAAGTAGCAAGCCCTCCAGTCGAGGAGAAGAAATATATATATGATAGCGACGTAGACTAGCGTTGAGAATTCAATGGCACATTTTTGTGTTATTCCTTCATTCTTATGATACTACACATAATCACAAGAGTCCTCATAAAAAGTAACAAATGTGATGTGTTATAACTTTTGATGATACAATCCCTAGAACTTTTTTATACTCCTTCCCCTACTAACTGGAAACTTAGTTGATGAAGTTCACACAGAAGAAATGTAATATAAGACTTCCGAAAACATAGTCCGCAAATGCTCTGGATCAACATTAGAATACATTATTTAATAGGAAACATGGAAAACATACCGCTCGGGGGGTACTGATCCAAATTCTGCCTTGTTCTCTGCACTTGTCTGAATACGGAGGGACGCTATAGACTGTCAGAGCTATGTCGCTGCTGCCCATGTTCGAACACTTATTTCATACCTGTTAAAACAAATTCGCCAACGGTTGCAGAGAATCCCGAAAGGAAGGCATTGAATGGCTGTAGTCAATCAGCAATTGCCCCTCTGTATAAGTCTAAATGGAGTAGGTGGACATACGTAATTCCCAGCAATAACACAATACACAAACTGCAAGACACCAACTACCACCAAGAACGCCATAAATACATCAATCAACTTCGTTCTCTGAGAGGTCTTGTCGAGGTAGTTCTGCCATATCCCTAAGGCTATCTCTTGGATATTTAGGTTCTGGTTCTGAGTGGCCTTTATCGAGGCTTTGGTGGGGGCTCCGACAGCAGGAGTCGCTGTTGAAGAGACATTCTGGGCTGTTGGCGCTGACGGCGTCACATCGCGGGCGTTGTTTCGTTTTGGGGCCATTGTATGAGTTTTGATGGAGCTGGACTTCGATCAGAGGAATGAGGTCAAGCTTGACCTTGAAGCCACGATGCTCACTTCTGGAGTGCGCATGGACCAGGTTGCGCACGCCAAGCGATTTCTTGGGGTTGCAGGCACGGCACAGTAACTCTCGGCTGAAGCTTTGGCATTTGTAATGGCCCGAACGGAACCCCGAGAACTGGTACGATGTCACTTTATAAGTGTCAGTAGAACTGTTCGAAGTGGTCATTTTCAGCGATAATTCTGCAGAGCCAAAAGCCTTGATTGAAAACCTTAGCTCTTCTATTCGCGCAAAAATGGTAAAATGGTTCAGAGGTTCGTATTATGGCCGACTAACAAACATTTGACAGGGTATCGAGACGCCAGCCTATATCCTGGGGCTTTTGACCTCTGGAGGTGGAATTACGGGATATGTAAGAACAGGCTCTGTTCCTTCCATAGTAGCCGGTATTACAGTTGGTTCATTGGTAAGTTTACTCCCTTAACTAAGCTCGAGGCTGAGAGCTGACGGTTATAGTACCTTCTTGGTGGCTACCGTATCCAAGCAAAGCAGCCTTTTGGAATTGAGCTCGCTCTGTTAGCCTCTATCGTACTTGCTGGGTCTTCGATTCCAAGAGCTATCAGGTTGGGAAAACCACTGCCAATTGGACTGAGTGTGCTTGCTCTCTATGGTCTTTATACATTCGGGAATGCATACAGGCTTAAAGCGTAACTTACTATTACAAAGACAAAGCTTATAGCAATCAATAATTTTTCACTGTTGTGTAATCCTAGTTTGCTTCATTCCCTGCATTACCATGGCACTCCAGCTAGATTGAAGCCGGGCAACGATGCCAATGTTCATTGAACTCTATGGATGCCATCCCACAATTGACGCCTAGGAGAGAGCTGAGTGTGCTAACAACATGCTACCATAATATACACGAGTACTCAAGGTTGCTCGAAGGTTGAATCGTGATAGTATCAAACGCCAACCTCTGATATCGTCGTACAATTTCTTTTGACTCCTTCCCAATGACCTTATATACGCCTGCATATGTGAATTTTGCAATACTTTTGTGATTGTCTTAAGAATTAGCGTCGATTTCGGACCATTTTGCTCTAATCTCGTCGCGTTTAGATCTTGCAGCAGTGCGATTGGACTTTGTCTTTTCCAATCGCTGTGCTCTTAAGCACTTGTTGACTTCTGTCTTAGCATTATTGCACATCCCGACTGCTTTCCATAAGAATCCTCTTGCATGGCATTCGTCTAGAAGGTTCATGACCTCTTCGCAGGCTGTACCCAAATCAGTAAGTGAACTTGAACAGTTTAAATTTCATGTTGTCTGGAAACCTACCCATGTTCTCTTTGGTGTGCAAATGAGGATGCATCTTGAATTTCTGTATAGCAATTCCAATGGCGTGATGTTGATTTGAATGAATTATCTCGGTGATGGCCAGTTCCAGCCCATAAATTGTGGAGTCGGCAAATTCCGTCTTTCAGCCCACTTCTAGCTTTATCCTTTACCTTCGAGAACAATATTCATGTTTAACGCAAACATGGCTTCACAACCTATCTCAGCTCGGAAGCAACAAGGTCAGGTTACGAAACCTAAAGTAGAGTATTTAGGCTTGGACTAATACTGTCTCTAGAGCTTCAGCTACAATATACGAATTACAAAAATGGATTGCAGCAGATTGCCCAGAAGATAGGTGACGTCGAGCAGGAAGCAGAAGAGCACAAGTTAGTTCGGTCCAAACCTTTTTTACAGAGCACAACATATGGGGTGTATTTTGTGGCTTGTCTCATTTGAGCGGCGAGGACTTAATCCTTCCTCGTTTGTTTCCTTGGTTTTTGATTTCGATTTCACCGCCCGAGTTCCAAAATATTCGCTCACCGCTATTATTCCTTACATAGGCTCGTCCTTGAAACGCTCAAGCCTCTCCCGGATGATAGGAAGTGCTTCCGCATGATAAATGGTGTGTTAGTAGAGCGTACAGTCAAGGATGTGAAACCAGCGTTACAGACAAATTCGGACGGTTTGAGGAAGGTTTTGGAAGATTTAGTTAAGCAGTACAATAGCAAGCAAGCAGAGATGGAGAAGTGGAAGGTATCTCAAAACTCCCCTTTCAAAAGCATTTGGTACAGTCATACTGATTAAATCAAAAGAAAAAGAACAATATCCAAGTTGTGCAACAATAAAAAGCCGCTTTTGAACAAGGCATCACGTCGCAAAGCGGAGTACAGCAGCTTGTTATGATCAGACCTGAAACTCTGGCGGGCAGTAAAGCAGTTAGCATGAAAGGGTTGAGGAAGACAACAGGGAAGAGCATTTAGCAGGAGGATCGTAGATGTCATCATGGATACAAATCTGGTCGGAGTTAATGCCCAATGGCCCAAAGATCTGGAGCAAAATCCACCATACTGGAAGTGCAGGGCGAAATTTCCATGTTGCACAACGGCATTAAGGAGTTTTTGGCGGCCATTTTCATAAAGGAACACTGTTCACAAATCAGATGAGGCTTCCATATTTTTGGTGCAATCCCGCGTCTCCAGCGTCTCCAGGCCCAACGAAAAAATCCATCATAGAAGGCTGTCAGAATGAGAGGTTGTGAGGGGTTCAGAGGCGACACAATGAAATGCAAGGAGAAGCGCGGTGCAGGATGTGTTGTCCCTCCTTTCATCAGGCTGAGTAGATCCCTGCTTTTGCAGCTGTGATGCGTGGTGGGGTGTGTGGATCGGTTACTCGTATTTCATGGTGATAGAAATGCCCCCCTTTTCAAAATAAAGCAATTATTAAAGCCACTATAGTGTCTGTAGTGAATGTCACAAAATTTCGTGATAATATGAACGTCCTGCATGCGCATTTTGCAATAGTCCTCTTTTCCAACCATGTTGTTGTAGCCTTGTTAAGATCTTCTCAAGGTTCGATGTGGCTGACGGGCTAAGATAAGATGACCACGTCAACGATGACTACTGTAGAGTAGAAGTATTTTCAGAACAGACGGGATAACATCCAGAAAAGTTTTGTTGCTCAGCGAAGTCTATTATGGTGTGTTCAGGTGGTATCCTAAATAATGCCACAGCAGCAAGGTGTGATAAAAAAGGAAACCATTCCTGTGCATCAAGTGCATGCATCTTCCCACATAACTAGTAGACTACCTCGCGACACTTATTCTTCTTTTGGGTCAAATGTGGTCTAGTTAAAGGGTGCATTGGGCCGCTCAACCTGGATGAGGGGTAGAACGTGGAGTTCTTTGACAAAGAAAAGCCAAAAAGCTTCACATATCACACTCACTCTATTAACTAATAAAAGTTTCTCGCCAATATGCTACCTGTAGTTGTGCACAAAACTCAGAAACAACAATGCGCTCAACCCTCAACTCTACATTCCGAGTGGTCCGGCGAATTGGATATCCCAAACTCTATTCTTGCGGGAGCGTTCGGGCCGCTCGGCATGTATCACCAAACTATCAGGATGGGAGGTGATTCGTGCCCAGCAGTCATGTTTTCATTAATTAACATGGTGGTCTATCTAAAAGTGCCAACATACAAGTAGATGCTATGAGATCTCAAAAGAGTTATAATGAAGGGAGAACTAATGTACAATGAATTTTCATAATGGACAAGTAATATGCTGTCTTATTTATCAGCTATTTTCTCCGCATCAGGCAAGAGATCTCAAGAGACTTGAGGCAAGAACTGATGCACACCACCTTTCCTCAACGCATCAACAGCCCATTCGTACATCTCAACACGTGATCAACTCAGACGCAATGGGATGTCGTGTGTCTCAGGTACCTGAGCTGTGCATTATTCTCAACGGGCCAGGTTCTCAAATTCATTATTCGGCCTGGTTGTGCTTGCTGTGGAAGATTCCCGATTCGGGCTAAGCTGATAGGGTGCCAAAACTCCCGTCGCGCCGCTGCTGCCTTCCCCTCTTTCGCAGCTTTCCTACCCAACCTCGAGTTGTATTTTCCCAACGACGGCCAATCGTTGGAATACAATCCAGCTTCATTTATTCATTGGAGAACATCCATCTCCCCAATAACCACGCAGATATCCCTCCAATTTCGCAAGGCGCCCATCCTCGGTCGCCCTGTTTCCCAAGGCACCATCGTACCTGACTTGCGCCTGTCACCACGGCCCAAGACGTCCAACCACGCACCTCTCACCCTTGCATCACCACACTGCGCAGGACCACTCACCGCTCAACTCTACTCGGCCAAGGCGACTCCAAACAATCCATCCTCCACGCTCCTGTACGACCCGATCCATCGCTCTGCCGGCGGTATCGTGCCTTGTTGACTCGGCTGGCTCTGTCGCAAAGCACTCTGGGAGCTCCAGCCCTGCGTTGCCTGCTAAACCTTCAAACTACTATCAACAGACCTACCACCACCTCCAGCTGCAGTCGTAACACCTCGTTGCTGCCCAGACACAGATAATCACCTTTGCGCAATTGATGATTATCCATTGTCGCGTTGTACTGCCAAAGCCCTCACTCCCGCGCGTACAATCTCAATCCGTCGAGAGCTACCTGCCCTGTTTGCGCAGCTTCCTCATTGGACAATCTCGCCTCTGTTGTTGATTTCATCCATCGTCAATATCCGCGAGAAAGCACTCTTGTAAGCCCCACGCAATTGCATGCGGCTTGTTGCGAAACTTTCCCAACTAATGCACATAGTCCTGCGACCGCTTTTTTAACCACGTTTACCTGCAAGGCGCAGCGTACATAATCTTGACCTGTGTAAGTCGAAAGAAAGAGGAAAAAAATATTCCGTGTTCGATCTAAATGGGCAGCCCTGCTCGCTATACCCAACGCCTCTCAATCTCTGACGCGACTTTGCAGTAGGATACCTGCAGCTAACAGAGCAATCCTTTCAGACCCTAGTCTTCGAGTCGAGTACGTGCCTCAGAATTCCCTGTGCAGAAGCTGCATTAGTGGACCTGTCCACCGGCTTCGTCCAGATCTGGATAGTGCCCACTCGAACAAGAAGGCATTTGGCTCCCAAGATCGACGCAGCTTAACGCACTCCGCATAACCTGCGAGATCGCAAGCCCTACTACAACGTGTTGGACACATCATACGGCCAGCGTGGCAACCAAGGAATTCCCGAGAAGCTACCTCCCGATACCTGCAGGTAGCCATATACATCATGTCGGCATCCCCTCCAAAGGAAACAGACGTTGAAGGCGTACAATCGCCGGAGGACGCAGATGCGCAAATGAATGATCCTCAAGACCCACACGGTACAGGAATGGCATACGAATTCGAAGTCAAGGAGCAAGATAGGTGGCTTCCAATAGCAAATGGTGAGTCCCTCCAAAGTCCTCCTTCTGATTTGCGCGTGGAATATATCCTTTGCATTTCGAAACTTGTCGTTACTGGCATCGCTTCGTTCGTCAGAACTATCACAAGCGTATGCTATCTTGCTTGGCCAGTCACTGAGCCTCGAGCGCAAACACTTGAACTCCGTTGGTGTTACTGCCATCGTTCACCCCATCATGCCCCACACAAATCCGGAAGGATCGCCAGAGACGCGAGGCGCTTCGAGCAATGGAAGATATGATGACTGTTCAGATACTAACATCCGAAACTTTGCGCCAGTTGCCAGAATTATGAAGACAGCTCTTCCTGAAAACGCAAAGATTGCAAAGGAAGCTAAGGAGTGCATGCAAGAATGCGTCAGCGAGTTCATCTCATTTATAACCAGTGAAGGTTCGTTATATTTCTCCACCCAAAAGGATGTCTTAGGATACCAGTGCTAATTCTCATCCTACAGCTTCAGAGAAGTGTCATCAAGAGAAGCGAAAAACGGTCAATGGAGAAGATATTCTGTTTGCGATGACATCATTGGGATTTGAAAACTACGCTGAAGCTCTCAAGATTTATTTGTCGAAGTACCGAGAAGTGAGTAACCAACCTGCGATGTTGTTATGTGAACGTCATATGCGTCTTTATACATACGGTCGAGATTGCTAATCAAATGATTCAAGACTCAATCTACGAGAGGTGAGAATCAAAATCGCCCAAGCAGCCAGGGATTTGGCTCTGCCCCAGGAGCCCCAGGAGCAGCAAACACATCCTCATCCGCTACATTCCAAGGCAGCGCTGAAGGAGCAAACAACATCCTTGCTGGCCAACAGACAGAGGGTGGCGAACACGACACCGGTGCATATGGTGGCTTATACGGAGCCCAAGTCTCAGCTGGACATAACGGTGCAACAGGCACAGAGTATCAGTGAAGATCATCAGCGGTATGGGTTCTCATGACGTGTAGATGGCATTCAATTCACGTATAGTATCGGTGTTTGTAGGAAAGGATACGGAGTTTATGATTCTCAAGAGGTGTATTGATCATAGGAAAGGGAAATGGTTTGATTTAGGGGGTATGGGAAAGGAATGATATCCTACTTAGCTGTACATCATTGACAGGGCAAAAAGTATGGGGACAAGATTCCTTGCTTGTTTGGTAGAATTTTGGCATTCATTTTTTGTCAAGTTAGATTGGATTTACTACCTGATTGGTATAACATTGTGGTACCAGAAAAGCGATTTGCTTTGGAACGGAACAGACCTACACTGGACAGAATTGATAGGATGTAGAATAAGCAGCCCACAATGCGTTGCCAAATAATACATACAGCACATTTTCTCAAGCTGGTAAAGATCTCTAGGCAAAATACCTAAAATATAAGGGCTATAAAATTTTAAGCGTCGCAAGTACAATTGAACCTTCATACCATATTACATGAACCTGCAAAATCTCGGTCTGTTCTCTCTAGCAATATTTTTTTTGTCAGAAGGAAAGAAGATGGTATGAGCCCGTGGAGAATAAGTCAAGAGAAATGTCGTTCAAGCTGTCACAACTTCGATCTGGCTTTATAAGCGAATGTGACTAACAAGTTTCAGCTCTAGCGTTCCCGATTATATGGCCCGTGCATAACTGGGCCTGGATTGCACCAGTTTATGAACATTTGAGATTCAGATTTCGAAGGAGGGATAAACTGTGCCAAAAAATGGTTCTTTAATGAAAGTTGGTACAAAGAAGATTTTACAGTGTGCCAATTTTTGAATCTCAGCAATGGAGTTGTAATTGGTGAATTTGCATGGTGTTGTGGTAGTCGTTGAGACCGAAAGGAGATTCATCCTGTGAGTGAAGTCTTCTGGCTTCAAGCCCTCATCGAGGGCAGCTGGCAGTGTATATCCTACAAATTTGTTTCCATTTTTTTGATTTCTCAAGAGGCAACCACCTTGGAAGTCAACAATCGACTTTGTAAGTTATCAACAACCAGTTCATCAACTATCAATCCATCCAAAGCAAGCCTAGTTCTCGTTGCCGCATCGTGACAACTGCACTTCTCCGTCAGTGATGGCAGTCATTACAAATTAGCAAATTGTTTTTATTATTTCCTTCTGCAGCGTGGAAGTATTCATGCAATCATCTTTCAATCATGGACAAGCCACCTATACCACCTTGGAGTGAACTTCGACGAAATCGACAAGTCATTTCGGACCGTGCCTGCTCTGAAAGTTTTCAGGCAATGGAAGGCAACACATCTGTTCTACTTCAACCAGAAACATCTTCATATTCCAACTCGAATTCTCGAAAGTTTAAAGAGATACTGTCTCCACAGTTCAGAGTTGAGCCGAAGGTGTATAATCCGGCTCTCATGACACCTCGAAATGGGAGTTATCCGCACAATTTCTCCGTGAAAAACACTGCTGCTACTCCGAGTGAATCAGCAAACCCAGAGTATTCTGCTTATTTTACCGTATTGCTTCCTCCTTGTCCTGTACTGACGACTTTGCACATATGAACGCAACTAACAAGTGCCAGCAGACTTTACCTGACGATGAGCAAGTGCCCGTCAAAAATATCGATCCATACGGATGTTCTTCATTAATTTCTTCTTTAAATAATAACGAAGGTGATATTAACCAAGAACCGTATGCAGAACCGAAGAATCCTTCGTCGACCTTCAGAGAGAAACTCGAGAGGCGGAAATATCAAGCTCTATCTATTACAAAACCTAGCCTCAAACCCAGAATTAACCGTCGAGGCTTTCTTTCTAAGGCCCGCAGATTCTTTACTCCCCGCTTGAAGCATCTCGAATCAGATAGAGCACTACCAGAGCAGTGGGAGAATCCTTTCAGTCTAAGTCTTCGACCAAACCAGTCGTGGTCACCGCCAAGAAGACCCCTTCAACCACTACCAAGACGTGGCGTCTCAGAACCTATATATTACAGATACTCGAGCGAATCTTCTAGCTCAGAATCAAGCGAAAATACTGAACACAGACTTCGTGTTGCGGGCTCATCGTCTCCATCTGACCCCCAGTTTCAAGGGCCTCTCTCATATATAACTCCAGAGCTAGGAAAGAGGGATAATTGGACTATTTTCAATAATACTCCTCAATCACAGCAAGAAAGGACCAACAACAGCTTCTTAGTAGTATCCTCCAGGCCGCAATTGCATGAAGTCGAACGAGACTTTTATACGATCTCGGATAAAAGACAAGATCAACGACGAAGTACTTATACATTGGAGAGGAAAAGCTCTAGGTTTCAGCAGGCTTCTTTCCAACCACGAGACCCGTCCCATCTACATCATTCATCAAAGCAAGACACTAGAAAGCGCTTGAGTATTGGCCCTCAAACTCTGCTAGAGACCCCTGTACGAAACAGCGACAATCTAGCGGATAAATATACTGCATCGACATCACAAGTTTGGAAACAGTCCTTTGACGACGTTGAGAAGCAGATTGAAACATATCTGCCTGAACTACGAAGAAAATACAGCCTCGAGAGTCTTTTTGAAGACGATCCTAAAGGCGAGAGATATTTTCCAGGGAATTCTGGGGCCGTAAGGGTTTCATGGGAAGATTTTGCTAGTGGCAAGCGAGTCGAATCTGAGCAGAGTAGATCTCGAGCTTCAAGTTTATACAGCTTAGGCCCCACTAGTTCTACTGATTGTCTTGAAACACCGGCTGATTGTTGTAACAAGTCTGGATGCTCTGAAGTTAGACCATTGAATATCAGGAAGCTCAGTGACCCAGGAATCTCCTCCCCATCGCCGCAGAAGGCTTCATGCCGTCCACTCCCATCTCTTCCATCACATTTTGAAAATCAGTCGGCGCAGTTGCAAGATATCCCTCCGCTCCAAGTTCGGAAAAATAGCCTACCAATTGCTGGAAGTCGACCCCCAGGAACAGGTTTACCCCAACAACCTGGATCAGAGCCGGTCCGTTCCCTCAGGACAAGAGATCGTTATAAATCCCGGAAGAAGCAGGTGGTAACAATAGACAAAGCTTCTCAGGAAGGTGGTGCTCTATTTCTATTAGAATCACTAGATCAGAGCTTTGCAGAGCCCAACGACCTCCGATCTCTATTTTTTAAAGGCCCGAAGAAAGGAGTCGCTAACAGTGGTTTTGATAAAAGAGGAGATATCTTACCAGGTAGGAATGCTAGTGTAACCACAAATACCAGATCTGAATCTGAGACAGGAGACTGGGATAAACCAGATATCAAGACTACGACTTGTCCGAATACTCCAAGGCAGTCATCAAACGGCGTGACTACCAAAGCATTCAAGTCAGGCCACCCAAGTGTTACATCAAAGCTTGTTTGTGAAAGAGTTCGAGAACTTACAGCGGCATCAAGAAATCCTTTCCCAGAGAGAGAGGGGCTGTTTTCAAGAATTCCGGAGCCGATAAGTATAACTACAGATAAGAGGTTCTCGCAACTCCTCTCTAAGTGGGAACAAGGTCATCTGTTAACTGGCACTGGCCAGTCAGGGTCTGCTCATAGACACGGCTTAAAGCAGGGAACGGTCTTAAAAAAGACAAAGAGTGTTAGATTTCAAGCTGAAGCTACTCAGGAGTGTCAGTCTGGGAAGCAGGAATTTGTATGTGTTTCTCTTTTCTACAACTGCATGAGTTACTGATATTTACATGAGAAGGAACCTAGCAATAATTCTTTTGAAAGTGTTGATGATCACGTAAGTGAATTGTCTACAGAAGGAGTTCGGTTTATTGATAAAAGCCTAGGAACCAGTAAGAGAAAGTTCAGACAGTGTTCTGAACCCTAAGCACCCTCTATTTATAGAGCTGCGCCGAGAATACGAACTCCAGCCTAGAACCCCTCACTCATTGTCAGCAACAAGTTCTTTTTCAAGCTTCTACAGTCAATCGCTGGATGGTTCTCCCTGTCACCGAGACTCAGGCACTTCTAATAACACCGCTGGTAGATTATCTCTAAGACGGTCCAAAATGGATATGCTTCAGATTAAACCGGTTGAGTTCAACCAGATAAAGGGTAAAGCAATCGAAGATGCAAGGCAAATGCAAGCTTCCGTAATTGAAGCTGCAACAAAATCAGGGAAAGAACCACCGAAATATGCTCTTCTTGAGCTTATCGGGAAAGGAACATTTGGACGTGTCTACAAAGGGTAAGTTTTTAATGCTGGTTTAATGAGATAAATCACATCTAACAATAATATAGCAAAGATATGACATCTGCTGCTATTGTAGCCGTCAAAATCATCGATATAGATGAGAGTGACACCCTCAACCCTCGTAACGCAGATTCATACAGCGAATTCTTGAAAGAGGTGAACGCTTTAAAGCTTCTCAGTGAAAATCAAGCTCGAAATATCAACCATGTCATTGAGGCACTTCCTGTTGGTAAGGCCATGTGGATGATTACGGAATATTGTGGTGGTGGAAGTGTTGCAACTTTGGTGAGTGGCTTGCTTTGCTAAGTTCGCTGGATGAATTAGACTGAGGAACAATAGATGAAACCAACTGCTCCAGGAGGTCTACAAGAAAAGTGGATTATTCCAATTCTTCGAGAGGTAGCAGAAGCTATTAAGTGGGTCCATCAAGCTGGTATTATCCATAGAGACATCAAATGTAAATGCTCATCTTATTTGGAGTATATGTGGCTAGATGCTGATGATTTCAGGCGCCAATGTTCTAATTACAGAACAGGGAGGTGTTCAACTCTGTGACTTCGGAGTCGCTGGCACTATTGAAACAAAGCTAGATAAACGATCCACCATTATTGGTACTCCACACTGGATGGCACCAGAGCTTTTCGATCCAAATCCTAGTTATGGTAAAGAAGTTGATATTTGGGCCTTTGGTTCCATGATCTACGAAATTGCGACTGGACTCCCACCAAATGTCGCAAAGGGTATCATCTCATATGACCGAATAGGTCCATATCTCAAACAACACGTCCCAAGACTTGAAGGAGGAAATTACTCAAATGAATTGCGAGGTCTTGTGGCATTTTGCCTAGAAGAGCAACCTAGTGCTCGTCCCTCCGTTGAACAAGTGCAGAAGCACCCCTACATCTACAATACCAGTCAAAGATATCCAACGTCATCTCTAACGCAATTAGTCAAAGCTTTCAAAGCATGGGAAGACCATGGCGGTGCCAGAAAATCCCTTTTCATGATAGGAGGTGCTCCAGCAATGTCTGAGGCTATACCAAACATTCCTTTCGATGATGGCTGGAACTTTAGTACAACTGCTGCTTTCGACAAAGAAGTTTACAATGTCAATGCTCAGGATGTTTACGATGTTTATGGAAATAATATAGAGCTCGATGCAAAATTTACGCAAGAGACGTCGCGTCCAAATCCACCGAAGGCTTCGCGCCGCCGACCTCCTCCTGAGGCCCTTGCCCCACTGAGAGCACCCTTAGAGAAGATATTCGATCCGAATACCCTTTCAAGCTACGAAGAGAATAGTCGTAGTCACTACGGAAGACCCGGGCCTCTTCCGGCATCAGATTTACCACTGAGAGATGACTCCGCTCAGACGTCCATCAGGGACACAATGATTGATCTTGGTGATCATGATCCAGCAACTGGGTTATCAAGCTTCGCTGATATGGATACTATCAGACCTGAAAGGCATGACCGAGACGACAATATTCAAGATAATTCCTCTGTGCAAGATTTCAGCAGGCCACCCTTGAGTGACCCTGCAGATGTTGCTAATAATCGCAAGACCCAGGATTGGAAGTTTCCAACTATGGTACCTCCAGCGTCTGCTGACCCTGAGATGTCACGTTTTCCATCGAGTTATGAACCTTTTCAGCCCCCAGCAATGCCCGGATTTGGAGGTAGCCGTCCGATTCTTACCCACCATCCTACAGAATCTGCACCTGGCAACTTTGGGAATGTACCTCTTATTCAGGGTTCATCTACCCGGCCAGATTCAATGGCATCCATGATTGATCTTGATGCAGCTCTTGGACCAGCTCCATCTATTCGTCCGTCCACAGCCAGTTCCGATGTTGGATCCACAACAAGTGAACACACAACATCAGGAAATCCATTCGAGTTTGAGCGTCACGCATCCATGTATCAACCAGTCTCGACTGACCAGACTGAACCCTATCAGAGTCTTGACCCAGATGCTCCTAGCCATTTCCCTACGACAGATGGTCTCAACAATTTACATGATGGTTCGGACTTCTCTGCTTCAGAGGCTGAAGGCCCTGGTGGCACATACACGAATGGGTATGGAAACACCACGCAATATGATGCTCAAGATTTAGAATACACAGCTGTGAAACCACCATCTCGAATGGCTCAAAGCACCATTCCCGCAACCCAAAGTTATACCTTCGATCATTTCCCTCCTCTTGAAACCCCTCCATCCTCTGCGGTCATGTCAAATAGAGCGACGAAAGAAGAGTTCCAGGATGAGATGACGAGAATGCTCAATGGTATGGATGGCCAGTTGAGAGCCTTTCGCAGTGTTTATGAGAACATTCCCGTTACTAGGGCAGCTACTTATCGTAATGACCGGCGGGATGAAGATGGTACCACTTGAATCAGCTCCTCCATTGCTTTTGTAGAATTTATGGCGTACGGATCAATATTTCCTCTTCGCTTATCTTCCGGTCTATCTCCAGTTTCAAGAGATGGTGATACTCAGTAGCAAACTAGAACAAACACCAATTACGCTCCTCTTTCTCTCTGTCAGATTACATTACTCTACGCATGATCTGCTACGACTCTATGAAGAATACCGACTCATGGTACCACTACGAATGAACTATAGGCTAGATCCAAACGTTTCTCCTTATATCTTTGTCCGAAGGAGGAAATTTGAGGGGCAACTATTATCTTTTCCTTTTGCCTAGCTTGTTTCTATTCTAGGATAAATCGCATGGATAAGAAAAATCATGTACATTGACTCTTAATTTTACGGTGTTTCTTATGGAAACCTCAATTGAATTATATTGATTGTGCCAGCGCTTCAAATTGACAGTTATAATTCAGGCAAACATATTCTTGGAAGTATCACATTGCTTATCTTTAATGCAGGTTACAGAGGAAAACCTTCAGACTAAGTGTAATTTGGAGGTTATCTATAGACTGTAGTTGATGATTTAGTTAAAGTAGAATCTGGAGTGAATTTTCCTTGTACTAGTCAATAGTTTCAATTGTTTTTGACATAAGAGTAAGAGAAGTTAATGTTTTTAGATTTATTTTAAAATGTGCATATTTCTGGATCAGCCTCCATTTTGTGTTTCTCTGGATATGATTGAAAGTTACAATCAATGGGTTTCATTTGATATTTAAATCTATAATTAGCAGCTGCACCTTTTCTACTGCTATCCACTCCTAGCAAACACTGGTCTGATGAGTCTGTATTTCTGGCGGTGAATCACTATAAATTTCTTCCCCATGTTGATATTGTCAGAAATATGTCAATGTTCGTTCGATAGTTGTCCCATCTATGTTTAAACTGCGTGAATATGACACTGGCATTTTCATTGCATTACATAGAACGTGAATATAACTCTATGTCCGTCTTCCTTCACCTATAAAAGCTACTAAACTCTCTTCAATAATAACTTAACATCACCTATTGTATTGTGGACAAGAGCAATTCTGGGTTGTATTCTTCATTACACATTCCTAAATATTAACTTACGTTTCAATACTTCCGCGGGACTCTTTCAGTTGGTGGAGCTGGTGAATATGGAAGACGGAAGCCGGACACAATGAAAGAAACTTGCAGATTGAAACTAAAGGTAGTTAGTTATTCAACGGCCTGAAAAGTACTAACATGGATATAGGAACTCCAAAAGTGTGAAATACCAACACCCTAACCAGAGATCAGACCGAGGAGGGTATTTATTAAGCATCTCACATAACAACACTCACTGCCAAAACAAAAGCTCAAACGGATAAAAGAAAACACGGACTGCTAAAGTCAGAAGCAAACTAGATATTTGGCTTTCTGCCAGGTATTTGGATGAATGTCCCGAGACCTGACCTGGATCAAAGTCTCTACGCATATCCACATTCTTTAACTCTTCTTACCCACAATGTGCGTCAAGGAGTTCTTCGGATTTATCTGTGGTCATTGCTCTGTCCCAATACTTAAGCTATGTCCTATCGCCGCCCAGCACATGATTTATCCACCATGTGAGTGGCCTGCTCAGCGTGCAATATATGTGCAAGAGTACTGCCACCCATGCTCTAGAGTTGTCTGGAATCAGACTATCTTGCGGCAGGAAGAGGAACATCGGGCACGTCATCAACGGAAAGAATGTTCTTGCAATGTTATTTTTGGCGAGAGAGAAAGGAAAGAAAAGGAGAGCCAGAGAATATTGAAAGGGGATAACTCAAAGAAAAAGTTGAACGAAAACGGGAAAGGAAGAGAAGGTAATCAACTTGCCCAAGAGCATTTCCATCTTCAGCAAGTTTGTTGCGGTCCTCACTCTGTTAATCAGCCTCAGATAAGTCTAGACGTGCCCATAGATGAGGCGGTTACCGAAAATAATACCCAACTTATCGAGAGGTACCAACAAGAGGCAAACCAATATTTTGCGGCATGGCTAAAGGCAGCAGCTAATCCAGTGCAATATTCCCCTGTTCCTATGACAAGAGATGCGATCGGGAATCTCGCGGATACAAGATTAATCAAATCTCCACACCCATTAGAGATAAATGCAGAACAGCAACCAGTGCCAGAATTACTACCTAGTCATCCATATGGACATACACAACCAGATAAACCAATAGCAGGAGTTGCATATTGGAAGGACACTACAAATCGTAGCAATAACAGGCATATAACCCGCTCACAATCAATTTAGCGCACAGTGGTGAGTAATTGAAAACATATTTATCTTTTACTGGATATTCTAACCCAGCTACAATGAACTCGGAATTGATACATCAAACACGGAAGAGACGCCACACGATCGTGGCAAATGTACAGCAAACTACCTTGTCTGATCTCTATTCTTATCTGTCGACTTCTCCAAACACTACAAAACGTTAGTTTATTCACATGTCTTTCACATATTTTGACAAGAATAGCGTACCTAGATCCATAGTACCTATTATCGCAACTGCGTCCGCCAACAAATGTCCTCTTGAGATTTGGTCGAAGCCACTCAAATGTGCAAAACCAGGAGCACGGATTTTGCATCGGTATGGTCTCTCACTTCCATCGCTCACGAGATATACACCCATCTCTCCCTTGGGCGCCTCAATAGCTGAATATGTCTCTCCCGGAGGAACGGCGTAGCCCTTAGTGAACAACAAAAAGTGGTGGATCAGGGCCTCCATGTTTTCCTTCATGGCCGCCCGAGGAGGTGGTGAAATCTTATAGTCCTCCACTTTAACTGGCCCTGCAGGCATCTTGTTGAGGCATTGGTGAATGATTCTAAGAGATTGTCTGAACTCTTCCATTCGGCAAAGATATCTGTCATAACAATCTCCATTCACACCCACAGGGATATCGAATTCCACTTGATCGTACGCATCATATGGCTGACTCTTCCGGATATCCCATGGAACGCCAGAACCGCGAAGCATGACACCAGTGAAGCCATAGTTCAGGGCATCGGCAGCTGAAACAACTCCAATACCCCTTGTTCGACCAATCCAAATTCTGTTATCCGTGAGAAGTTCTTCGGTCTCATCAATACGGTCTCCAAACTGTGTAGCCCATTGATAAATGTCATCAAGGAGTCCAAGCGGTAAGTCCTGGGAAACACCACCTGGTCGGACATAGGCAGCATGGAGTCGAGCCCCAGACACTCTTTCATAGAATTCCTGCGATGAATTTTAGTATTTCATGGAAATATTGCAGAATAGCCGTAACATAAATACCATGAGTTTTTCTCGCTCTTCGAATCCCCATAGGAAGGGTGTGAGTGCGCCAACATCCATAGCATGTGACAAGATAGACATCAGATGGTTAAGTATTCGAGTAATTTCACCGAACAATGTTCGGATAAATTTTGCTCTCTCCGGGATTTCAATGTTCAATAGCTTCTCCACAGCTAATGAATAACATTGCTCGTTGGTCATCATGGAGACGTAGTCCAATCGGTCGAAGTATGGTAAAGCTTGCAGATAGGTTTTATATTCAATCAACTTTTCTGTTCCCCGGTGCAGAAGTCCGACATGTGGATCTGACCGGACAATCTCTTCGCCATTGAGCTCTAGAATTAACCGTAGCACACCATGCGCAGCGGGATGTTGAGGGCCAAAGTTGACAGTATAGTGTCTGATCTTCCTATTCTCGACACCTTCGGCATCCGGGCTTGTGTTTTGCGCAGTGCTTCCGGGTACACTATCAGGAATGACCCCAAAGGTATCATCTGTTGGCACCAATCTGGTACCTTCGTACGCTTCAGCATATCTGCGAGATAAACTAGTCGAGAATGCGCGTGTCGATAATCGTGGTGTGGAGGATTTCGGAAAAGCTACTTGCTTGCAGAGGCGTTTGGCATGATGGCCGGCCAGCCGGGTGATTGAAGCAGCCATCTCTTTGACGACAATGAGATACCCAATAACAATTATCGAGAGACCTCAGTCTTCATCAATTGAGTCAAGTGGACTACCGGTCCTGATAATTCACTCGTCGACGTTGTATGGTGTTGTTCTCGAAATGTACGAGCTAAGCTCGGTCTAAATTAGCTAGCTTTTGATTGGTTGGTGTTCCGGAGTGAGGAGCAACCTTCCCGAAGGCAAGGTCAAAAAATAATTATTTTCTGGAGCGCCCCTCTATACAACTCTTCATGCTAATTATCCCAAGATGGCGCCTTTTATGCAGCCGTCTGAAGATGAGCTGCAAAGTCGAAGGGTATGTATATTATATTGATTTTCACTTCACTTCTTTTACAGAATTTAACTTTTTGCAGATAGTAGGAGTCAACGCAGAAACGGTTACAGATGTTTCTTCAACAGACTTTCCAGGCCATTACCCTGGTGAAGACCACGCTTGGGACAAGAATAAGTTCGAGAAGAATTTCAAAGTTCAATTTCACCACAACGAGCCTTTTAATGCATCTTTCTCTTTAATTGGCATAGATGCAGCTGTTGCCAATGCCTTTCGTCGCATTCTTATAGCAGAAATTCCAACCTTAGCGATCGAATACGTCTTCGTACACAACAACACATCTATAATACAAGATGAAGTGCTCGCACAACGGCTAGGACTCGTGCCTTTGAAGGGCGGCAAAGATGGTTTATTAAATTTCCTCAAATGGTGGAAGAAGGAAGATGAGGATGCACCTGAAAGTGAACAGTTTGCTAAGGCCTACGATTACAACACTATTCGGCTGTCCTTAAGGATCGAATGCACACGAAACCCCCATGCTGCTAAGGGCGAGACTGATCCTCTCAAAGCATATCACAATGCACATGTCTACGCCAAAGATATCAAATTCGAGCCTTACGGCATGCAGTCAAAATTCTTCAGCGACGAGGACGCAATCGCTCCAACAAATCCAGATATTCTCATCGCAAAACTGCGACCTGGGCAAGTTATTGATGTGGATATGCATGCGATCAAAGGTATTGGAAGTGACCATGCAAAGTTCTCTCCCGTTGCCACAGCTTCATACAGACTTTTACCCATGATTACAATCACGAAACCTATCCTCGGTAAGGATGCAGAGAAATTTGCCAGGTGCTTCCCAAAGGGTGTGATCGGCACCCAGTATGTGACAGAGGCAGAAGCAAAGCAGGACGGAAGTGGGTATGAAGGTCATGTAGGTGAGAAAATGGCAGTAGTGGTGGATCCCATGAAAGACACCGTTAGCAGGGAGTGTCTTCGGCACGAAGAGTTCGAAGGGAAGGTCAAGCTGGGAAGAGTAAGAGATCACTTCATCTTCTCTGTTGAAAGTACAGGTCAGTGGGACAGTGATGAATTATTTCTGGAGTCAATCAAGGTCTTGAAATCCAAATGCGAGGCGCTTAAACGAAATCTACCGAACTGTAAATGATCTCGAAAAGGTTACGGAAAGGGGTGGATCATGTGTTTCTAGCATTTTCAGGAGTTCTGGAATATGGCGTTTACATTGGATGCACAGGTAACCTAGGATATTTAGATATCAATCGTCCTCATGGACACAACCATCCGATTACTTGTGAGATGATAAATTTTTCATGCGTTTATGTCAGATAGTGTGGTTTCTATCAAGTCTTTATTTCACCTACCTATTCCATATACGCACGATAACTTAATCTTAAGCCCGACTGTTTAGCTTGCGTCTGCTTTAGAAGAAGCCATCTGCTTAGTAAATTTAATCTTATATTTGAAGTTAACACTTCCCAAAGATCGATCTGTGATCCCAATCTCATCCCCATCTCCAATCATATCTCCCATTCTTTTGTCCAAATTGGGTCTTGTTTTCAGCTCTAAGCTCTCTGGGCTTTGCATATAGAGCGATTTATTTTCGGCACGAATAGATGGCTTCTTCAATTGCGCTTCTGGTCTAATAGCAAGCGACTCAATAAACTCCATTAGAGTCATATTTGGATCGACATCCAGAGGCCGAGCTAAATTCCCGCATACTGGACAATCATCTTTCTTCTCATGTTTGAATGTGTAGGTGTATATACTATCATTCCCACTATACATCATGTAATTCTCCTCAAGACCAAGAGAGGGGTTTGTCTGAGTTGCAATTTTGAATGCTTCATTACAGCAACTAGCAGCGATTATAGCATTTGTCGATGCAATGGCCGGTATTATGTTTTTAACCACCCCCTGAGTCATTGAGTACGTGACTCCACTAATGTTAAATTCCTTAGCACGGGTAAGAGCTTTTTTGTATAGCCATGCGATATGTTCAGGGTCATCATTGTCCAGCTTTGGAAACGGCTTTTCTTGCTCCCATGCGACTATGTGGGCCCATTCAATGCAGTGTTCGGGTTGGCGAGGTATGGTAGCAAGTGTGCAGAGCGGAACAGCAGCACGAGGAGCATGCATGTCCAGTTGGCATTCTATACAAGACGTCATGGTTGGAAAGATCACTCTTGATTGTCCCTTGAACCCTGGTTCGTCGTCAGTTTATGTTCATCTCGATATTCACCCTCCCTACTCATACCTTCAGTCCCTCCATCAATTAGAGGTTTCAAACTTTCCGGATCCTCGTCATCAACCATATCAACTAATGTCGAATTAATCCATCGTCTTGCTTCGATACTATCTAGACCACAGATTACAATATTAAACTGCATGTAGAATGCCTCATCCTTGTCCTGAATTGGGCAATTATGAGGAGTGATTGAGACGCCTTTGACTCTCTTCTCTACAAACTTTGCAGCAACCTCTGCTTTTGATTTTCCAACATCACTATGACGGAAGAGAAACTGACGGTTGAGGTTTGAGACATCAATTGTGTCTGAATAGTATGAGTAATCGAATATGTAGAGAGAAAAGATTTGGACCTACCCATGTCTATCACATGGATATTTTTAAATCCCGATAGAGCAAGATTCTTCAGAATCTCACACCCAAGTCCTCCCGCTCCACTATGCAGACATTAGCAAGTCACTGGCTTGATGACCGTTCAAAAACTCACATGACTCTACCCAAGCGGTATATTAGCACTATTATTCTACAGATCTAAGTTGAACTTAACTAACAAGATATTCATTCTCTCAATAGCAGTAACCGCCTCCTCGCTAGTATCGAAGTCCTCGGCCGTGAATGGGCCAGGATGACAACGGATATTGTCTAGATATGCCCTGAAATTGTTAGTATGTAACAAGATGGGTTAATATACACAGATACCATCTTGAAGTTGAGTTTAATGGCGGAGTCTGCATTGTACTTCCAACCACGAGTGTTTGCGACATTCTAGATGACGTTCAGAGAATGAATGATGTCAAATGTAGTCCGAGTATTGAGTAGACCTTATCTGCCTGCAGGTACAAGCGCTATCGTAGTCGCCTTAAGCGCAGTCAAAATTGACATTCTGCCACGACCCGCCGCCTTTCATCTATTGAAATGCGTCTTTCGTCAATGGATGCAGATTACGTACTGGAAAGGCATCTACGTTATGGAAGACCTTGTAGCAGTAAGCACGTCTTACAAACAGTCTAATCATGAGGAGAAGGAAAACTTAGTAGAGATATCGAAAACAAGAGAAACCTCGCCTAAACCTCAAACTCCTGCTACAACCCCAGCAGAAGCTCTTGAGCTATTACGCCATGAACCTGAATACGAAACATTGATCAACACGTTGAAATTTCTCAAAAATGAGGACTGCTCACCAACAGGTTTTAAAATTACTTCACCTAGTCCTGTAGCTGCGCAGTTAGTACAAGTTATTGTATCAGATATCATCCCAAACTACTGGACCATTCTACAAGAGTCAAGAGGTACCAGGGCTGGAAAATCACACAAGTCAAACAAGACAACAGTTGCTCCAGATAAATTCCTACTTTTAACATGTATCAGGAGTGTTCCTGGTCTTGGTGCAATTGTGTTACGTCTCAAAAGCTGCCTTCAGGAAGCCAAACAGAGCAAGAAGAACATTGGAGCTTCTAGCGTCTTTGAGATTTTGCCAATATTACTGGATACCCTGACTAGTCTTATAGAAGGGGATGGCACAATACAGATATTCTGGGATAAAATATATAACAATGGGGATAACACAGGAAAGAAAAGGAGTTTATGGCAGGAATTTCTTGCCTTAATAGCAGGAGGGAGGGTGATTGGTACCGCTGCAGAAGCTGAGGACATCCTTAACGACGTCACCAAGGAAAGGGGTACAAAATATTGGGTTGGAGATGGTATGATTTATAGCAGGTGGCTGGGTCGTAACATCTCCAACTGGGCGAGAGAACTACCGGATGATGCCGCTGCATGGATACAATGTGGTGAATTATTGACAAAATCATTAAGATTAGGATATACAGGTAGATACCATTTCACTTACGAATTCACATAAGACTGACGATATCGTAGAGAACATTATAAAGGAGATATTAAGAGCACTATTATTGAGGCATGAAGGAAACCAACAATTTACTAGGCTTTTAAATGAACTACCAAACTCCGAGCAAAAGAATGTACTACAGGCTATTTTAAAGATTGCCTCCAAAGAGTACCTATCTTCTACGGTAATATCCGAAGACAATACTCTATGGTGGCATACAGATGCTGAAGTTGTTTCCGCTGTTGCCGGTTTGGTTCAGATTGTTATGTACAATAATGAATTGATAAAGGAGGCGCTTATAGCCTGGCTGACAACTTCAACTGGAGCTGGTGTGGGGGACAGCATCTCAATCCGTCGAGCAGCCATAGCTGCTCTTTCTAACAATAAAGAAGACCTAGTGACGGTTCTTAACAAAAGCCTCGAGCAATTCGGAGATCAGTTATATATCAGACACACACCAATATTACAACAAGAAGGTTAGCCCCTTATTCCAGTTAATAGCTATGAACCCAAAGGTTAACAGTAACAAGTTCATGCGCAAGTCCTTCTCATATCTGCTGGTTACGTTCATAGAATATCACCTCTTCGGCTTTCGATGCTCATGAGGACTGGGAAGCACCTCGGTGTTATTTCAAACAGATTGGCAGCTTCATCTCCTCGTGCACGTTTTCTTGGGATGATCGTTGGCGAAGCACTATCCAGCCTTGTGGATAAAGGTGATAAATTGCTAGATTTCAAAATGGAAGAAATGGACACAGCAGAGGCAAGATGGTACAAAGGCTTGGTCACAGTATCTGACAAAGTGGGATCTATCAACGGGCTTAAAGTAGAAGCGGTGACGATGATAACAAAGAAGATATCCAAGGCATCAATTCATAAAACTACAAAGCCAAGTCATACATCGAAAACCGCACCTAACTCTTCAAAAATTATTTCAATAGAAGAAATTGAAACTGATGAAGAGGAGTCAGACGACGAAGGTCTCGCTGCATACATGAAACCCGACTCTGATGCAGAGGACTCGGATGAAGACCCAACATTGATAACAAGAAATAAACCTACGGCCCCCGTTTACATTCGGGACCTGATCACCTACCTTCGAGATACAGAAAACTACGATCGCCAAAAATTGGCACTAATAACTGCAGCACCTCTGATTACTCGGAAGGCGAATTTTGGTACGGAAGTTACTTCACATATTGAAGAGCTAGCAACATTGCTAGTGGGCTTGCAGGATAAATACGACTTAGAAAATTTCCAGGAATTGAGGTTACAAGGCATGATTGCGGTGCTGAAAGCACAGCCTCTGAAAATGGCACAGTGGTTTTCTAAAACTTTCTTCGATGGTGACTACTCGATCTCGCAGCGAGCAACAGTCCTCACAACAATTGGCCTTGGAGCACGGGAACTTGGAGGATTCGGCGCCGAGGATACTAATCTTACTTCTTCATCTAGACCGTTACCAGATACTAGCTTTCCCTCAAAGACTCTCCCCGAAAAAATGCATAAACTCTACGCACCTCAACAAGACGAGGCTATCTCTAAGCTCTCCGCCCAGCTATCCAATACCATGATAGCGCCCTTAGCAGCTGAATTAGCTGACAAGGTGACTGGTCCTCAAATACTAAAGATTCGTACGTTCTCGTCTCGTATGGAAGTTGAGTCAAAACGTAAGAAGCCAACCACCAACCAACTTGCAAAGATTGTAGCGGATGGGTTCTTCTTTCCACTTACAGGTCGCTTCTTTATCCACCTGAAGGCTTATGGCTCATCACGGCATTCCAATATTGCCTTTCAACCTTTCCTTCTCACATTATTTGTGAAAACTCTTTCATTACTTCTCCATGCCTCGGGACCAAACACACTCAGTCTCCCACAAATGACTGCAGAGTTCTGGGATCTACTGCTTAATCTAAGGGCTCAAGCCGTTGGAGATATCACGGTGACGGAGGCACTGCTTTTTTCATTTTTAACGATCCTGGATGTTAACGAGGATAAACGTCGTTTAGTGGAGGCTCAAGGAAGGCAGCTAACAGAGACGCAAGGGTGGGTGGAGCTTATCTTCAACGAGATGGGGTCTGGTGGAAGTGAAGAAGATGAAAAAGTTAGAGTATTAGCTGCGGCTTGTTTGGTCCGGATCAGAGAGGTGGTAGAAAAGTATCAGGCATTGTTGATCGGCGATATGTCAATATTTTAATATATGTTTTGAATGTGAAGCATTGGTTTAAAGGGTTAGAAGAATCTTAAATTACTATCTGTGATGGCAAAATTGTGTATGAAATCATCAACATTCCATGACATGTGAAAGAAGTTCTAGTCTTTAAAAAGTATAAAAATTCGCCTTGGTTAAAATCAACCAAAGATCCACAGTATGCTGGTTACATGCCAGGGTCACGAGGCTACTAAAATATCCCTTAGCCCTTGGTTCCTGCCTCATGTAACTAACTTGATGATATCAAATCCAAGCCATCATCACACATGCATGCCTCACTAGACAATTTGGCTTAGCTGAAGAAGAACGAAAGAAAAAAAANTTTTGCGATCAAAAAGGACACATTTCAATCCAGAATCTCAATTTAGACAAGCCCTACTTGCTGCCAAGAAGCCAAATCCAATTCTATCCTCAGGGATATTCGGAAAGGCGGCAAAGATCCTCAAAGCAGGCAATATTCGCAACGCTACAGTATCTTGTCTCTTTAGCGAGATCACGATCGGTCAACAATCGATCAATTAAACCAACAGAAACATGGACGGCACAAGAAGGAGAGCGGGAGAAGAAGACGGGAAACCAAGACAGGAGTCAGCATGCATCGTACACATCCAGGAAACGAAACACGGCATAATAGAAGGTGTGAGACAACACTATACAGTACAGTAGTTAATCATTCATAACTTCTCTCCCCTTTCGTTACGATAGGGGGCTTCAGGAATAACCCTACTGTAATTTGCTGCACAAATAATAATAAAAGGTTGCTCCGGCAGCTATCAGAGAGAAGTTGGAGGAGAAACCGGGCATTCCACTTCCCTAAAATCGAAAGCGACTGGGTTGTTGTACCGGCCACCGGTACACAAGGATGCAGGAAAAAATTGGAGGCTAAGATGACTTGCATACAATTTCGAGCATCCCTGGCTTCTATATCGCCCTGCAGATGGGAGAATCAGGGCAAGACCACCGTACTGGAGACGGGATAAAAGTTTCATTTCTCTTACTGTACTCCAGCCAGGCCAGGTGACCATTGCACATTATCTGCGACAGAGGAGAAAGGCAGCGCTTACTGTACTGTATTTTCCATCCACATCTGTCTCCATTCTGGAGGACATCTTTGTTCAGGTATCAAATAATGGCATACGGTGACTTGGTAGACACGAATCGAGGCACCAAGGATAGCTAAGGCCAGGCGCCATACTCCTTTTTCGAGCTCGATCTTGTCCGATTCGTCACTTGCTATTTCGATTCGGCTTGCCGGCGCTGTAGGGAAGGAGAATCGATCAATCGAAGATCTGCGGACGGAAACAACAGACAACGTTACACCAGTGTTCAAGGAAGTCCGGGGAGCTTCTAGAAGGTCAGCATTTCGTGTAGAGACCCCTGGGCGGTTCCTGGTCGAAGCCCTCAAACGGGTAGAAGGGGCAACTAACTAACTAACTAACGAGCAGACGTCCGATGCAGGTGCTACAGGTGCTACAGCAGCATTCCCAGAACCTCCCTCGTTCAAGCACGGTACTGTACAGCAGATGAGACCCGAAGCACCTCCCTATCTCTGCAGCAACCAGCCCAGATTTCTGACACAATCGATTTTGATTACGCAAATAAACCACGCAATAAGTTAAGCTCTGTCTCAGCCCCGTAAGGAGACGAGCCCTTCAGCAATCAAACCTTGCCGTTAGACAAGTGATCCGCGGGGCTCCAGGGCTTTGAAGACTTCTAGACGATGATTTCGGCAGCCACTTCAACACTAGGAGTACCGTAATCACAACGTACTGGTTACGGCAACAACCCGATGTTAGAATCACGAGAACAAGCAACGAAAGCAGACCCGAGGACCAAACAGTGCAAGCAAGCACCCCGTGCGGGAAACGGCGGACCCTTATTCATAAGGTTGTACTGGCAGACTGACAGATGATCCGTAAGCCCAAACGAGAGATGTGCAAATTTTCAGTGCTACGTACAGTGTACCGTGAGGTGAGTGTGCATCGGGGAAAGGAAGGAGATGAGATGAGATGAGCTGGCAGCTGGGAGCTACCACCTCCCCTTTTCCTCTACTCGCTCCTTTCCGGCAGCACAAGTGCATAGCACAGCACTGGTTCTAGGCTCCGTACCAGTCTCTTGCTTTATATTACTGTATTCATAGTAGCAAAAGAGCGCGCCACAAGGAGACACACCCGGGCCTAGCGCTGGGATTTCTATTACAGTACGAGCACAGGTGATTCAGGAACAGCCCTGAAGAAGTTAGACGACCCCCTCACTCGCCCCTCGCACCCTGACTCTGACTCTGACACTGGCATTAGCAGATTAGCACCAAAAGAAAAAGGTGCAGTGCATACATGCATGGAGTTTATCTGGCCCAAACGAGCTTCCTCCGTGTCCATCGAACAAGAAGAAGCAGAGAAAGAGGAAGAGAAAGAGGAAGAAGGAAAAAAAAAACGGCAAGAGAAGACGATAAAAAGGAAGAGCAGATAACCAGAAGATTGATTCCCAAGCCGACCACAATTTTGGAGACTCCGACAAGGCCTCGTACCGTGCGTGCGGAGTGTACAGTACTGGATAATTATTATTATTACAGTCTATCCTTTTCCCCCTTTCTCCCCACTTTCTTCAAACTCACCATCGCTTCACAACGGCACGAACGGTTCAGGCGAAGGAAAGATTTCCTCGGGCCTGCTCCACCGCGACGACCATTGCTGCGTCATAATTGTGGCTCTGAAGGGATTCCCGCCTAATTAATTCACTGCTGCAGCGCACCGCAGCGCACCGTACCGCCGGTCCAATATCGGTTCCGTGCATCCAAAGATCTTTGCGAACTTCCTACCGCGAAAGCCCCAAGCCCTCTCTTCTCTTCCCCCCTTCCCTCTCTTGTGCCCCCGGTTGGCAGCCAATCCATTCCGCGCCTACACTTTCTTACTTCCAACTTTCTTTCCCTCCAACTTTCATTTTCCCATATACGCATTTGGATATACACAACCTTGCCCGACTCTTCCTCTTGCCCGGCTGTAAATTGAATATCTCCGTCGTGAACCAGAAGTCAATCGACTCGCATTCCTTCCACAGCCACTTTTCTTCTTACACCACCAGAGCGCAATGGCGGAGAAGCCAGCGGTGCTCATTATCGGCGGGCTGGGCTACCTCGGACGATTTCTCGCCCTGCACATCCACAAGAATAATCTGGCATCCGAAGTTCGGATCGTGGATAAGGTCCTGCCACAGCTGGCATGGCTGGCACCAGAGTTCCAGGAAGCCTGCTCGCAGGATAAATTCATGCAGGCAGATGCCAGTAGAGAGCGTATGTGCTGCCCATCTCTTTATTTCTTGAGTCTTCTAAATCTCTCGCGGTCTGCGCATCTCCTATGCTTCTAAAACTCTCGCTGACTCCAACTCCTTCGGATAATAGAATCCCTACCTCGCATCTTCGATCGTGCAGATGGCAAACAGTGGGATTACGTCTTCAACTGTGGTGGTGAAACCAGATATTCGCAAGAAGATGAGGTCTACAAGTTGCGATCGCTAGCATTGAGCTTGGCAATCGGGCAAGAGGCAGCCAAGAGGGGTGTCAAGGCTTTCGTCGAGCTCAGCACGGGAATGATCTACAAATCAGATTCCCAGCCTAGTAAAGAGGGCGATAAATTGAAGCCTTGGAGCAAAATCGCCGTGTTCAAGTTGCAGGCCGAGGAAGCACTCTCTCAGATTGAGGGGTAAGTCTGATATTACCTTCCGATTCTTATCTGCTCCTCATGAGGCGTAAAATCCTCCTCAAACTCATCAAAAGGTCAAAGGCTGACCTTAAAATTTCTTTTTTTCAAGACTTAACCTCGCAATCGTCCGTCTAGCCCATGTATATGGCGATTATACTTCCCAGTATATATCTACGGCTCTGTGTCTCGCCCGTGTCTACCAGCACCAGAAAGAGGAAATGAAATGGCTCTGGACGAGAGATCTCCGCGGAAACACCGTGCACGTGACTGATGCCGTTCGAGCAATCTGGGATGTAGCTGACTGGTATGCTATCAAAAAGATGCCAAACTGGGACGAAAAAACCATGGGGAAGACCCCTGTTTTCAATGTTGTTGATAATGGACAGACATCTCAAGGTTTGGTTGCCGAGCTCATCGGAGAGATATTCAAGATTGAGACCGGCTTCCAAGGGCAGCTGATCAGTACCTTTGCCAAACTCAACATAGATAGTGTGGTGGACGATATTAATGATGATGTCTTGGGTCCCTGGGCGGAGTTATTGGAGGAAGCGGGAATCACAAGACCTGGACCCATCACGCCCTTCATGGAGAAGGAGTTGTTGAAGGACACAGATCTCAGCATGGACGGCAGCAGACTACAGAAAGTCGTAGGATTTACGTATGAGAAGCCGAAATTAACAAAAGAGTTGCTGCAGGAAGTCATTGACAGTTATATACGAATTGGATGGTGGCCTGTTGCAAAATAGGTTGTCTCAAAACTTCCAAGACAACAACCACCTCCACCGGTATAACAGATGATTCCTTTTTTGGTTTACTCCTAATACAAACTATACAATAATACTAAACGGACCGAGATAACTACAAATTATAACACCAGCGGTCACACCAAGACGAAAGCGAAACGATTCATGATGACGAGTAACGGACTTGGACATACATAATCACCACTAAGAGCGAATCGGCGCCGACAGTTCCTTCAACAGTTTTCCACAGTCAAACAATATCACTCTCCTATTTCGACTTCTATCCATCAGACTTTTGTAATCCATCCAGTTCAACTTCTCTTCATCTGCGTCTCTCTCTTTTTGTTTCTGCATTGCGACAACCTGGTTTTTTGTTTTGTTTTTTTGGCAATATTGCATGTACATATATGATGGCTGAGTCTCCTTTGTTTTCCGCATGTGTCTGTGTGTTTTCCTGTGAGAAGTGGAGAAAGAAGAGGAATTGCATTTAGGGGCTTGTTTGGTGTAATAACAGGTGCTTGCTTTTTCAGTCCAGGTTCATAGCGAGAGCGGATTTGATTCTTCTTGATTTACTATTCTATATGGCAAATGGGTACGGATATGTCACAACGTCGATTGAGATGTTTCTAGGCTTGATATTTAATCCTTAAGGGCCTTAGAGTTGACATAGTTATTAAATAATACTTTTATATTAGTGATTATAGATTTCCACATTTGTGAAACTTTTCGTTGAAAAGCAGGGGGATCCTGATAGAAGTATGATAATAATATTGTACAAAGCTACGTTTGCAAGCATGGTATTACTGTTTTGGAATATATCAAATAAGGGAATCTCTTTTTTTTTTTCATAACGGGCATTATCTGCTTTTCATCACCGGAACCCACACATGGGACGAACCATCTTCAACAAAATCTAGACGTGGAAGGCAGGAGAGATCTATCTTTCCACCGAAAAAAAGGAGATCAACACCATTTTACCGCTTCATAGAATTAATCATCTCCTGATGTGTAGCCTTGTCCCGATTCAACTCAGTAAGAGCATTTACACTCCTCAAATCACCAACGACATCTTTGGCCTTGCCAAAGTACACCTCCTGTAACAGGTTCCGCATCTTAAGCTCCATGTCTTCCACCAGTTTGCCAATGTTCGCAATATGCGATGTGTCATCTTCGATGGGTAGATCGCTTTCGATTTGTCGGGTCATATTCCCGCTGAGATCCATATCACCCAGTGCCTCGCTGCCGGTCGAGAGGTGCAGGATAACGGTGGAGGTGAGCTTGTAGTGCGCGGTGCGGGCACGATCTACAACTTCAAAGACGTGGATTGAGTCCCAGGCTCCCTCGGATTTTCTAGAAGGAGTCGCGACTATTGTAGATGTGTTAGCAGTCTGATCAAGTGAAGCTTTTTCTCAATCCCTTGAAGTTCGAACCATACCAAAAAATCCAAGCATCCGACAAAAAGCTACATCTAGCATACGCAAGGAGATAGGAAGAGGAAGAAGAGAGGGCAGATTATGCTAAAAAAGAAGAAGAAGAAAAAACCAACCTTTCTTCAACAACACCACCCCAGCAAACCCATCATCCAAATCCCAAAGATAAACACTACTAACACCCCCCTCATAATACAGCTCCCGATACACATCAAACGCCTCATTAGCCTTAATCTCCATCTTCCTCACCCTCTCATTCGGCGCCCCATCCGGCGCATCCTCCACAACTCCTGAGCCAGGAATCTCAAACTCTCCGCTCCACGGCGATCTATATGCGTCCCCGTCACGGTTGTAGTCGCAGAGGAGGTAATCTCGTCCGGTTTTTCGACATCGGGAGATGGTGAGCGGTTGGTCGACTGAGGAAAGGAGTTCTTCTGTTATGTCGGGGACGAGACTGAGGATCCCGTTCAGGTGGATGGAGGTATGTTTGGGGTCGAGGCGGCGGAGGAGGTCGCTGGTTAGGAGGAAGTTTGTTGTCAGTTGGGGTGGTCTGTATGTAGTTTTTTTGTTTCCTTTCGGGATAGAGCGGCTAGGGACAGATTTTGATTTGAATTTAAGAGAGAGGGACGGACTTACAGCGCGCTATCGAATGGGTCTGCTTCCGCCATTTTTGAAATTTTTGGACTTGGGAGAGATGTCGACGTGGAGAGCTGCGGGGATCGAGGGGTTGATGTTCCAGCAAGCTCGTAAGCGAGGACGTCAGAACAGTAGCAACTACCCCTCCTTTTTCTGATCATAGATCATTTAAAGCTTTGAGGTGTTTACTATTTGGAGATATTCCAAACTTATGAATACATTACAAAACAGCACACATGCGATTGTTGCCATTAATACTTGAAATTCACGTATGCAACGGCTGAAGTACCGTGGTCACCCCCCAATGCATGCTCAAAAGCAAGGGCCGATGAATGCAATCCAGCATCCAGACGCCATAGCCGCCCGCCAGTGATATGTACAAATAGACCTGTTAAACTCCTGCAATGAAGCCCCCATGAATTTACACATGCACTACATGCCGCTCACAGATCCATTTCGGAATCAGAGTCCTCAGCGTACCCGCTAATACGCTTTGCTTTCCTATCACGTCTTGCAGGGCTGTCAAGAGTCTCCTCAGGGCCAGTCACCATTGGATGCGCCTTAACGTATTCCTCTCTAATTGCAAGAGCATCTCTATCCCACTTAGCTGACTTCTCGTTAAATTCAGCAAGAGCAGTAGTATATGCTTTCTTCTGTATGGCAGCCTTTTCATTGTAAGGTGCCTTTTCTGATTCGGAAGTCTCCTTCCACATTTTTGTGACCATCTTCTTAACTTCGTTCTGGATTGGCCTTCCCTTTCCTGGCCTTCTACCTTCCTCGCATTTAGCTTTAGCCTCTTCCCACTTGTCCTTGCTATACATTCGATAAGGATTTGCATAGTTGTTTGCTGGGCGCCAAGGCCTCTCGCCAATCGCAGAGTAGATAGTATTCCATATCTCCATCTCATACGCTTCAAGCTGTGCTTGCTTGGGATCTTGCTGGCCCTGTGGAGTACCAGCTTTTCTTTTGGCAGAATTGCTATCCTTGGGAGGGACAAGCGGCTCTGAAATTTGGATGGGCCCAATCATAGCCTCTAGAACCTCCGATGCAGCCCTTATGCCGGAGATGTACGCACCATGTACGGTTGCTGGATGTGTACCGCAAGTGTGCTCGCCGGCAAAGAATAAGTTGCCCACGGGCTTTGCCATGACCTCATAATCGTCTGGTTGGAAATTTGGGCCTGTATATGAGTAGCTGCCGTAAGCAAATTGATCATGTCCCCATCTAGTAACAACCGCTTCTACTGGGTTTGGAACAGTAGAGCCAAATACACTCTTCAAAACATCCGTTGCTTCCGAGACAAGAGCTTCATTCGTAGCCTTCTCAGTATAGAAAGCTGCATCACCAGCCATCAAGGCAATCAGAGTAGGTAATCCAGCGGTGTTGGTGCAGTTGAACCACTGGAAGAATCGCCCTCGTTTGGAGAAATACTCCTTTTGATCTAAACTGAAGCGATCTGGTGGATTCCTGAGCGTGCCAAAAATATCTCTTTTCGGGTCCCAGAATGGCTCGTTATAAACAAGAATGACCTTATTCAAGGTTCCAAAACCAATCCGCTTGATTGCCCCCATTTTCCAATCCGGTAACGGTGGCTCGAACTCGAGCTCATGTTGTTTTAATACCCCAAGAGGAAGTGTCGACACTACATAGTCCGCCTCAATTATCTCTCCGTTACTAAATGTAATCTTTGATGACGTGGGATCTTCAGGGCTGTATGTAATTTTCTTAACAGCACTGTTCTTTCGTATATTCAAAGGTTGAGGGCAATTAAGCAACCCCCTTGGAACTTGTTGGTATCCACCAGTAACCATGGTGTGCTTGCCTTCCCACTCATTTCCTGCGTCAAGATCCCAACCACCCAAACTGAGCTTGTTGCAGGTAGTAGCGTTGCTGTATTCCAAATTTGCTACATGCCAATTAATGAGACGGAGATCCAGAGGAGTGAAGTCAACGATTCTTGTATATTGACGAATGGCCTCATCGAATACAGAGCCAAGAGTGGCATCCTTGCCTCTCACAGCAGGTTCAAGGTCAAGATCACATTCGATTCCAACTCCAGGACGCAGTAGCCATCCAATTTCTTGCGCTTTATATGCAGCTGTATGCACGGCGTGAATTCCAGGTTCCATATGTGCTCTGCCGGTTAAACGATCAGATGATACTGGAATCAGTTGCACTTCAGCGCCAGCTGGTGGTTGAGGCTTCGAGGGCGACTGCGAGCCCATAGGGGAGCCTTCTTCAACCTCAAGTATCGATTTACTACCTTCTAAATTTGGATCACGCCCTGCATCCAGTAGATCTCTATCGCCATCAATCAATGGTGGAGGCTCAACCTTGAACTTGTACTCGCTCACCCGATCGAGAATGTAGTTGAAGAGCTTTTCTGCATATTGATCGCGGTTGATGTCGACGGGCCGTCCAGTAGCGTCGTAGATTGTAGTATCAGGTCGCAGAGCATGATATGGCAACGCTAATTGACCCCTCACGATGATGTTTAACGGATTACCTCGATCAAAGCCAGTAATAATCATGCCACCCATTTCTGCAGTACACCTGCTTCCTTGTCCAAGTATAGATGATTGTTTAGGTTTCGATTTTAATGCACGAGAATATACCCTTCCACCGATCCTATCTCTTCCCTCTAATACAACCACTCGGGGAATCTCTTCACCCATCTCATGGAACCGATCCTCAAATTGAGAAAAGAGGCCTTCGAGTTGTCTAGCACAACCCAGGCCAGACATACCAGCTCCTATAACAGCAACAGTTTTTTGCTTTCTCTTACCAGGCTGTTTTTTCTTGGTGTCTGTTCCAATGGGCGTCTGCTCCAAGCATCCATAATTGATATACCCTCGGCGAACCAACCACTCATGGCATATGACAGCAACGTCAAACCAACGGGCATCCTTTGCACAGCCGATAGCTTCATCCCGCATCACCCCTATTAATGGATTTCTAGTCCACAACCTCAAAATACCATTCCTAATGTTCAGGTAAGTCGTAACCTGCTGATGACTTAAGTGACTCCGAAGCATTGAATGCTCTTCGGGATGTAAGCTATATGGATTTAATCGTGACGCTTCTGCTGCAGCGATGCATTGCCTGGCGTACTCCGAAGGAGCGATGTCAGTCGGTATAGACACTTTCGGACGGACATCGTATTTCTGTCGTGGACGGCTAGAGTGAGATGAATTTGAAAATTTCTTAGTCGACTTAGAATCAAAGCCAGTGGGAGTAGTAGCCTTGCTTGATAATGAGGACAGCGCTGAAGAGGCATCAGAGAGATCTGACATCATGGATGAAACCAATGACTCTCGAGCACTTTCAGGCTTAAGATACACAGTATCATGAAAGGTAGTGGTGTGATTTGGTTGTTGCTCAACCCTAAATCAAGGGTCAATTCAATATCTTCACGATAACACCAACTTTGCTATCGCAATGAGTGTGTGTGAGACATAAGAGTGTATACATACTGGGCGCTACGGCTGAGCAAGAGCTTCGCACCTGCCGTGATAACAGAGGTTTTAACTTCAGTGGCATGATTTGACGAATACCTATTCTGAGATGAATCGACAACAATTGTATGAGAAGGAATTTCATCTAATTGAATAGATTCATCCACAGAAGCATTCGACATAGCGCCTGGAGTAGAGATCGCATTTGAAGAATCGAACATGGATAAATGCGAGTCTAGTTCTTGCAATCCCATCAGAGTATCATGAGTGAGATCATCTTGTAGAGAAGTCTGAGCATCCATAGTTGCTGCCATGTTTATAGCTAAAGACTTGTGACCTTGACTTAATTACCGTCGATATCGTATATGTGGACCAGGGACAACGAGATGGTCACGAAGGGAGTACTACTATTCGAGGGTCGCCTGAATAGTTAACACCCCATCCATGAACAAGTCTATGGAAAACCACCAAAATACAACTAATATTCGCTATTTAACAGTCTGTTAACCTAATTAGCGCTTCTACATACTTGATATATGAGGATATCATAAGACATGGGGGTATGCGGCTCACCTGTCGCATCCATGAAAGCCATGTATAGTTCCTCCGACGAGTCTAAACGCAATAGCTCGTCGCCTTTTGATTCCGCCGCTAGGGATGTACACGCAGTTTAAAGACTCAATAGGATTCATAGAAGCAGTGTTGCAAAAATTTGCATATATCATTCCTGTCTAGAGATTCTCGGGTCGAAATGGGGTCGATGCGACAATGCAGACTAATCACGTGGCATGTAGTCTATTTTCCGACTAATTTTAACGTCAAGCCTCCTAAGCAAGACTACCTTCCTTTTATGTATATCTAAAAAGATATCCGTTAGAAAAATTATTAACACTTGGTGTGTCTATCCTCGCTATCTCAGCCACACAGTCGCTGCGGGGAGATTACAGTCAACTTATACAAGCTCGAGAGTCAACCCTCGTTGCCACATTCACACTAGTACTCAAATATAGAAGATTCGATATCAAATACAACGGATTAATTAACAGCTACGCAGTGTGTAGTACCCAGATTCTCGAACCAGCCCTGTTGCTTCCTCGCCTCGTTCAATAAAGCTCAGCCTCTCCCCTCGACTACATAACCAGTACATCCCTCCCGTTCCCATTCATTTCGTGCCCAGAGCGAAAGCGAACGCCAAGGGTATACAAATTCAACGCCTGTGAACACCAAAACACCGCTTAAAAGATGAACGACTTTTAAGAAACAACAGAGAACGAAAGAAACGGCTGACCAGGTAACCTGGATTGAACTAAAATATTGTGCTTGAGCAAGAAAGGTTGCGTTATGTACAATGTGAGATGTTCGGAGGCAGAAGACAGTTTAGGTTGCTAGAAGTGCTATACCTGTTAAGGAAGCTTTGGATGGTAATCAGCGTCCATCGGAATCTCGGACACAGGCGGTAGATGGTGCCTGCCAAAGACAGACTGAACTTGAATGTGTAGCGCCGAGATAGATCCTTTGTTGAGGTAAGTGTTATTGTTGAAAATGAACACCAGATCATTCAAGGGCAGTGCCACACTTTGGGCAGATAATAGGTTCCAGCCAGGTCTTCGGACCCTCAGAATCCTTTCGTAAATCTGTTATCTCGAACTTTGGTGGTTTCTCCTCATCCTTAATAACGGCTTTAAAGAAACCCTGATAAATCTTTTTTCCAGACAATCTTCCGTGCTTCCCCTTTCTCGCAACTTCTTTAGACTCGGTTCCGTTCAGTTTGGCCACAACTGTCGTCGTCTCGTCCTTGATAGCTGGTTTGCTTTCAATGGTGTCGGAGTCTGTAGGGTCTGTTGAAGCTGGCGCCGCTAGCGCAGTTACAGTTTCAGCTTCAGTCTTCTCTCCCTCCACCAATTTCTTGTATGTCTTTGTAAGAATGTCATCAATTAAGCACTCTGGGTGAAGCCAAATCTTGCATGTCTCATTGTCACAGACGAACATCATAGAATCTGGATTAGAGTGGCCATTGCAAATGCAGTGCGTCTTGATGGGCTAGAATATAAACACATTAGCTACATAGGACTACTCAACAATCTAGAGGTAGAAACCCACCGAGAGCAGCCCAGTCTCTCTGTTAAAAGTCTGACGCCAGTAGAGCCCCGATGTCTGGTCTTCATCGTTACCTTCTTCTAGCCAATGATTAACCTCGGCCTTGCCAGCAAAAGACAAGACATCGAGAACATCCATGTAGTTAGATGCAATAAGCTCATGGTAACCGTGATACGTGCGCTGTCCCGAAATAGCTGCATTTACAACATCGGGCCCCTTAGCAGGTGGCAGTTGTTCTCTCCAGTACATCCAAGCAACCTAAAAGATTACTAAATATCCAGTGTAAGAATCGAAAGCTATATACTCACTAGCGCATAGACGTGTTGGGGATCTTTCGCCCTGACTTGCAGTATTCTGGCGACCCAAAAGGACTTATGCTCTTCCTTATCCTTGGGAGTGGTTCCCTCTCCCTTAACATATACGAAATGGTTGCTCTTGTAAATCTCTCCTTGAACTAAAGCACCATATCAGCAGCGCGTCTGAAAAGGAAAAGCACGGTCCTCGTTATAATAGAAGACTATTAACTAGGGTTACTTACTGATAAAGTTATTATATTTCTTCATCGAAGACCATTTTTGTATTGGTGTAATTGTGTAGTACTGGTCCAATTCGCTCTTCTCGTTGCCTTTCGTAACGAATGGAGAAGCTTGGAACTCAGCATGGTCAACTAGCTCCTGCTCCTTCTTCGAGAGCTTGCGCTTGCTATTCATCGGGGGATACTGAACTGTGAAGTGAGTAACCTCATCAACATCCGGCGTCGCGGACCCCGTCGCGGACCGTTTCGACCGTTTCGAAGATGTCCCATCATCAAGAGTCGCACCGAGAAGGCCATGCTTCGGTGCCATTTTCTAATGTTGGTGTCGAAAAATGAATCGCGGTAGAACGACGAGCAGATGTCGCGTTTACGAGCTGTTCTCGGAGGTAGGATGACGGAAGATCACACCAAAGTGGGAATAGGAGAGCTTGTTAAGATCTGTCCTCCTGCAACTCTTCACCTGGCGTGCAATTTTATCGTGACTACAGCAAAGGAAAGAGATCAATGGCTGTAGGAGGTCCTAGGAGCTTCGCGCGATATCGATAGCGAATCGATTCTGATGTTCTGCGCAGCTGGCCCAAAATCAGACGCGACGAGGAAACAACCAAGGTTGTTTTCTGTACGCGATTAGGTGGTAATTGCGGTGATGGCGCTAGCGCGCTTGCCTTCGTCAACGAGGGGACGTCGGATAATTCCAGTAGGTATGTAATCACCAGCACAGCAGTCGCGCAATGACAGTACGAACCGGGGGAAATTGACTCAACCGTTCTAAATGAAAGGTTTTCAATCAGAAAATATCGTGCTCAAGCTAAGCGCCTTATCCTTGTCGATGATCAGGTGAGAGGTGCCAAGAATCAGACGTTAAAGAGAAAATTAGGGTGATTACTTGGCGAGCACAAAATTATGTTTTCATGGAAGTGTGCTGCAAAATACCGCGCTTATATAGGTAATACGTGACTGAACTACAGGAGGGGAAGCTCCGAGATATCCACCAACGCAGAGTCTCTTTCAACGTAAATGATATTATACAACCTCCTTCTACTAGCTTTTTGAATAAAATAGTGTAGAACTGCACTCTCAGTAATCAAAAAATGAATGTTTACACTCATTTAATCGAGTTTTCTATGCGCAATCATCTCCACATCGCCGATGTTACAGGTAACTGGTGTTTCCGAAGCTCAGAGCTGAACTGAGTGGCGGGCTCATAAAGACTTCGCACTGGCGATTTGGCCAAACACAGATACCACGAAACTGTCGATCTAAGACACATATTCAGCACAATTCAAGTAACTAGAGACGATTCATTGGAGATAAATTATGATTTTGTTAAAGAATAGTGGAAACTCCACGACAAGAAACAGCAAATTTGGTATCTAAGATTATTGCAACAGAGGAAATGCATCGGCCGTCTCCGAAGCCACAAACCTCCAATTTTCACGCATGCACCCCATCTATGCTATAGCCATGGCACCACGAGTTCCGGAGATAGATAGGTTGTAACAACGGTAGACTGAATCCACCNAAAAAAAAATTCACAACTCCAGAATACGCACCAAGCACACTTAGTAACGATATTTTCTCCAGCGAGAGCCTCCTCTTCTTCCTCCCTAGATCATCTATGCGGCGGTTGGCTCCTTCTTCTTCTTGAATATCTTGTACTTTAACTTATCCGCCAAACCCTCAGGATGCTTAGGCTTGGTAGGTTTGGGATCTGCCACATGGACATTTCCCTCTCCACCTCTCCCGGTATGAAAGTTCTCTTGATCCATGCTTGGTCGCAGGGCAACCTCGGGGATTATCTCGTGGTCTTTGCGGTGGTCAGCCTTGAGGCCTGGTGAGCCAATGTTGGCTGCTCCACCTCGACCTGTGCTGAAAGCTCCATCGCCATGGTCGCCTAGTGCTCCTTCACGAACGATTTCACCATCGCCGTAGCTAAAGCGAGACATTAGTTAACTGTTATACTCTGTAAAACTAAAGTAAATCCATCTAGATGTGAGATTTGGGAGTTGGGACGACGTACGGAGTGGTATCTTCAGCGATATTCCCGGCGCCTGCATAGAGAATAGAGTGTTAGCCAGTATAAAGAGCTAAATCCGTTAAAGGGTGCAGTTTTTAGATGTAAGAATACATACCTCCACGGCCATGACTAACTTCTACACTGTTTCTTGTGCTCATTGTCTTTCTGGCTGATGCCTTGCGCGATATACAAAGGTGGCGACTCGAAATATATGATGTAATATAGGGGAAATTGCAGATATCAAAACTGGAATGATGGGGTATCTTCGAGGATGTGTGAATCAGCCGNAAAAAAACAAAAGAAGAAAAAAGAAAACCAATCGTTCGAGAACGGATAGTTTTAAAGCAGAAGATTCTTGCTATGCGTATGGGGTGATATGCCCGTGGATGGGATTACAGGATTGCCTTAGGTCAATGGAGCAGCTTGGGTTGGCACATGGGATGTGGGCATCGGCTTGGCTATATATCTTGGTATCTGTAGCTCCCGAATAATATGGAGACTCCACAGCATTCTCCGTACCTTCTGTGGTACTTGGGCATGTCCGCCCTTGCTTGGAAGGTAGGGGGTTTGACAGGATCAGGGTGGATGACCTGCATGGCTTTCATCTGCCCCTCGCTATAACCTTTTACGGGAGTCCCTCTATTCCCCCAAAGGGACCCTGCCAGCCTGCGAGACCGGAAGGTTGGGGGTATTCTGAAAATATCGAGGCGCTCAAATTTTAAATAATAAAATAGTGTCAATAATTACATCCAAAAGCAACGAACTGTACACCGGTGATGGCCTTATCCCTCCAATTGGACCAATGCCTGGGCGCACCTATCCGCTATCCGTTGGGCTCTCTCCCTAGGGCATCACGCCCCCGTGCAAAANTTTGACTTGGGCTTGCTTGGCAGGCAGGCAAGCTGGAAGGATTTTAATGAAGCAAAACGCAGCGTGGTGGTCTCTACTCGTATAGGGCAAGTTGAAGCTGGATAGCATGACGCAATGAGAGCGATCCCGCAGCAGGTACACCCACCCATTCACTCTGCCGTTCCCAAAAGGAATTATCTGACCTGCACGCCAGCCAAATGGGAGCTCAATATTGTCATGGTCGCATTGGGACTTCATATCGACGATCCGAGGGGACGGTGTCTGTCACGGTGATGACCTCGGACGGCCTGCCGTTTTCTCATATCCCCATGTCATCCGTTTTGGGAGAGCTGTAGAGATAAGACAACGACGGCATTCTTGATTCGTCTGATAAGATCCTGTCTAGCGAATGGAGGCGTCGCCCAGGCGCCATCCACTTCTCTTGGCATCTTCAATATAGTTAACTGGAAGTAGGTTGATTAGAATATTATACTCCGTACTCCTTTGTAACTTATAATTATCTTGCCGTTGCCCTTTTCTACTCTCTCCTGCATCTGCTCCCTGGTGGCGCTGGTTGTATCATCTTGCCAGTAGACTTGGAGGTGGTGATGACAGTTACTTGTCTAGCTTGGAGAGTTGGCCGAGGGTGACTGGTACACTTGATCCTGGAGATGGGTTAGAAGCTGGTTGAAGGTAATTTTGGGATAATTGGTCTGCTTAACGCTCAGCAGAGTTGACGTAGGTGTTCTCAGTGCCTTACGTTATAACTATTTTTGCCTTTGATTTTGTAGTCAGCGTTTCCAAGTTTATCTGTCCTAGTTTTTTCTTTCATTCACGTCTAAAGACTTCTCAACCTCTCACAATTCCTAGCTCAACAAGTGGTTGTTATGTGGTTACAGCCCTTGTGGTCCCTTCACAATTTTCAAGTGTGGACGCTTGATGGATAAATCATAGAGGACGGGGTTCCACCACTAGCTGTAGCTTAGTACAGTATATTGTCCATACTACGCAAGGTACCAGCTTTACAACGTTTAAGATTGCTTCTTTCACTACTTGCAACCATCAAATTTGTAACCATCATAGCCTTTATCAGCGCTGCAAAGATGTCCTGCTCGTGCTCCCATTTTCTCATGGTTCTAGGGTACAATACCACATTGCCTAATGGATCTTCTGACTAGTAGCATCTTCTAAAGGCGAATAGTTGCGTCACAATAGTGAACTTTAACATGTCTCCGCTAGCTTAGCCCCATGGCTACTCGGAAAAGATCACCCATAGGCTACTTGGACTTCTTCTCTTTCTACTACTACAAAATGCCTCTTAAAAAGTTAAAGACAATGACAGATAGTGAATGCCTTCTTGGACTTTGAGCCTATATCACCAAATATGAATAAGTCTACAGTATATAGATTCATATATGACAACGAAGAAAACTCCATAAAGAAAGATTTCCAGAAATAATGGCCTCTATCAGATGAAGATCTACAGAACCCGAGATCCAGCAAGAAAGCAAGGCAACTTGTGTCTACCCCCGTCCGGATGGAATGTGGTATCAAAGAGCTTAGTGCATTATAGCAGAAGGCGAACAAGCCAAAACAAAGACGATATCATAAGTTCTTGACGAGACCTACCCAGCCACGCCACTTTCTAGTCGAGCTTCCTTTTATTTTGGGTTTCCCTGGCATAACACCGCTCTAAAAAATCCTGCTGCATTGCCCTAGCAGCCTAGTTATTAGGATTACCGATTGTTCGCCACAGAATGGCAATGTTCTAGTGTTTCCTTGTCCCAAACATATGCAAGACCTTCTAGTAAAACTTTGACGACAGGAGCTAATGTCTCTACCTGACCTTGCATTGGTTAGACTTAATCGAATAGGCATAAAGCTTCAACCCTAATCAGCGTGAAAGCTATGGCTCCGATGATTGGGTCAATAAAGTGATAAGCGTGTGTTTCGCCATATTTATTAACTATTCTGAACTGGTTGGAGACAGAATACCTTTTGCCATCCAACTGCAAGAATTGCCATCTAATCTCATCAGAGACAATCCCATTAGTAATTGTTAGGTTCTTGACGTTAAGACAATGCTGTTAGTCTACAACCATGTCTGCCATGGCTTATCCTATATGTAGCTAAGAGTTATTGGAGTTTGGACGTAGTAGAGTAGTTGCTGATGATTAAGGATCGCCAATATTGTGCTTCTTTATGAGACAGTGGTCGAATGGTAAAACTACTCAATCATTCGTAACTGGTAATTGGGTGTTAGCGTCAGGTTAGTATTTAATAGAATACTATAAAACCGAAGACTTGATTTTGGGGGTTTGAAATGAGAATAATAAGATGACTTTGACCTGTGTCCAGGATCAGGAATAGTTTAGATATACTACAGTATCCAGGAAAGAGTGAATCAGGAAAGAGCGAATGATGATTGCTGAAGAAAAAAGGATAAAGTGAGTGACCAGAGCTTTCTGTTGCACCCACTATTGCATAACTGCAGTAATATGCTTTCCGTAAGAGAGACCACAGAGAACAGAGTAATTAATGGACAGTATATTTTTCACTGGAGGAGTAAAGGTGATTTATAGCTCCAATATTATTCCTTCTTCTGCTTTCGTTCACAATGATGTGTACTAACCGCACTTGTAACCACTATCTGGTTTAATATATGAGAACCCCGCACAGTATACTGCCCCTGATATGGTTTGGTAACTACATTTTCAAGCCAGACCTACAAGCAGGCGGCCACCTCCATCTTGCTTGAGCAATATCCTGTCATCTCTAACTTATTCACAAGAGCTATGGAATAAAATGTGGATTAGCACGTGGACATTGAAAGTATCTACTGCCTCAGATGTTGATCAACAATGTCTATTTAGCTCATCTGGGATGGGTCAAATACGGAACTTGTTACTAGCTATTTCACAGAAATCAAAAGCATAGATTCTAAAACAGAAGTACTGCACCGCCCATTAGGTGTAACAGCCATTCCACCAGTCATACCCGCCTATCCATAGTCGGTGGGCATATCATTGTGCTTTGTAGCATGAGCTCTATTACTTCGATTGTTCCACGGGTGCTGGTCCTCCAGTTGTTGGTAGACCAACTTGAAGCTTGAAGTTATCCTACAACGAAGTCAATTCGGTTTTATCTGAAGCTCAGAATGTTTGGACTTACATAAATCATCCACTGAAGACCGGTGAGTGTTCCAATCCTAACAGCGGGACAGTAGTAAGCATTTGCCACCGAATTATACATATTTTCAAAATTTGGAAGGCGAGCAATTCACTTACATCACAATACGAACAGGAAGACCGTTCCAGAGACCCATGAAGCCAATGTCCTTATAGATGCGTCCCATAGCAGCACCAAATGCCTCGCCAGATTGTCGATTTGCGTTGAGTTTGCTGACCATGACATCGGCTGGATGACTAACAATAGCACAGAGGATACCTGCAAGATACCCACCACCGAAAGAGACGGTGGTCTGAGCTGCCTTACTATAATCGGACTTCTTTCCGGGGAGACGATCATAGATCATCTCAACAATAGTCTCGAAAGATGCAAATTTCATCATAGTATATGGGATTTGACGGCCCCAAAGAGGATATAATCCTTTATACAAACCACCCCAGCCTTCCTTCGATGTGACGGCGTTGATACCACTGAAGGTACCAGTTGCAAAAGGGGGAATGGTTGTCTGCATCCGGACCTTGACAGCTTCAAAGGGACAGAGTGCAATATCGGCAATGAATTCGGCCGAGGCACTGGCTGCAAGGTAAAGAGAGGTCCTGTATTTGTGTGCTGTCTCTGCTCCGACAAGATCAGAGTAGAATTTCTTGAAGAATTCATAGCCTCCATATTTGAAGGCTCCCTGAGCAGAATAACCAAAGAATGTTGGACTCCAACCGGTATAGATTCCTCGGAATCCTTCAGCACGGCCGATCTTACCCCAGGCTTGAAAGTTGCCAGTGTACATCTTTGGATCGACTTGGCGACGACATTTGACCAGATCAAGAGGAGTAACAGCAGTATGTGTCAGACCCTTTTAATGATTAGCAACATTATGTCGATATTACGCTCAAACAGAATGAATTTGATGCACAAAAGTATAGACCCGTGAAGTTCAGGCTAACTTACACATGCGAGAAGACCTCCGAATGTACAAGCAGCATAGTATTTAGCTGAGTACAATTCGATTTGTCCCGTCTTTGCTTGAATCTTTCCACTGGCCTTCTCAAATTCTTTAGCAGCCTCCGCGCTGAGAGCATTGGCTTTGTTCTTCGCATCGTCGACAACAGACCAAGCTGTGTAGAGATCTGAGCGAGCTTGAAGTGGAGTACGTTTCACATTATGTGTTATTGTCTTGGGACGACCAAGACGGGTCGCCGGATGGAAGACCTCGTGGAGAGTGTCTTGAGTTGGAAAGAGAAGAGGCATTTTGACTTCAATATATTCTAGAGGAACTAGAGCTGTTAGTGATCGTTGCTGAATGTGTATCAGTAGATATGCATAATCAATTGAGAAGAGAAGAGAGATATAGAGTCAGAATTATTTAGCAATGGATGAACGCGGCAAATAGTATTCATTAATTAAGAAATGCTAACTGAATAACAGAATAACAACAGAAGGAGGTGCATACGATGGGACGTTATCTCCGCGTTGCCGAACAACAATTAAGTAAGTTCGTCGATATAATCGAATGGCAATGAGAAACTAGGTAAAATATATGAAAGAGAACAAGCGCACGATCAATGGGATACGACTAGCGCTGGAAACTTTACGATGACTTGTTATTGATGACGTCTGGGGAAGGAACTGGGTGTGAGGAGGAGATAGCTTGAGCTTGGACGATCGACCTCGCTTCCTCGACTGCATCTTTCCTCGGATATTGGAACAACTAATTCCGCTATGCAGTTATTCTTGCGTTATAATGAATGAATGTCACTGCTAGAAGGATGATTGATCCCCTACCTCAGTCATAAATACTCCAAAAAAGAATAACAAGTTGTCAAGTTCGAATTCATCTTGAGCAGTCCATCAGTGAGCGTAATGGACGAGCGGATATTAGTGCCTGAGGCTACATATTGATCACCCATGAATATATCATCCCGCTTTCAACCTTTGACTGGTATATTTTGCTAAACCAAACCAGACAACGGTAGTGACAGAAACAATGTCAGCAGCAATTACTTCAACTGGTACTATAGTACCAAATCAGTCAGAACATGTATCTTCATCAAAAAATGGATTGTCAAAGCTTTCAAATAGGTATAGAGGAGTAAGCTCTTCCACCCCGCTACTCGAGTCTACTTCTGATAATAGGGCCCAAAAGGCAACTGTAGAAGACCTAGATCCTCCATCAGCCCTCTCATGCAGTCCTACAGATTCAATTTCTAACGCTCTAATGGCCGCTTTTGAACGTGATTACACTCACCTCACCGTGGTGTCCGATACTGATCGTGCATTACTCGGTTACATTTCTATGCCTCACCTTCGAATCTTGTTAGATGCAGACAAGGTCAAGGAAAGCGATTCTGTTGCACAAGCAATGGTTAAGTTTCGACGAAAGGGAAGAGCTTACCAGGTTATTACTATGGATACTCCGCTGGAAGAGCTGGAGGCATTCTTTAACGGCGCGAGTGGTGGAGGGAAGCAGGATTTTGCGGTCGTCACAGATGAGAAAAGAAGGTTTGTTTTAGGTGTCGCCACTGCGAAAGATTTGGAGGAGTTTGCGAGGAGACGACCTGCTTAGAATGATTCTAGGGATTTGGAGTTTGGGTACATGGGATTTCTGCAAAAAATTTGGCGAAAGCATGCTAGATGTGAGGGGCTTGGGATATTGCATAGCTATACTCACGTCTGAGTCCAGCGGAGTTAAAATGGAGTAGAGACAGGTTCAACACACTGATAGCTTATGTTTCGGCTGGTCTGGACAGTTAACGAGTATTATATGATGTCAAAGGACCTTACACAACAAATGAAAACTTATTATATCAATAACTCTTAAATGCCCAATCTTCATCTATGTAGGAAGGCTGAGTAATAAGAAACCATGACTAGTTGAGTTAACTGCACTTGATCAAACTATTTAAATTTCGAGTTAGAAATTTGATGCATTGGTACAAATGGGATGACTTCTACTGGACCACGAGAGATCCGAATTGCTTTACTAGACTACATATATGTGCAAATGCTCTATTCCTCCGAAGCAGCCGCACCAGTAATAATTTCTACCAACTCGCCAGTGATAACAGCTTGACGGGTTCGGTTGAACAAAATTTGGTACTTGTTGATCATATCTCCGGCGTTCTTGGATGCGTTCTATACTTGTATTAGCAATTTAAAGATGGAGTAACAGACTGGTTCAAACTCACGTCCATGGCATTACGACGAGCAGATTGCTCACAGGCGTGACCTTCAGCAAGAGCCCAGTACAGCGAGTTGGCAAGCCCATATTCGCGGAGATTGGCAAGGACCTCATCATCGATTTCGAACGCAGTAAAGTTTGCTTAAAATTGCACAGTTAGCAGATTGAACCAAAGACTATTTACAGAAGACTTACCAGAGTTGATAATAGCAGCCTCAGAGTAGGCCGCAATAAGGGCAGGCTCATAACTTTGAGCATTGAGGAACTTGTTATAAATAATCTCAATGTCATCGTAGTCTGTAGGCAAAGAGGTGATTTGGTCGGCAATAGATTGAGCGTCCGCAAATGTCGGAATATCCTTTCCGACACCGGCAAAGTTCAGAACGATGTTGTTGGCATTGGATCTTCCGAGTTGAGCTTTGCACTTCTCGCCAAGAATGACAAGGTCCGTATTTGGCTTCTCCAGGAGCATCTTGCGGACGTATCTTGTCATTCCAGAGTGAATACCACCACAGAGACCCTTGTCAGAGCTAGCCACAATGATCAAGGACTTCTTTTCACTCTCGATCGGCTTCGTCTCAGCTTGCTCAAACACTTCATTTGATGTTTTTCCATATTGCCTGGATGAAGTCATGGCACGCTGCGCTCGATTGAGCTTGGTTGAGGCGACGATTTTCATAGTGTTTGTGATCTTTTCGATGTTGCGAATAGATTTCAGTCTATCCTCGATCTCCCGAAGAGTTGCAAATGTTGCGGCATTTGGAGCTACGGGCCTAGTAATTGATACAAATCAGTGATTAATTCCACGATCATTTCTCATATTCCCGAGTCGCGATGATGCTTCCGGTCTTTGACATTCTTTCTCCAAGAGACGTACCGTGCGGACGACACGAGTCCGGCTTTCAGAGCCGGACGGGCAGCTCTTGAAAGCATTGTGATAATACGTGAGAACAATATGGAACCTCTAAACACCTAGGCTCAATTGATCACAGTTGCGGGAGAAATCAATTGATTGCGTTGAGTTGAATTGTTGCTCGGACGTCGGGATGTCGAAAACAGCTTCACTTATCGCTTAGTCATCTAGCCCGGCCAATCACGGAGCAGTTGTGGGTTGGCCATATTAAGTGCTTCTTAGGTTTGTATTATATGATGTATGCTAGCAAATTCACTTTTTCCCTTTTCTACATTCTTTTAGGGGCAGCCTTCTTGTACAGTACCTATTTCCATCCTAACTAGTCCCACAACACGTTTAGTGGCAGCTTCCACCTGCCTGTACAACTTTGTCGCGTGCATACTCAGCGCCGACTGCCGAGTTAACTTCAACTTCAGTGGCAAACCTCCAGTATTTACCTCCCTACCAACTTACAACTACGTTCAAAATGTCTTCTGCCGACTCTTCGGACGATGATATACCATTGGCAAGAACAAATGGACGTGGTATGTCTTGCTTTTCTCTTGTTTAATTGTCTTCATTCTCTTTTCGCGCCACAAAACTGAGCCTTGCTGGGATATCCTCTTCATTAGCATCTCAGCGTTTCAGCATTGACACTTGTTAGAATATTTATAATAGTGCTACTTAACTAATCTATTTCCTTTCTTTAGTCTCTGAAACTCATATCTCAAAAGGTACGGATAAGGCTATGGAGAACGGAAGGGGAACGAAGGGCTACGCACCTGCAGGCGTCTCGATTCGTAACGGGCCAGTTCTTGATGATTCAATGGACGTAGATGAGCCTAGTACGAATGGTGCGGCAAAGCGTAAATCACGAAGCAGCGTCTCTAAAACTGTCAATTATACTGTTGATAGGAGTGATGCTGAAAGTGAGGAGGATCTCGGACCCATTGTAAGCGTGCTCCGGCTCACACTTCTTTACCACACCTAGAATACCTCTTACAGTTGTGTTTTCCCTCATCATACTAACCTTTGGTCAGGCTAAACGACAGAGGACTTTCAAGAAAGCAGTTGAATCTGAGTCCGATGATGATATTCCACTGGCCAAAAAGCGCAAGAACTCTGGCAAATTACCTCCAAAAGTGACAGCAACCTCAATCGGAGAGGAATCAAATGATGACGATGAACCCCTCACCACAAAACTAGCAAGGGAAAAGGCCGGTATAGAGAAGAAAGCTGACAAGGAAGCTAAGGCTATCCGGGCTAAAGAGGCTAAGGCTAAGAAATCAACGCCAAAGAAACAGATAAAAAAGGAGGAGTCCGATAGCGAAGAAGATGTTAAACCTAAAACCAAGAGGAAATTAGGTGCCAAAAAGACAACTGAAATAAAGGACGAATCCGATTCTGACATTCCATTAACAAAAAGGTCTGCTAAGAAACAGACCAATGGAAAGATCAAGTCGGAGTCCGCTACTCCGGCCAAGAAAGGAAAGGCCAAAGAAGAGTCGAAGGAGGCCAGTGAAGAAGCTGACGAGGTATATCGATGGTGGGACGCTCCGAAGAAGGAAGATGACAGTATTAAGTGGGAGACTTTAGAGCACAACGGCGTCATCTTCCCACCGCTTTACGAGCCGCTACCTAATAACGTGAAGTTATACTATGCTGATATCCCTCTCACTTTATCTTTGGAAGCAGAGGAAATTGCGGGTTTTTTTGGAGCTATGTTGAATTCTACACATAACGTTGAAAACGTGACTTTCCAGNAAAAATTTCTTTGCGGATTTCACTGAAGAAGTCAAGAAGACTGGTGGTGCCAAAGATCCACAAGGAAAGCAGGTGGCCATTAAAGAGTTCTCTAAGTTGGATTTCGGGAAAATCTTCGAATATTATGATGGAAAGAACCAAGCAAAAAAGGCACGGTCTTCAGCTGAAAAGAAAGCGGAAAAGGCGGCTAAAGATGCTATTGAGGCCCCTTATACGACATGTGTCTGGGATGGTCGTAAAGAACAAGTGGGCAATTTTCGTGTTGAACCGCCTGGGCTTTTTCGTGGTAGAGGTGAGCATCCCAAAACCGGGAAGGTTAAGAGACGAGTCATGCCAGAACAAATCACGATCAACATCGGCAAGGAAGCCAAAGTTCCGGCACCTCCTGAAGGTCACAAATGGAAAACTATCCAACATGACAACAAAGCTACTTGGCTTGCTATGTGGCAAGAGAATATCAACGGGGCATATAAATATGTTATGCTTGCAGCAAAGAGCAGTATCAAAGGCCAGAGTGATTTCAAGAAGTTCGAGAAAGCAAGAGAACTCAAGAAACATATCGACAGAATACGGAAAGACTACACAAAAGATCTTTCATCACTGCTTATGGCTGATCGTCAGCGTGCTACTGCCGTATATTTAATCGATAAGTTCGCCTTGCGAGCTGGTAACGAAAAGGATACTGAAAACGAAGCCGAGACTGTTGGATGCTGTTCACTAAAATATGAACATGTAACACTCAAGCCACCGAATACCGTTATTTTTGATTTCCTCGGAAAGGATAGTATCCGGTTCTACGATGAAGTCACAGTCGATCCATTAGTCTTTAAGAACTTGAAGATTTTCAAGAAACCTCCTAAGCAGGAAGGTGATGATATCTTCGACCGTCTCAATGTAAGTACGCGATTTTATCCAACTTGATTTCTGCTAACCGCAAGAGACTGCTCAACTCAATAAACACCTTACAAACTACATGCCTGGACTCACTGCCAAAGTATTCCGTACTTATAACGCATCCTACACAATGTCCACCTTACTTCAGGAATTAAAAGTCACCGATTTGACAATTCCTGAGAAGATCAAACTCTACAATGATTGCAATCGTAAGGTTGCAATTCTTTGCAACCACAAACGGACAGTTGGAGCTACTCACGAAGCTCAAATGGAGAAGATGGGAGACAGGGTAAGTTAGCTTAACATGGATGTATCAACTTTAGTACAAGCTAATTCCAAAATAGATCAAAGGTTTAAGGTACCAGAAGTGGCGAACCAAGCAAATGATCCTAAACATTGAACCTAAGCAGAAGAAGAAGAAGGGAGCTGAATGGTTCGAGTTGGATCCAGATCTTGATGAAGCCTGGATTCTCGAACACCAAGCGTATCTTGTCCAGGAACAGCGTACAAAGATCGAAAAGAAGTTCCAGAAAGATAACGAAAAACTCGCTGCCGAAGGCAAGAAGGAGATGAAAGCCAAGGAGCTGAGCGAGAGACTTGAAGCTGCTACCGAACTGGAACAGAAATTCAAGAAGGAGAACAAAACAAAGAAGATTGAGGCAGAAGGAAAATCCCCAAGTGTTGAAAAGCTTGAAACTGCCATCACAAAGATTGACGAACGCATCAAGGTCATGACTCTACAAGCCGAAGACCGAGAGGGTAACAAAGAAGTTGCTCTTGGCACTAGTAAAATCGTAAGTGGAAACACTCCCATGTGGGGGACTCGCTCACTGACTATTGATAGAATTATATTGATCCTCGTCTCACTGTTGTGTTTTCCAAAAAGTTCAACGTTCCGATTGAGAAATTCTTTTCGAAAACCCTCCGTGAGAAGTTTACCTGGGCCATCGAGTCAGTTGGAGTTGAAGAGGACTGGGAGTTTTAAATATCCGGTCATTTTCCCCCTTAGCGAAGATAGCCAACATGACTTGGTACGTTGAATGGGCTTATTTATTTCACTTCAGCATGCAGCCCACGCAGTCCAGATCGTTATGTTTATAGTTACAATGGATATGGGGTTGGTTGGTATTCTTTTGGGATAGAGGTTGGCCGTTGGGTAACGACTTCAACACATGACCATGGGTCAAATTAGAACTCACCTGCTATGCTTACTAGGGCGGGGTTCTTCATTGATCAATTGATCAAAAACCTACTCTTTTTGTATTTGTCTTCTGCGTGTTTCTCCTGCGTTTACATGCTTATCTTACCTAAAAGATGCATCTAGACCGAAAAAAAAAATTTAGAAAGATGCATTTACATTCAGACTGTAAACNAAAAAAAAGACTTTAAATCAAGTTCTCTCTATCTAGTTAAATGATTTCTGGTGTTAGTTAATAAGGACTCTCGGCACCAAAAAGGATATTCGTCACGTTTATCGCGAGCCAGGTTGCCTATCTTAGCTTAATTTGTAGAACATCGTATGCACAGGTTCACGCCATTCCTCCCCAACACCATTACTTTTACCGTCTCTCAACACCGGGCTCAATGGCTCTAGGAACGCGGCAGCTAGGTGGCTATGTCTGCCGCAGCTGTTACCAGCAACTTCGACGTCAAAGAAGAAGCTATGCTACTTCAGCACTCAAGCCAGAGATCTACGATGTCGTATGTGTAGGAGGAGGGCCAGCAGGTCTTAGTCTTCTCGCCGCACTCCGTAAGTCAAGCCCATTAATATTTTTCTTCAATTGACTATACAATTACTTTTTAAGGGCTAACTCCAAGTGAAAAACATTTCCAGGCTCCTCGCCAGTGACATCTAACCTTCGAATCGCCCTGATTGAATCCCAAGATCTCGCCCCGCTCCGCAGTTGGTCCCTCCCGTCGACACAGTATTCTAACCGCTGCATCTCCCTCACGCCTTCGTCTGTGTCTTTTCTCGCCCGCATTGGTGCGTGGGATCATATCCATGCTTCGCGCGTTCAGCCGTACCCTGAAATGCAGGCCTGGGATGGGTTGACGGGGAGCAGGATCGAATTTAGTTGGCCTGCGACGACAGCGAATGGTGGCAAGACAATTGCGTACATGAGTGAGAATCTGAATGTGACGTCTGCGTTGATGAAGAGGATTGATGAACTTGGCGGGGTGGAAGTGCTCGATAAGACGAAAGTCGAGAATATCGTCCTTGGAGAAGAGACAGAAGATGCAGATCTCAGGAGCTGGCCCGTTGTGAGGGTCAGTGATGGTAGACAGCTTACTGCTAGACTACTTGTTGGTGCAGATGGAGCTAATAGTCCTGTGAGGACTTTTGCGGGGATAGAGTCTCGTGGGTGGGATTATGATCGTCATGGCGTGGTAGCTACGCTTCAAATGGAGGGGCCGGGATGGGGAGGAGAACAGTCTAAGACTGCATACCAGAGATTCCTACCTACTGGTCCTGTAGCCATGCTTCCGTTGCCGGGGAACTTTTCTACTCTTGTGTGGTCTACTACGCCTTCTCATGCTACGCTTCTGAAATCCTTGGCGCCAAAGGACTTCGTTGCTATGGTTAATGCGGCGTTTAGACTTTCACCTGTTGATCTTGCTTATATGCATACTATAAATGAAGGTCAGAACGACGAGGTCTCTTGGAGATTACAGCATACAAAGGTTGATAACCAGCGGATCCCTCAAACGGTAGTTGGTGTCCAGGAAGGCAGTGTGGCGTCTTTTCCATTAAAGATGCGCCATGCTGATACATATATTGGTGAGCGGGTGGCTCTCGTTGGAGATGCAGCTCACACCGTTCATCCACTTGCAGGACAGGGGCTAAATCAGGGGCAAGGAGACGTGGAGAGTTTGGTTCAGACTATTGAGTCTGCAGTGTCTCATGGACAGGATATCGGGGTGCAAATGTCTTTGGAACCGTATAATGCTCAGAGGTATATGGCAAATCATGTACTCCTTGGAGTGTGTGACAAGCTACATAAGTTGTATTCTGTGGAAAGTGGACCACTAGTTCCTCTCAGAAGTATCGGGTTGAGAGCAGTCAATGCTTTGGGCCCCATGAAGCAATTCTTCATGGAACAGGCTTCAGGGAGTGGAGCCAAGTTCTTGTAATCATCTGTATATATAAGATAAAACCTGTAAAGTAGAGCAGTGTAAATAATAATAAAAACCATCTTCAAAGTCTTTTTTCTGCAGCTCTATGTCCGATCCCAAACAGACACCATCGCCACTGACTCGGGCATAGATCCCTATATCCCGTTAACGCCATCGCAAAGAATGCTACATCAGAAACCCCTCCAGACGTCAAACCAGATATATATGTCTTGTAATCCTGCTCCTTCATCATCACCATCATGGATGCAGGAGTAGTTATAAATAAATAAATTAAAAAAAGAGGACAACTCCTCCGGATCCACCCCGAATCCTGTCATCAAACGGTATTGTCATGATAATAGAAATCAATATCCCTTGGCCTTCGTCTATTGTTCAGCACGAAACTCTCATCGCCCTCTGGTCGTTCATTCTTGCTATTCCCGGTCAACATGCTTTGTATACTCATGCAGATGCTTTCGACGTTCTGCACTGGACTCCAACCTTGAGTTCCCAGGAGATCGAGACAAATGATGCCGTTGGAGTAGATATGCGGGTGCATCGGTACCGGACGATCCGAAGTGTTGACAAAAGTTACTTCAGGCGGTTCTATATACGATTGGGCGTCAGTTGTTGTTTCTGGTCCAACAGAATGAATGAATGAAAAGAAGCGAGGGCTAAAAAATTACCAATGGGATAACTGCTATTGAATTTGAATTTGAGACGGTATATTTGGTTCATATATAGTGGATTCGCATCTAAAACTTGGATATCGAGGAGCCATTCCTGGAAGTCGGGAGCTGAGACGAGGGTTATGCCTGGTGGTAGGCTGGCGTGAATCTACAGGAATGTGGTCAGCAGTTAATGTTTTGAAGAGAACATCTTTGACCTTGATGACATTACCTTGGCCAGCTCCTTCCCTAGGCGTTTCGATGCAAAACCGTGTGCCGACATCTTTAAACCACCTTGCTGCGCGTTGCGCCTGATGTCAGGCTGAATGGTGCGTTGAGAATCAGAATGCGGGTTTGTTTTGGGAGAAAAGGAAAATTAAAGTTGAGGTCGAAAGAGGGGTCGTTGTGACTGTACGTGACGACGTAGGCTACCGAGAAAATGAGAGCAAGAGCCGTCAATTACCTAGGAGTCCTTTCTAGTAGATGAGGTTCTTTTCTGAGAGGAAGCTCTCTGCGTGTGCTGGAGAGATGGGCAGATGCAAAGTGAAGCATTTGTTTCTGACGGCAAGGTCGAGAGCTTATCGATAGCGCCGTGCAGCAAACCTAGGCGAGGCCGTCAGGCGTCATAACACCGCAGTACAACGGTACGTGCCTCCGTACAGTACGTACAAAAGGTACGAAATAAGGTTCCTATTACAGTTCGAGTTCGAGTTCCTGTTACAGTAGGTGGTCCTGCTAGTCCTGCTAGTCCTGGTACTGCTACTGCTACTGCTACTGTATCTCCCGGCCAGCAAGCAGCAATGACGAGTACAAAACCTCATTTGAGACACATTGTCGCGAGAATGTAAACGGCCATCCCCGAGGTCTGCCACGAATGCAACAATGTAAAGCTCCAGCGTCAATGAGAATCAATGAGATTCGTATCTACTACCATTGGCAATCTTGACAACCCTGACAATCAAGCCCTATGACGGCTTCTTGCATCTCTTGACTGTGACGCTGCAAACTGAGGAAGCTCTCTTTCTGGTGTATTTTTTGATAGAGAAGCACGCGCTTGGACGCCCAAACCGAGTTGCTCAGCCACACCACTGCCCGTTGCCGCCAAGCCTCGTTCGCAGTCAGCGCCAGTTCTGCCACTCTGCCCCTCCCAACCCTGCTGGACTGCGGCTGACGACCGGGTCGAAGATCAGATCAACAGCTCAGCCTTCGTTCTCGACACTGGCTGCGGTTGGTTGTGTGCCCCTTAAACCTCCTCTCTCATCTTATTGTGCATCTTTAAATTCTTAAGCAAGACCGGGCTCCATCCCGTAGCTGCTGTTCTGCTCCATCCTTTCTTTTTCCCACGTACCTCGTGCGTCAGAATTAGGCCGTATCTGCTGCAGCAAGGGGTCGAACACCAACCCCGCGATCCAGATAACCTTCCAAGAGTTTCATAAAACTCAAAAGCCGCCAACGTGACAAGCTTTTGCACGTGTGCAAGGTTTAGAGATCGAAAGGAAATCCAGCTCTCTGGAAGTAGAAGAAACTCGTTCAATTGGGTTTCTTTGCACTTCTCTTTTAAATCACCATGAGTTGTAAGTGCCCATCCCGTTGGGCAGGCTAGAGAGGAATGAAGATCACACTTTTTTCCACACACACGCACACACCGCTGCTGCACATATCACCGTGCCTGCCCCCCTAGAAAGTGCTGGATTAGCTCGACTCTGCTTGTCATTAGTGGAATCCCTTCTAACATTATGACTTCTAGTCGCGAATATGCTGAACAAGCTCCATGGGCAGCCAGAGAGTTATGACAAAAAGTATGTGTAGTCAAGATTTGGGTCAATATGAATTTTTTATCGGCTGACAAGCTGCTAGAGCAAAGTATCGATTTGGTCGAACACTTGGGGCTGGAACTTATGGTATTGTCAGAGAGGCAGATGGCCCAACTGGAAAGGTTGCGGTGAAGATTATATTGAAGAAGAATGTCAAGGGCAACGAGCAGATGGTCTATGATGAACTGGAGATGCTTCAGTGCATGAGACATGAACACATTGTCAGGTTTGAAGATTGGTTCGAGTCAAGAGTAAGTGTCTCGTCTTGTCATCGAGAGCACACTGTTAACGGTCTCCATCTAGGACAAGTACTATATTGTCACACAGTTAGCCACAGGAGGAGAGTTATTCGACCGTATCTGTGAGCAAGGTCGATTCACGGAAAAGGATGCTTCGCAGACCATCAGACAGGTCCTAGAAGCTGTCGATTATCTTCATGATAATAATGTTGTCCACAGAGGTTAATATTATGCGATATTCTCTCCTCCCTCATGCAGGTTTCTAACCTAGGTTCACAGACTTGAAACCGGAGAATTTACTTTACCTCACTAAAGATCCTCATTCCGACCTGGTGCTAGCTGATTTCGGCATTGCAAAGATGCTCGACTCAAAAGATGAAGTTCTCACAACGATGGCTGGATCCTTTGGTTATGCTGCACCAGAAGTTATGCAGAAGAGGGGCCACGGAAAGCCCGTAGACATGTGGTCTATGGGTGTCATCACCTACACCCTTCTTTGTGGATACTCTCCATTCAGGAGTGAGAATCTTCAAGATCTCATCGAAGAGTGCTGCAATAGCAGAATCATCTTCCATGAGCGATATTGGAAGGACGTAAGCGATGATGCTAAAGACTTTATTGGACATCTATTGCAACCTAATCCAGAAGATAGATGGACGAGTAAAGTATGTCCCAACTTCCTATTTCAAACTCGAAAGATTTCTCTATTGCAGAGCTAACAGGCTATACAGCAAGCTCTCCGACACCCCTGGCTAAGTGGAGAGAACGCAACCGATCACAATTTGCTTCCCGAAATCCGTGCCTACATGGCCAAGGCCCGTCTCCGCCGTGGTATCGAAATGGTCAAACTCGCCAACCGTATCGAAGCCCTCAAAATGCAAGAGGACGAGGTCGAGGATGTCCCCGGCGAAGCCGATGTCCCAGCAGACGCAGAAGCTGCTGCAGGTGCTGCGATCTCTCATGGTTATTCCAATCCAGAAGCGGAGCCTGCTCCACCTACTTCTCCACAACCCAAGAAGACTCTGAGTGGACTGACGCGGGGTGCAATTTTCAGAGAGGTGGTAATGGCTAAGGTCAGGGAGGTTAAGGAACAGGAACAGGCTCTCCAGGTTGAGAAGGAGGCACAAGAGAAAGCGGCCAAAAGGAGGAGCTTCCAGTGATTGGGAATCATTGGGCGTTTGGAGAAATCGAATTGGATAAAGATGAATTTTTTTTTCTTTCTTCTTTTTCTTTGTAGCTCTTTGTAGCTATTTGTAGCTCTTCTTTGCTAGTGTGATACCAGAAAAATTTAAAANGGGGGGGGAGTGTTTCTTATATTCCCTCATATCTTTGATTATTGGGCTGCGGGCCACTTAGTTAAACGGGCATGAGAACCGTAGTAGTAGTAGTAGTAGTAGTAGTAGTAGTAGTATCAAGTCATCTCAAACCTCGCCTTTAAATTCACGGTTAGCTGCCCTAAATAAAATATATGTGATGATTTTGATTTTTATATTTTACGAGGTATAGTAATAGCTATGCACAATTTTACTAAGAGCCAATAGACGGGCAAATACTTTAAACAATAACATCTTTAATATAGCGTCAACGCAGAAAGCTTACACACCCACCCACCCAGTCACATCACAAGACTCTCTCTACTCTCGCAGTTAACACACTTAACAGTACAGTACAGTACATCAAAGTTTAATTACTCAACAAAGCCAAAGTCAAAGTCAAATCAAGTCTAAAATTCCAAGTAAGAATATATATATAAACGCAATTTATACTAGAAAAAGAAAAGAGAACTAATCTTTCCTCGCCTTAATACACACATAACACACAGAACATATTTACCCAAGAAAATTCCAATCTCTTTCATTTTTTTCATATTTCAATCAAAAATTACATCACATCACGTCACGTCATTACGTTCCTAAATTCACACACNAAAAAAACAAAAACAAAAAAACTCCTCCCAATCTTTCAAAATCTTTCACATTTCAGATATCAGTTCTCAATTCAAAAGCNAAAAAAAGGGCAAATCGAAGCTAACCACCCAGACCCAAAATACTATGGTGTATATGTGTGTGTGCCATCATCACATCAGCATGAAAAAAAGAACACAAAAAATGAATGGTTTTCGAATAAATACAGCTGATTACACCACCACCTATTTCGCAGAGAAACAATCCCATGTACTTGCCGTCTTCCCTCGAAAAAGATATAAAATATGTATGTATATATTGTGCTGGAAAAAGGATATCCTCCAAAACAATGCTTCCCGCTGATTTGCTGGACCCCCTTTTGTGCTGTTTGCTGCTGTTGCTATTGCTGCTGCTGCTCCTGATTTCTGCTGTACAAAGAATATTCAAATTCCACCCCGGTATCAGAAAATGCTATGGGATATGAACGAGGAAAAACAAGCTCCCAACTCCAGAGAGGATGATGAGGTATATCCAAGGAAAATGACAAGGCAAGTTGTTGATGATAAGCCATTTAAGCCCCCAAAGTCATAGAGCCTCAAGCAAAAAACAAAAGTAACAAGAAAAGCGCGCTCATTTTTTTCCCATTAACTCTTGTGATTTCGTCCGATTCCCAATAAGCAGATTTCCCAAACCTCGTGAAAAGCCGATCCCTATGTGTGGTGTATGTGGTGTAATAGGTCACCTTCTTGTTCTCTTATTCTTCCTTTTTTTCTTTTTTACTCAGAACAAGGATTTGAAAATATCATTACTCCTCTCTTTCTTAGCGATAGTTCCCATGCCATTTAAGAGCAAGACATTATCCACCAAAAACTCCAGAATAAACCCAACTTTGCCTTGCTATTTATGATTTCCCTCTATCGTCGGGATTACCGTTATAGTCGACAGAAGTTGCTCATCCACTCATAAGGCTGCTCTTCTTCCTGCCAAGTCCACTAAAACTGAACCGCTCTTTCTTGGCCTTGTCATGCTTCTCGGGGGTCTGTGGTCCTGGAAGACCCTCCAGGGCCGTGTCCGAGCTATCGGCACTCTTATTATTCAGGAACCCAAAGCTTTTCCTACTCATACTCTTGCTGCCCTTGTGATTCCGTGATAGTGCACTCATACTGAAGCCAGATCCGTGGCCATTACTATGACCATTACCATTGCCATTACCATTTCCGGTGCCGTTCACACTCTCGTTTGTCGTTGGAATAGGTGGTGTTGGGATGCTATAAGATAGAGATGATGCGGAGGCAGGCGCAGATATGGATGTGGCGGATGGAGTGCTGGCGACCTCTTTCTTACGCTTGGCTTCCTCCTCTGCCGCGGATTTCTTGCTGAGTTCCAACACTTTCTTCATATCTTCCTCTTGGCTCTTTAATGCATTTCTCCGATTTTGATCCATCTCCTTCCGCTTCTTCTCTTCTGCCTTTATTCTATCCTTCTCAGCAGCCTTTCTCATCTTCTCGGCCTCCTTTTCAGCCTTCTTTTCCCTCTCTTTCTCTTCCTTCGTCTTTACGGTGATCTTTGGCACGGTTACTGATGGAAGACTGGGCGGTGTAGCTGGCATTGGAGGAACTGGGGGTCGAGGAGAACTTGCTGTAATGGGAAGAGGCGCGCTAACTGCATGGTCAAGCGATGAAAATCCTGTGTTCTCATCAATAGGAGTGATAGGGGTCGTAGTCTGATGCGACAGGGCTGATATGGGAATGGTTCCGTTTGTTTGCGTGTGAGCGAGAGCTAGACCAGCCTCCTTCTCTGCAAGAGCTACTTCCGCTGCTCCTTCAGCCTCTTGCTCCTTCCTCATCGCCTCGTAGGTGGTTTCCTGATAGAAGAGAACATAGGCACATGCCATGCCTGGCTTGTCGCCGAAGAAATTTCGTACGTAGTGCTTGTCGACCGGTTCGACCATTTCGTCGTCAAAGAGTAGCCATCCTCGGTCTGGAGTCTTGACCACAGAGACATAATGGCCATGGTAGGCGTTGCCTCCGATATGGACCACTACAGCGTAGAGCTCGTACAGGCGATCAGGATCTTCGGCATCGTCGGTCGTGTTGAACATCCGTAGATGGTAAGGATAGACGACTCGATGGAACAGTTTCTGTAAGCGGGTCATATCTTCGGTGTATTTGAATCTCTTCAGATGAAGCGCTAGGATTTTTGGTAGTCGTTTGAGCTTCATGCGCTTCTCCGCCTCCTGCAGGCCGCCGCAGTTGTCGCAATGGAATTTGTTTCTTTCGCAGAGCATCTCCTCGGCGGAGAACTTGCGTAAACAGGAGGTGACGGATGAGTGCTGATCTAGATCGATGGACAAGTCCAAAAAGGTCTCATCACGTTGAGATGCCGTCTCGCACGTTAAGCACTTGGTCTCGGAGGTCAAGACTCCCTCGAAGATCTCGTGGACCCAGCCTGTGCCTGGGGATCGGGTGCCACTTTGCAGTCCCATCGCATTAGCCGCGGCCGACAGGCTGGCATCGGTGACACCATTCTCCTTGGGGGGCTCCAATTCTCGCAATCGCGCCGAGTTTGCTTCAACATTAGCGATGATGGCGTTAAGTACCAGTCCGTAGAACTCGTGGGCATCTTGATGCATCGACGTCCGAAACATCTCGTTATCGCGCTTGAAGATTTCCAAAAAGCGTTGGGGACTGAGCACACCGGTTCGTGATGGACTGTTGATGAGGGCTATGAAGATATCCTTCAAGGCTGTAAAGGTCGACTCTTCCATGCCGTACTGGCTTGCATTCTCGTACGTCAGCTCTAAGATGGGTCCTGCTAGCATGGCCTGCTTCTTCTTGTACTCGGGTGAGTCTGGCTTATCCTCTGGCCTCTGGCCTGGTTGTCCTGGAGGTGGCGGTTGTCCCGAGTTGACTTGCTGTCTCCTTTTCATGGCCTCCGCGGCGGATAGTCCCTTGGTTTTGGACTGAGTTGGCGAAGCAGCACCATTCTGCTGGGCCCGTATTTGTATATTGTAATGAGACTGTCCATTTGGTGTATCCAGAGGAGAGTGCGGTGGGTATTTAAGAACATTTTCTCGAAATGGCATCGAGTAGTATAGAGCTTGCACTATAGAGTTACAGTAACTGGGCAAGAGTCAGTTTCAACCCCCCAATGCGAATCTAATCTAATAGTAAAAACTCCAGTGCAATGCAATCCACATACCATGTATTTCCAAACTGGAATTTTTCGAACAATTAGCCAATACATCCATTTTGAAATGATATTTAAAAAATGAAGGGAGTATTTGAGAGGGGAAGGAGAGTGCACACATTTTCCATGCCAAAAAACTTATCCGTTCCATCGTTCCGTAGTGGGCCTGCATTCTGCAGCATCTTCAGCAAGGGAGTGATCTCTGGTTCTGGTTCCACATGGTTTTTGGATTTGGTCGGAGACGTGACACTCGAAGTGACGGTACTCTGTAAAAAGATTCAAACACCACCAAAGGTCAGCCAAATGTTTCCCGTAAGTATAAGAGGTATACCCGCGCTGGGCGCTCAGATCCAATCCAATCCAATCCAATCCAACATCTCCCTGATTTCCTTCCTTGCTTCCCTCGGAAATCAAGAACGCGGGTTACCAGGTAGAACCTCCCTTCTTCACGAGAAGACCAAAGAAAAAGAAACACAGGGATTCATTACTGACCGACGAGTTCGATTTCAACTTATTGAGAAACCCAGCCATTTCACCAAAATTATGATACGTCAAAAACAATTAATTAAAAATAAAGAAAACAATAATGTCGGCTCTGCCAAGCAAGCACTCAACACACACACACGCACACGCACAGAAAGAGAGAAGAGAGAGAGACAGTTGTCTCTATCTCTGTCTCTCCCGCGACGGCTAGCAGCCGAGAGGTTGTATTTCAAATCCGAGGCGGCGGGTCGCTTTTTACCTACTCCGTTGCCAATCTAAGCGCAAACGAATTCGACGGTCATTACGCGTTTGCAATCGCGACGATGGGATCGAGAAGAGCTGTCTTTGCAGATGTGAGGATTCGCAGATGGAGAGTTGATTGCGGCGGCGCTCATCAGGGCAAGGACCCAAAAAAAAAGTTGAATCTCAGGGTGCAAGCAAGGGAACGAGAGCTCTCGGTGTGTAGCAGCAGGCAGGAAGTAGTAGGAGTGGATCGTGTGTGGCGGGGTGAGCGACTCCGGGGAAAGGTTCGGTCAAGGCTGGGCGATTCCGGTCACGAATTGAACGTTGCACTTGGAGTCGGAGAATGCGAGTGTGTCGGGGTTGTTATTGTTGTCTTTCGCAAGGTCTGGATTCTGGAGAAAGAGGATTAACTGAAGCAGGAAAAAGAAGGTGTGACGTGAATCCGTGGTCGTGGTGGTAGTGGTTAGTAGTAGGTTCAAAGAAGTCGAGAGTGCCTGCCTTGTGTCCTTGGGCGACCGCCCAGCGATTTTTGGGGTTCGTTCGTTCGGGGCAGCAGCAGCACTAACAGCAAGCACCAGTCGAGTGTGCAGCGCTAACCGAAAGCAGGGCCGAAGGGGGGGACGGTGGATGGCGGCACTACGACGGATTGGTCCTTAGGGGGAGGGATTTGGGGACTGTGAACTTGGGTGGACTTTTGGCTGGGACGACGGGGGGGAACAGACAGACAACATCAATGGGTCAATGGATTCTTAGTGGATTCATGGGTTTCTGGCTGTCTGGCACCTGGCAAATGGACCTGGCAAATGGGCTCTGGCACCGCCACTGGGGGACCCGGGTCCACTGTAATTGGGCTCTCTGGCTTCTCTGGCTTCTCTCTCCCAGCGAGGCCAAGCCCCCCCAAGCCCTTCGTGCGCGGAGTTAAAGCTCTGCAAACTCCTCTTCTTCTTGTTGCTCTCCACACGGCGCTCCAGCGTACGCTTGTCAGGTACTAGGGCCTGAAAATGTCGTCGTGCACCTTAGGTTCGCTCGGCGGGGGCGGCCTGCGAATGTCGACAGGTTTACGTCGTGGTGGTTGATTCGATTTGACTTGGGTTTGAAGGTTTTATTTTTATTTTCGTGTGCTGATCGTGCTGATGTGCCTGCGGTTGCTTCTGGAAGGTCTCGAAGCGCAATGCAAATCATACTTGGAAGCTCTTATGCCAGGCCCCTCCCCTCTCGTGCCTCTCTCTCTCTATTTTTGAGTCGTAATCTAGGTGGGCCGCAACCCCCCCCTTCCTGCCCCCTTGTCCCCTCGGGCCAGGACTCCGTGACACTGCAGACTGCATCTTCTCTCTCCCTCTCGCGCGCTCTCTCTGTCTGGTCCTCTCAGAGATAATCCCACCATCGAGGCGGGCTTTGGGTTGTGCGCGCTGCCGGGTTGCAGCTGCAGGTGCAGCAGGTACAAGCACCCGGGAAGGAAAGGTGGTTGAGGGTGGTAACTTCTTCCTGCCACCGGCGAATTGCCAGGACCAGCGGGCACCAAGTTTGGCTGGTGGTGTCCAGTGTCGCCCATGTCGCCCATGTCTCCCATGTCTCCCATGTTCATCGTACCACTGGGCGCCGTTGTGGTTGCTTCCCCTTTCCAATAAGTCTTCTGCTACCACCGCATTCGATTCCTGGGTCAATCATTTATCAGCGTCACCATGCTCGCTCAACTACGGGGAGGCAAATTAGAAGGTGCTGCTACCCACGCCTGCATGTACGGTAAAGTCATGGTTCGGTCGTGCCGTACCGTACGCAGCAGCAGCATCGCGCTCACATCCTCAAGGTCTGGTGCTGTATTAGTGAACCTTTCGCTGCGGGCTGGACTTGGACAGTTCCGGCATGATCTTTCCCAGCCCCAGCCGAAGATGGTGTTTGCCCTGACCAATGTGCTGACCGCCCTGCACTGCAGTCCTAGGAAAGGTTCAGCCAAGTACTGTACTGTACATCCATCCGTACGAAGTTGAGTGGTGGCAGGACTGGACTAGCACCTCATTGCATCTGCCCAGTGTCGAGCGGCGAACGAATAGAAAGCTGGAATCTGGCATTGTATAGTACGATTGCTCTCACATTTCATAAACAAACACCACGATAGAGCAATGAACCATCCTCCACGACAGCTTACAGGTCTACCGCCAGGCGCATCCAGCGACGACGAACCCCAGGATTCAGCACTGCAACATGCAATTTGTGGGGTGAGCAGTGGCGCTTCTAGCGGTTGGAAGGGTGCCAGTCCAGGAATTTTGACAGTATTTCGCCCCCGAGGAGTGCAGGAGTGCACAAGTACTGTTACTGTTACTGTAACTTACCATTCAAATCCATCACCGCCTTCTCCCAACGCAAGTCAATCTGCCCTGGGAAATAATGGCGAGAATGGCGTTAAATAGGCGCCAAGCATCTAGACGCAAGTAAGTACCGACAATAATGAAAAAGAGGATCTCAACCGCGCCGAGCAAAGGCAACACTCGGTTTGCAATGACCATTACCCTCAACAGTACCGAGGATAATTAATGGGCGCAAAGTACTACGTACTACGTACACGTTCATCTACATCTTCATCTCATCTTCAGCTGGTTTTTGCGCGCCTTGGTTGCGTGCGTGATCCTATCAGTCTCTTATCAGGCGCTCGATTAGGTCCGAAAAGATCTTGCCCGTGACGCTCTGCAGGGCGCTTTCATGCTTCCATACGGCAACTCTCGTGCCTCATTAATAATAAATTACAGTTGTTCTGCATTCTGCTGCACGTCTTGGCGGGTAAGATCTCTCCCCCGCCATCCAGCACGATACTTTGTGACCTACCTGATTCGAAATCAAAAGGTTCCCCCTGCTACTGCACATTACTCTATTGTACCAACCAGACACCGCAGCCGTTACATGCCCTTCATCTATCTGGATTTTGATCTATCAGGGCTTCCGATCTACATATCCATCTATCGACAGTACTTGCCAGAATAAACCATGAGACCCAAACTACGCCAGAGCGCGATTCGTCCCGTAAATCTATGATGCAGATTCCATCAGCCAAGGAGACCAGAACAAGATATCCAAGCCGGGGAGAAGAAGGGAAGAAGCCTGGGCGATTCGCACAATCCATACTCCGTACCATACACATTACTCTCGAATCCAATGCCGAAGGAGAAGAAATCCCTCGAATCAAGACCGTCCACCGACCCCCCCATCTGAGCACAAAGGAGACAAGCAAGTCCAGGCGGGGGCCAGGTTTGTTGAGCGTTTTGATTTTAACCGCGCCGAAAATCTTTCCCCTCCTCTCTATTTCTCTCTCTCACTTTTCTTGCTTCTCGCTCGTCCCGCGCGCGCAGCCCCAATAATGCTTTCCCAGGCGTGCCAGGCTTCTGGAGCGCGCAGCGTACCAAGTCTGCAAGTGTCAAAACCCAACGGGATGGGTTCGACTTTAATTAATGCGCTCGTGCCAGGACCAGGCCCCCGTTTCCCCATCCTCGACTTTTGGAACTTGTGTCATTTCAGCCGGAGGCAATGACCCGATGGGGTGGGAAGAGAGATGCGCGCTCTTCCTTTCCCTCTGTCTCTCACCCCGCCACCAAAGTAACCAGCCTTCTATGTAACAACTAACAACTACTTCTCTATCCTGTACAACGACAACAATAATGATTAATCCCGTGTATGAGGGAGCATACTGACCGAAGTTAAAATAACGTGGAGGCTGACGAAGCAAAGAAAGAAGCTTTTACTTTCTTTGGCAGCTGCTGCTTAAAGTACTTATCTATCGAAAGTACCGTACAGGTATGATACAGAGTACAGACCACAGTACCTTGCCGTGTCAGACCCAAACCAACCAATTACAGAAGAGAAAAATCCCTGCTCACCACAACCCGCGTTGTCGCAACTCTCATGGCCGACAAGGACTGAGCCTGTAACCATCCACGTGGCTGACGCGGATCATCGCTTACGGAGAAGGAAGGAACAGAAGGTGTCATTTTCAAAACGCATGCTCCTGTACTGCGGACGTACTGTACTCTACCGTAACTCAAAAACCTAACCATAGGTGTGAAACACATCAGTTTATTAATTTCTCACAACCCTACTTGTACAGTACAGTACGTCAAGAAAATGTGTCTCACAACAGCAAGAGATGAAGAGACTTCACGTAAACAAGCCCAGAACTGTAACTGTAAAGGGTTTCTTATTTTAGATTTAGAACTAGAATTCTCTCAGGCATCCCAACAGCTACAGTACAGTACAGTACATTTCTTTGCAGCCCGCATCCAATCAATATTCGACCATGAGACACACACACATACACACATACACATCAGACATCAGCAGCAACAGCCAAATATAAGCAA